>NW_006497767.1:600654-623514 GCF_000471905.2 Amborella trichopoda
GAGAAGTTCAGGGTCATTAAATAAGGACTGAGGCTAAGAAGTATAGGGTCATGTAGTATGGACCGTGGCTGAGTCGTTTAGGGTCATGCATTATTGATCGAGGCAGAGCAGTTTAGGGTCACGCAGTTTGCTCCGAAGCGGAGCAAGTTAAGGTCATGCAATAGGGACCGTGGTTTAGCAGTTGAGGGTCATGTAGTAAGGAACGTGGGTGAGCAGTTTTTAGTCTTGCAGTATGGATCATGGCTGAGCAGTTTACGGTCACGCAGTATGGACCGTGGCTGAGTAGGTTAGGGTCATTCGATATGGACCGAGGCTTAGCAGTTTAGGGTCATGCAGGTTGGACCGAGGCCGAGCAGTTTACAGTTGTGCATTATGGACTGAGGCTTAGCAGTTTAGGGTCATGCAGTATGGACCGAGGTTGAGAAGTTTGCCGTATAGACCGAAGTTGAGCAGTTTACTATAATGCAAAATGGCCCGAGGCTGAGCAGTTTAGGGTTATGCTGTATGGACCATGGCTAAGCTGTTTAGGGTCATGCAGTAAGGACCAAGGCTAACCTGTTTAGGGTCATGCAATGTGGACCGAGGTTAAGAAGTTTACGGTCGAGTAGTATTGACCAAGGTCGAGCCGTTTAGGGTCAAGAAGTATGGATCGAAGCTGAGAAGTTTAGGGTCATGCAGTATGGACCAAGCCTGAGCTGTTTAGGGTCATGCTATACGAAACGAGGTTTAGAAGTTTAGACCCATGCGGTATGTTTCGAGGCCGAGCAATTTGGGTCATGCAATTTGTACCGAAGCTGACTAGTTTGGAGTCAAGCAGTATGGAAGGCTGAGCAGTTTAGGGTCAAGAAGTATGGACCGAGCCTGAGATGTTGAGGGTCCTGAAGTGCAGACAGAGGATGTTAAAGTTAGGGTCAGGCCGTTTGGATCGAGGTTTACTGTTAGGTTCATGCAGTACGGATTGAGGCTGAGCAGTTTAGGGTCTTGCAGTCTCTACCAAGGCAGAGCAGTTTAGTGTCATGCAGTATGGACCGAGGCTGAACAGTTAGGGTTATGCAGTATGGACCAAGGTTGGGAAGTTTAGGGTTATGAGGTGTCGACCGATGCGGAGCAGTTTAGGGTCATGCAGTATGGACTTTAGCTTAGCAGTTTAGGGTCATGTAGTATGGACCGAGGTTGAGCACTTTAGAGTCATGCAATATGGACCGATGCTGAGCTGTTCAGGGTCATGCAGTATGGATGGATGCTGAGCAGTTTAGGGAAGCGCAGTATTGACAGTGGCTGAGCAGTTTAGGGTCATGCAGTATGAAACGAGGCTGAGAAGTTAAGGGAATGCAGTTTGGGCTGAGGCTGTACAATTTACGGTCATGCAGTATGGACTGTGGCTGAGTAGTTTAGAGTCATTCGGTATGGATCGAGAGTTAGCAGTTTAGGGTCATGTAGTATGGGCCGAGGATGAGCAGTTTACGGTCATGCATTATCGACTGAAGCGGAGCAGTTTATGGTCCTGCAGTATGAACTGAAGTTAAGCAGTTTAAGGTCAAGAAATATGGACCGAGGCTAAGCCGTTTAGGCCCATGCAGTGTGGAACGAGGTTGACTGTTTACGATCAGGTGGTACGGACCGAGGCAGAGCAGTTTAGGGTCACGCAGTATGGACCGTAGCTGAGCATTTTAGTGTCATGCAGTATGCACCAAGGCTGAGCAGTTTAGGGTTGTGTTGTATGGACCAAGGCTAAGCTCTTTAGGGTCATGCAGTATGGACAGAGGCTAGCCTGTTTAAGGTCATGCAGTATGGTTTGAGGCTGAGAAGTCTACGGTCATGCAGTTTGGACCGAGTTTGAACAGTTTATGTTCAAGAAGTATGGATCGAGGCTAAGAGTTTAGGGTCATGCAGTAAGGACTGAGGCTGAGAAGTTAAGGGTCATGCTATATGAAACAAGGCTGAGCAGTTTAGAGTCATGCAGTACGTACCGAGGCTGACTTGTTTGGGGTTATGCAGTATGGATCGAGGCTGGGCAATTTAGCATCATGCAGTATGCACCGTGGCTACACAGTTTAGGGTAATGTAATATGGACCAAGGCTGAGTTGTTTAAGCTCATGCAGGTTAGACCGAGGATGTGCAAGTTAGGGTCCTACAGTTCGGACTGAGGTTTACTGTTAGGTTCATGCGGTATGGATTTCGGTTGAGCAGTTTAGGGTCATGTAGTATCTACCAAGGCTGAGCAGTTTAGTGTCATGTAGTATGGATCGAGGCGAAGTAGTTTAGGGTTATGCAATCTGTACTGAGGCGGAGACGTTTAGGGTCCTGAGGTGTGGATCGAGGTCAAGAGTTTAGGGTCATGCACTATGGACTTTGGTTGTGCAGTTTAGCGTCATGCAGTACGAACCGAGGCTGCACAGTTTAGGGTCAAGCAGTCTAGAGTCATGCAATATGGACCGAGGCTGAGCAGTTAAGGGTCACACAGCATGGACCGAGGTAGAGCAGTTTAGGGTCGTGCAGTATGAAATGAGGCCGAGAAGTCTAAGGTCATGCCGTATCGACCGAGGCTGAGCAACTTTGGGTCATGCAGTATGGACCGTGGCTGAGCAGTTCTGGGTCTTACAATTTGGACCGTGACTGACTAGTTTAGGGTCATGCAGTATGGGAGGAGGCTGAGCAGTTTAGGGTCATGCACTGTGAACCGAAGCTGAGCAGTTTAGGGTCATGCAATATAGAGCAAGCTTGAGAAGTTTAGGGTCTTGCAGTATGGACTAAGGCAAAGGAGTTCAGGGTCATTCAATATCGACTGAGGCTGAGAAGATTAGGGTCTTGTAGTAAGGACCGTGGCTTAGCAGTCAATCGGTATGGACCGAGGCTTAGTAGTCTAGGGTCATGCAGGTTAGACCGAGGCCGAGCAGTTTACAGTCGTGCATTATGGACTGAGGCTGATTATTTTAGGGTGATGCAGTATGGACTGAGGCTGAGCAGTTTGCCGTATAGACCGAAGTTGAGCAGTTTAGTGTAATGCAGTATGGACCGAGGCTGAGCAGTTTAGGGTTATTCTGTATGGGGCAAGGCTAAGCTGTTTCGGGTCATGCAGTATGGGCCGAGGCTAACCTGTATGGGGTCATGCAGTCTAGATCGAGGCTGAGAAGTTTAGGGTAAAGTAGTATTGACCAAGGCTGAGCTGTTTAGAGTCTTGCTATACAAAAGGAGGCTTAGGAGTTTAAAGCCATGCAGTTTGTTCCGAGGATGAGCAGTTTGGGTCATGCAGTACGTATCGAGGCAGAATAGTTTGGGGTCATGCAGTATGGATCGTGATTGAGCAGTTTCGGGTCAAGCAGAATGGACCGAGCCTAAACAGTTGAGGGTCATGAAGTGTAGACCGAGGATGTTAAAGTTAGGGTCAGGCAGTTTGCACCGAGGTTTACTGTTAGGTTCATGCAATATGGATTGAGGCTGAGCAGTTTAGGGTCATGTAGTCTCTACCAAGGCTGAGCAGTTTAGTGTCATGCAGTATGGACCGAGGCTGAACAGTTTAGGGTTATGTAGTATAGATCGAGGCTGAGAAGTTTAGGGTTATGAGGTGTCGACTGAGGTTGAGCAGTTCAGGGTCATGCAGTATGGACTTTAGCTGAGCAGTTTAGTGTCATGTAGTATAGACCGAGGATGAGTAGTTTAGAGTCATGCAATATGGACCGATGCTGAGCTGTTTAAAGACATGCAGTATGGATGGAAGCTGAGCAGTTTACGGAAACGCAATATCAACAGAGGCTGAGCAGTTTAGTGTCATGCAGTATGAAACGAGAGTGAGAAGTCTAGGGCATGCAGTTTGGACTGTGGCTGAGAAATTTAAGGTCATGCAGTATGGACCGTTGCTGAGTAGTTTTGGGTCTTGCTGTATGTAATGTGGCCAACCAATTTAGGGTCATGTAGGTTGGTTCATGGCTGAGTTGTTTGTATGGATCGAGGGTTAGCAGTTTAGGGTCATGCAATATGGGCGGAGGATGAGAAGTTTACGATGGTGCATTATGGACTGAAGATGAGAAGTTTAGGGTCACGAAATATGAACCGAGGCAGAGCCTTTTAGGGTCATGCAGTGTGGACCGAGGTTGACTGTTTGAGGTCATGGAGTACGGACGGAGGCTGAGCAGTTTAAGGTCATGCAGTATGGACCGAAGCTGAGCAGTTTAGTGTTATGTTGTATGGACCTAGGCTAAGATTTTTAAGATCATGCAATATGGACCGAGGCTAACCGGTTTAAGGTCATGCAGTATGAACCAAGGCTGAGAAGTTTACGGTCATGCAGTATGGACCGAGGTTGTGCCGTTTAAGTTCAAGAAGTATGGATCGAGGCTGAGCAGTTTAGGGTCATGCAATATGGACCGAGGCTGAGAAGTTTAGGCTCATGCTGTATGAAAAGAGGCTGAACAGTTTAAAGTCATGCAGTACATACCGGTTTAGGGTCATGCCATTTGGACCGAGGTTTACTGTATCGTTCATGCAGTATAGATTTACGCTAAGTAGTTTAAGGTCATGCAGTATATACCAAGGTTGAGCAGTTCAGTGTCATTTAGTACGGACAGAGGCTGAGCAGTTTAGGGTTATGCAGTGTGGACCGAGGCTGAGACGTTTAGGGTCCAGAGGTGTGGACCGAGGCTGAGTAGTTGAGGGTCATGCAGTATGGACTTTGGTTGAGGAGCTTAGCATCAAGCACTATGAACCGAGGCCGCACTGTTTAGGGTCGCGCAGTCTTGACCGAGGTTGAGAAGTTTAAGGTCATGCAATATGGACCGAGGTTGAGCAGTAACGGGTCATGCATTATGGATCGAAGCTGAGCAGTTTAGGCTCATGCAGTATGAAACGAGGTTGAGAAGTCTAGGGTCATACAGTATGGATAGTGGCTGAGCAACTTTGGGTCCTGCAGTACGGACCGTGGTTGAGCAGTTCTGGGTCTTGCAGTATGGACCGTGGCTTGCAAGTTTAGGGTCAGGCAGTATGGACCGAGGCTGAGTAGTTTAGGGTCATGCACTGTGGATCGAAGCTGAGTGGTTTAGGGTCATGCAATATAGATCGAGGCTGAGAATTTTAGGTCATGCAGTATAGACTGAGGCTGAGCAGTTCAAGATAATTCAATATGGACAGAGGTTGAGAAGTTTAGGGTCATGTAGTATGGACCGTGGCTGAGCCGTTTAGGGTCATGGAGTGTTGATCGGGGCTGCGCAGTTTACGGTCAAGCAGTACGGACCGAAGCTGAGTAATTTAGGGTCATGCAATATGGACCGTGGTTGAGAAGTTTAGGGGCATGTAGTATGCATCGTGGCTAAGTAGTTTAGGGTCTTGCAGTATGGACCATGGCTGAGCAGTTTTGGGTCATGCAGTATTGACCGTGGCTGAGTAGTTCAGGGTCAATCGGTATGAACCGAGGCTTAGCAGTTTAGGGTCATGCAGATTGGACAAAGGACGAGCAGTTTACAGTCGTGCATTACGGACTTGGGCTGAGCAATTTAGGGCCAAGCAGTATGGCCCGAGGCTGACTAGGTCACCGTAGAGACCGAAGTTGAGCAGTTTAGTGTCATGCAGTATGGACCGAGGATGAGCAGTAAAGCTAAGCTGTTTAGGGGCATGCAATATAGATCGAGGCTAACCTGTTTAGGGTCATGCAGTATCGACCGAGGCTAAGAGGTCTAGGGTCAAGCAGTATTGACCAAGGTTGAGCCGTTTAGGGTCAAGAAGTATGGATCGAGGCTGAGCAGTTTGAGGTCATGCAGTATGGACCAAGGTTGAGATGCTTGGTGTCATGCTATGCGAAATGAGGCTTTGGAGTTTAGAACCATGGAGTATGTTCTGAGGCTGAGTAGTTTGGGTCATGCAGTACGGAATGACACTGACTAGTTTGGGGTCATGCTGTATGGACCGTGGCTGAGCAGTTTATGGTCAGGCGGTATGGGTCGAGCCAGAGCCGTTGAGGGTCATGCAGTGTAGACCGAGGATGTTCATGTTAGGGTCTGGCAATTTGGTCCGAGGTTTACTGTTAGGTTCATGCAGTATGGAATGAGGCTAAGGTGTTTAGGGTGATGCAATATCTTCCAAGGATGAGCAGTTTGTGTCATGCAGTATGAACCGCGGCTGAGCATTTTAGGATTATGCAGTATGGACCAAGGCTGAGAAGCTTAGGGTTATGAGATGTCGACTTGGGATGAACAGTTTACGGTCATGCAGTATGGACTTTAGTTGAGCAGTTTAGGGTCATGTAGTATGGATTGAGGTTGAGCAGTTTTGAGTCATGCAATATAAACCGATGCTGAGCTGCTCAAGGTCATGCAGAATGGATGGAGGCTGAGCAGTTTAGGATCACGCAATATGGACAGAGGCTGAGCAGTTTAGAGTCATGCAATATGAAACGAGGCTGAGAAGTCTAAGGCATGCAGTTTGGACTGAGGCTGAGCAATTTAGGGTCTTGCAGTATGGATCGTTGCTGAGTAGTTCTGGGTCTTGCATTATGTACCGTGGCCGACCAGTATAGAGTCTTGCAGTATGGACCGAGGTTGAGTAGTTTAGGGTCATTCGATATGAACAGAGGGTTAGAAGTTTAGGGTCATGCAGTATGGGCCGAGGATAGCAGTTTACGATCGTGCATTATGGACTGAAGCTGAGCAGTTTAGGGTCATGCAGTATGGGCTGAGGCTAAGCAGTTTAGGGTCTTGAAATATGGACCGAGGCTGAGTTGTTTAGGGTCATGCAGTGTGGATCGAGGTTGACTGTTTAGGGTGAGGCTGTACGGACCGAGGCAGAGAAGTTTAGGGTCATGCAATATGGACCGAAGCTGAGCAATTTAGTGTCATGTAGTATGGACCGAGGCTGAGAAGTTTAGGGTTATGTTGAATGGACCAAGGCTAAGCTGTATAGGGTCATGCAGTATGAACCGAGGTTAACCTATTTAAGGTCATGCAGTATAGACCAAGGTTGAAAAGTTTACAGTCATGCAATATGGACCGAGGTTGAGCAGTTTATATTCAAGAAGTATGAATCAAGGCTGAGCAGTTTAGGGTCATGCAGTATTGACTGAGGCTGAGAAGTTTACGGTCATGCTGTATGAAACGAAGCTGAGCAGTTTAGGGCCATGCAGTACATGTCGAGGCAGACTTGTTTGGGGTCGTACAGTATGGACCGAGGCTGACTAGTTTAGGGTCATGTATTATGGATCAAGGCTGGGCAATTTACGTTCATGCAGTATGCACCGTGGCTACGTAGTTTAGAGTAATAAAGTATGGACCGAGGCCGAGCAATTTAGGCTCATGCAGGGTAGACCGAGGAAGTGCAAGTTAGGGTCTTGCAGTTTGGACCGAGGTTTACTGGTAGGTTCATGCAGTATGGATTTAGGTTGAGCAGTGTTGAGCCTTGCAGTATCTACCAAAGCTGAGTAGTTTAGTGTCGCATAATATGGATCGAGGCTGAGACGTTTAGGGTCCTGAGGTGTGGATTGAGGCTGAGCAGTTTAGGGTCATGCAGTATGGACTTTGGTTGAGCTGCGCCATGCAGTATGAACCGAGGCTGCACAGTTTAGGGTCATGCAGTCTAGGGTCATGCAATATGGACCAAGGCTGAGCAATTAAGGATCACGCAGTATGGATCGAGGCTGAGTAGTATGGGGCCATGCAACATGAAACGAGGCTGAGAAGTCTAGGGTCATGCAGTATGGATCGAGGCTGAGCAACATTGGGTCATGCAGTATGGACCGTGGCTGAGCAGTTTTGGGTCTTGCAGTATGGACCGTGGCTGACCAGTTTAGGGTCACGCGGTATGGACCGCGGCTGACCAGTTTAGGGTCATGCACCGTGGACCGAAGCTGAGCAGTTTAGGAGCATGCAGTATAGACCGAGGCTGAGAATTTTAAGGTCATGCAGTATGGACCGAGTCTAACCTGTTTAAGGCCATGCAGTATGAACCGAGGCTAAAAATTTGAGGGTCATGCAGTATGGACCGAGGTTGAGCAGTTTATGTATACGAAGTATGGCTCGAGGCTGAGCAGTTTAGGGTCATGCAGTATTGATTGAGGGTAGGAAGTTTACGGTCATGCTATATGAAACGAGGCTGAGCAGTATAGGGTCATGCAGTACGTACCGAGGCTGACTTGTTTAAGGCCACGCAGTATGGACCGAGGCTGACCAATTTAAGGTCATGTAGTACGGATCGAGGCTGGGCAATTTAGGGTCATGGAGTACGCACCGTGGCTGCGTAGTTTAGGATAATGTAGTATGGACCGAGGACGAGCAGTTTATGCTCATGCAGAGTAGACTGAGGAAGTGCAAGTTAGAGTCATGCAGTTGGGACCGAGGTTTACTATTAGGTTCATGGAGTATGGATTTAGGCTGAGCAGTTTAGGGTCTTGCAGTATCTACCAAGGCTGAGCAGTTCAGTGTCACGTAGTATGGACCGAGGCTGAGTAGTGCAGACCGAGGCTGAGACGTTTAGGGTCCTGAAGTGTGGATCAAGGCTGAGCAGTTTAGGTTCATGCAGTATGTACTTTGGTTGAGCTGTTTAACGTCATGCAGTATGAACAGTGGCTGCACAGTTTAGGGTCATGCTGTCTAGGGTCATGCATGAGCAGTTAAGGGTCACGCAGTTTGGACCGAGGCTGAGCTGTTTGGACCGTGGCTGAGTAATATAGGGCCATGTAGTATGAAAGGAGGCCGAGAAGTCTAGGGTCATGCTGTATGGACCGAGGCTGAGCAACTTTGGGTCGTGCAGTATTGACCGTGGCTGAGCAGTTTTGGGTCTTGCAGCATGGACCGTGTCTGACCAGTCTAGGGTCATGCAGTATGGACCGTGGCTGAGTAGTTTACGGTCATGCACTGTGGATCGAAGCTGAGCAGTTTAGGGGCATGCAGTATAGATCGAGGCTGAACAGTTTAGGGTCATGAAGTATGGACCGAGGCTGAGCAGTTCAGGGTCATTCAATGTGGACTGAGGCTGAGAAGTTTAGGGTCATGTAGTATGGACTGTGGCTGAGCCGTTTAAGGTCATGCAGTGTTGACCGAGGCTGAGCAGTATAGGGTCACACGGTATGGACCGAAGCTGAGCAATTTAGGGTCATGCAATATGGACAGTGGTTGAGCAGTTTAGGATCATGTAGTATGGAATGTGGCTGAGTAGTTTAGGGTAGTTTTGTATGGACCATGGCTGTGCAGTTTAGGGTCAAGCAGTATGGACTGCGACAGAGTAATTTGGGGTCATTCAGTATGGACCGATGCTTCACAGTTTAGGGTCATGCAGATTGGACCGCGGCCGAGCAGTTTACAGTTGTGCATTATGGATTGAGGCTGAGCAGTTTAGGGTCATGCAGTATGGACCGAGGCTGAGCTATTTGCTGTATAAACCGAAGTTGAGCATTTTAGTGTAATGAAGTATCAACGACAGAGCAGATTAGGGTTATGTTGTATGGACCAGGGCTAAGCTATTTAGGGGCATGAAGTATGGATCGTGGCTAAATTATTTAGGGTCATGCAGTATGGACGGAGGCTAAGAAGTTTAGGGTTAAGCAGTATTGACCAAAATTGAGCCGTTTTGGGTAGAGAAGTATGGATCGAGGCTGAGTTGTTTAAGGTCATGTAGTATGGACCGAGGCTGTGATGTTTAGTGTCATGCTATACGAAACGAGGCTTAGGAGTTTAGGGCGATGAAGTATGTTCTAAGGGTGAGTAGTTTGGGTCATGCAGTACATACCGAGGCTGACTAGTTTGGGGTCATGTAGTATGGACCGTGGTAGAGCAGATTAGGGTCGAGTAGAATGGACCGAGCCTGAGCAATTGAGGGTCATGCAGTGTAGACTGAGGATATTCAAGTTAGAATCAGGCAGTTTGGACTGAGGTTTACTGTTAGGTTCATGCAGTATGGATTGAGGCGGAGCAGTTTAGGCTCATGCAGTATCTACCAAGGTTGAGCAGTTTAGTGTAATGCAGTATGAACCGAGGCTGAGCAGTTTAAGGTTATGCAGTACAGACCGAGGCTGAGAAGTTTAGGGTTATGATGTGTCGACCGAGGCTGAGCCGTTTAGGGTCATGCAGTATGGACTTTAGCTGAGCAGTTTAGGGTCATGTAGTATGGACCGAGGTTGATCAGTTTTGAGTCTTGCAATATGGACCAATGCTGAGCTGCTCAGGGTCATGCAGTATGGATGAAGGCTGAACAATATAGGGTCACGCAGTATGTATAGAGGCTGAGCAGTTTAGAGTCATGCCATATGAAACGAGGCCGAGAAGTGTAGGGCATGCAGTTTTGACCGAGGCTGAGCAATTAAGGGTCATGCAGTGTGGATCGTTGCAGAGTAGTTTTGGGTCTTGCATTATGGACCGTGGGCGACCAGTATAGGGTCATACAGTATGGACCAAGGCTGAGTTGTTTAGGGCCATTCGGTATGGACCAAGGGTTAGCAGTTTAAGGTCATGCAGTATGGGTCGAGGATGTGAAGTTTACGGTCGTGCATTATGGACTGAAGCTGAGCAGTTTAGCCTCATGCAGTACGAACCGAGTCTAAGCAGTTTAGTCATGAAATATGGACCGAGGATGAGCCGTTTAAGGTCATGTAGTGTGGATCGAGGATGCCTGTTTAGGGCCAAGCAATACAGACCGAGGCTGAGCTGTTTAGGGTCATGCAGTATGGAATGAAGCTGAGGTGTTTAGTGTCATGCAGTATGGACCGAGGCTGAACAGTTTAGGGTTACGTTGTTTGGACCAAGGTTAAGCAGTTTAGGGTCATGCAGTATAGACCGAGGCTAACCTGTTTAAGGTCATGCAGTATGGATCGAGGCTGAGAAGTTTACGGTCATGCAGTATGGACCGAGGTTGAGCCGTTTTTCTTCAAGAAGTATGGATCGGGGCAGAACAGTTTAAGGTCGTGCAGTATGGACCGCGGCTGAGAAGTTTGAGGTCATGTTGTATGAAACGAGGCTGAGCAATTTAGGTCATGCAGTATGTATTGAGACTGACTAGTATGGGGTCATGCAGTATGGACCGAGGCTGACAAGTTTAGGGTCATGCAGCATGGACTGTGGCTGAGCAGTTCAGGGTAATGCAGTATGGATCGAGGCTGAGCAATTTAGACCCATGTAGTGTGGAGCGAGGATGTGCAAGTTAAGGTCATGCAGTTTGGATCGAGGTTTACTGTTAGGTTCATGCAGTATGGATTTGGGCTGAGTAGTTTAGGGTTATGCAGTATCTACCAAGGTTGAGTAGTTTATTACCATGTCGTATGGACTGAGACTGAGCAGTTTAGGGTTGTGCAGTGTGGACCGATGCTGAGACGTTTAGGGTCATGAGGTGTGGTCCGGGGCTGAGCAGTTTAGAGTCATGCAGTATGGACTATATTTGAGCAGTTTAGGGTCATGCAGTGTGGACCGACGCTGCACAGTTTATGGTCATGCAGTCTTGACCGAGGTTGAGAACTGTAGGGTCGTGAAATATGGACCAAGTCTGAGCAGTTAAGGATCACGCAGTATGGACCGAAGGTGAGCAGTTTAGGGTCATGCAGTATGAATCGAGGCTGAGAAGTCTAGGGCCACGCAGTAGGGACTGAGGCTGAGTAGTTTAGGGTCATGCAGTATGGACCGTGGCTGAGCAGTTTTGGGTCTTGCTGTATGGACTGTGGCTGACTAGTTTAGCGTCATGCCGTATGGACAGGCTGAGCAGTGTAGGGTCATATACTGTGGACCGAGGCTGAGCAATTTAGGGTCATGCAGTATAGACCGAGGCTGAGCAGTTTACGGTCATGCAGTATGGACCGAGGCTGAGCAGTTTAAGGTCATTCAATGTGGATCGAGGCTTAGAAGTTTAGGGTCATGAAGTATGGATCGTGCCAGAGCGTTTAGGGTCATGCAGTGTTGACCGAGGCTAAGCAGTTTAGGGTCACGCAGTATGGACCGAAGCTGAGGAATTTAGGGTCATGCAGTATGGACCGTGGCCGAGCAATTTAGGGTCATGTTGTTATGGAACGTGGCTGAGCAGTTTAGGGTGTTGCAGGATGGACCATGGCTGAGCAGTTTAGGGTCATGCAGTATGGAACGAGGCTTAGAAGTTTAGGGTCATACATATTTGTCCGAGGCTGAGCGGTTTACAGTCGTCCCTTATGGACCGAGGCTGAGCAGTTTAGGGTCACGCTGTATGGACCGAGGGTAAGCAGTTTAGGGTCATGCATTATGGAACGAAGATGAGCCGTTTAGTGTCATGCAGTGCGGACCGAGGTTGACGGTTTAGGGTCAAGCAGTATGGACCGAGGCAGAGCAGTTTTTCATATAGACCGAAGCTGAGCTGTTTAGTGTCATATTGTATGGACCGAAGCTGAGTAGTTTAAGGTTATGCTGTATGGACATAGGCTAAGTTGTTTAGGGTCATTCAGAATGGACCGAGGCAAACCTGTTTAGGGTCATGCAGTATGGACTGAGGCTAAGTTTAGGGTCAAGCAGTATTGACCAAGGTTGAACCATTTGGGGTCAAGAAATACGGATTGAGGCTGAGTAGTTTAGGGTCATGTAGTATGGGCCGAGGCTGAGTGGTTTAGGGTCATGCTGTATGAAATGAGACTTAGCAGTTTAGGGCCATGCAGTACGTTCCGAGGCTGAGCTGTTTGGGTCATGCAGTACGTACCGAGGCTGCCTAGTTTGGGGTCATGCTGTATGCACCGTGGCTGAGTAGTTTAGGGTCATGCAATATTTACCGAGGCTAAGCAATTTAGGCTGATGCAGTGTAGACAGAGGATGGGCAAGTTAGGGTCATGCAGTTTGGACCAAGGTTTATTGTTAGGTTCATGCAGTATGGATTCAGGCTGTGCGGTTTAGGGTCGCGCAGTATCTATCAAGGCTGAGTTGTTTATTGTCATCTAGTATGGTCCGAGGCTGAGCAGTTTAGGGTTATACAGTGCGGACCAAGGCTGAGACATTTAGGGTCATGAGGTATGGACCAAGGCTGAGTAATTTAGAGTCAAGCAGTATGAACTTTTGTTGAGCTGTATAGGGTTATGCGGTACGGACAGGGTCATGAAGTCTGAACCGAGGTTGAGAAGTTTAGGGTCATCCAATATGGACCTCGGCTGAGCCAATAAGGGTCATGTAGTATGGACCGAGGGTGAGAAGTTTAAGGTCTTGCTGAAACAAGGTTGAGAAGTCTATGGTCATGCAGTACGGACCGAGGCCGGGCAGGATAAGGTCTTGCAGTATGGTCCGTGGCTGACAAGTTCTGGGTCATGCAGTAAGGACCGTGGCTGACAAGTTTAGGGTCATGCAGTATGGACCGAGGCTGAGCAGTTTAGGCTCATACACTGTGGACCGAGGCTGAGCAGTTTAGGGTGATGCAGTATAGACCGAGGCTAAGCAGTTTAGGGCCATGCAGTATGGGCCGAGGCTGAGCGGTTTAAGGTCATTCAATATGGACAGAGGCTTAGATGTTTAGAGTCATGAAGTATGGACCGTGGCTGAGCCATTTAGGGTCATGCAGTGTTGTCTGAGGCCGAGCTGTTTAGGCTCACTTAGTATGGACCGAAGCTGAGCAATTTAAGATTGTGCAGTATGGACCGTGGTTGAGTAGTTTAGGGTCATGTAGGATGGAACGTGGCTGAGCAATTTGGGGTCCAGCAGTATGGACCATGGCTGATCCGTTTAGGGTCATGCAGTATGGACCGAGGTTGAGCAGTTTAGAGTCATGCTGAATGGACCAAGGCCTAGCAGTTTATAGTCGTGCCTTATGAACTGTGGCTAAGCAGTTTATGGTCATGCAGTATGGACCGAGGGTAAGCAGTTTAGGGGCATGCAATATGGAACGGGGCTGAGTAGTTTAGAGTCATGCAGTATGGACCATGGTTGATTGTTAACGGTCATGCAGTATGGACCAAGGCTAAGCTGTTTTCCATATAGACCGAAGCTGAGCAGTTTAGTGTCATGCAGTATGGACCGAGGTTGAGCAGTTTAGGGTTGTGCTGTATGGACCAGGGCTAAGCAGTTTAGGGTCATTCAGTATGGACAGAGCCTAACCAGTTTAGGGTCATGCAGTATGGACCGAGGTTAAGTTTACGGTCAAGCAGTATTGACAGAGGTTGAGCCGTTTAGGGTCAAGAAATACGGATCGAGGCTGAGCAGTTTAGGGTCATGAGGTATGGACCGAGGCTGAGATGTTTAGGGTCATGTTGTTTGAACGAGGCTTAGCAGTTTAGGGCCATGCAGTATGTTCCGACGCTGAGCAGTTTGAGTCATACAGTACGTACTGAAGCTGACTAGTTTGGGGTCATGCAGTATGCACCGTGGTTGAGCAGTTCAGGGTCATGCAGTATGGACCGAGCCTGACCAGTTTAGGGTCATGTAATGTAGACCAAGAATGTTCAAGTTAGGGTCATGCAGTTTTGACGAAGGTTTACTGTTAGGTTCATGCAGTACGGATTGAGGCTTAACAGTTAAGGGTCATGCAGTATCTACCAAGCCTGAGCAGTTAAGTGTCAAGCAGCATGGATCGAGACTGAGCAGTTTAGTATTTTTAGTATGGACCGAGGCTGTGCAGTTTAGGGTCATGCAGTATCTACCAAGCCTAAGCAGTTTTGTGTCATGCAGTGTGGACCAAAGCTGAGCAATTTAGCATTATTTAGTATGGACCGAGGCTGCACAGTTTAGGGTCATGTAGTATGGACCGAGGTTGAGCGGTTTAGAGTCAAGCAATATGGACCGATGCTGAGCTATTAAGGGTCATGCAGTATGGATGGAGGCCGAGCAGTTTAGGGTCACGTAGTACAGATAGAGGCTGAGCAGTTTAAGGTCATGCAGTATTAAATGAGACTCAGAAGTTTGGGTCATGAGGCGTGGAACGTGGCTGAGCAATTTAGGGTCATGCAGTATGGACCAAGGCTGCATGGTTTAGGGTGATGCAGTCTGGACCGAGGTTGAGAAGTTTAGGGTCATGCAATATGGACCGAGGTTGAGTAGTTAAGGGTCACGCTGTAAGGACAGAGGGTGAACAGTTTAGGGTCATGCAGTATGAAACGAGGCTGAGAAGTCTAGGGTCAGGCAGTATGGACCGAGGCTGAGCAGTTTTGGGTCTTGCAGCATGGACCGTGGCTGACCCTTTTAGGGTCATGCAGTACGGACCGAGGCTGAGCAGTTTACTGTGGACCAAGGTTAGGCAGTTTAGGGTCGTGTAGTATGTATTGAGGCTGAGCAGTTCAGGGGTCATGTAGTACGTAATGAGGCTAACTAGTTTGAGGTCATGCATTATGGACCGAAGGTGACATGTTTAGGGTCTTGGAGTATGGACAGATGCAGAGCGGTTTAGGATCATGCAGTATGGACCGAGGCGGAGCAGTTTTATGGTCACATAGTTTAGACTGAGGCTGAGTAGTATACGGTCATGCAGTATGATACGAGGCTAAACAATTTAGGGTCATGCAGTATGTACCGAGGATAAGCAGTTTTGGGTCATGCAGTATGTATTGAGGATTAGCAGTTTTGGGTCATGCAGTATGTATCGAGGCTTAGCAGTTTTGGGTCATGTAGTTTAGATTAAGGCCGAGCAGTTTACGGTATTCCAGTTTGGACCGAGGCATAGAAGTTTAGGGTCATGCAGTACGTACCAAGGCTGGCCAGTTAGGGATCATGCAGTATGGATTAAGGCTGAGTAGTTTATGGTCACGCAAGTTCGACCAAGGCAGGTTCGACCGAGCCTAAGTATTTTAGGGTCATGAGCATGGACAGAGGCTTAGCAGTTTAGGGTCATGCAGGTTCGAACGAGGCTAAGAGTTTAGGGTCGTGCAGTATGGACAGAGTCTGAGCACTTTAGGATCATGAATTATGTTTTGAGGCTGAGCAGTTTCAGGTCATGCATTATGGATCGAGGCCGAGCAGTTTAGGGTCATGCAGTATGGACCGAGGCTGAGCAGTTTAGAGCCGTGTAGTATGGACAGAGGTTGAGCAATTTAGGGTCATGAAGTATGGAGCGAGGCTGAGACGTTTTAGGTCATGAAATATGGAACGAGGCTAAGCAGTTTAGGGTCGTGCAGTATGGATCGAGGCTAAGCAGTTTAGGGTTACGCAGTATGGATCGAGGCTTAGCAGTTCAGGGTCATGTAGTATGGAATGAGGCTGAGCAGTTTTGGGTCATGCAGAACGAAACGAGGCTGAGCAGTTTAGGGTCATGTAGTATGTACCGAGGCCGAGCAGTTTGGGGTCATGTAATACGTACCGAGGCTTACCAGTTTGGGGTCAGACATTATGGACCGAAGCTGACAAGTTTAGGGCTTTGCAGTATGGACAGAGGCTGAGCGGTTTAGGGTCATGCAGTATGGACCTAGGAGGAGGATTTTAGGGTCATGCCGTATGGACCGTGGTTGTGCAGTTTAGGGTTATGCAGTATGGACCGAAAATGGGAAATTTAGGGTAATGCAGTACGGATCGACGCTGAGCAGTTTGCAGTACGGATCGACGCTGAGCAGTTTTAAAGTCACGCAGTATAGACCGAGGCTGAGTAGTTTACGATTATACGGGATGTACCGAGGCTGGCTAGTTTAGGGCCATGCAGGATGGACAGCGGCTGAGCAGTTTAGGGTCATGCAGGATGGATCGTGGCTTAACAGTTTAGGGTCAAGCAATAGGGACCGAGGCTGAGCAGTTTAGGGTAATCCATTATGGACCAAGGCTAGGAAGCTTAGGGTCATGCAGTATGGACCAAGGCAGAGCAGTTTCAGGTCTTGCAATATGGACCATGGCTAAGCAGTTTAAGGTCTTGCAGTATGGACATTGGCTGAGCCGTTTAGGCTCGTGCAGTATGGCCCGAGGCTGACAAGTTTAGTGTCATGCAGAATGGACCGAGGCTGCGCAGTTTAGGGCTATGCAGTATGGACCAAAGCTGAATAGTATAGAGTCATGCAGTACGGACCGATCCTCAGCAGTTTAGGGTCATGCGATACGGACCAAGGCTGAGCGCTTTAAGGTCATGAAGTATGGATCGAGATTGAGCAATTGAGGGTCATGCAGTATGGACCGAGGTTGAGCAGTATGATACGAGGCTGAACAGTTTAGGGTCATGCAGTCTGTATCGAGGATGTGCAGTTTAGGGTCATGCGGTATGGACGAGGTTTAGCAGTTTAGGGTCATGTAGTTTGGATCGTGGCTGAGCAGTTTGGTATAATCCAGTTTGGACCGAGGTTTAGAAGTTTACGGTCATGCAGTATGGATTGACGTAGAGCAGTATTGGGTCTTGAAGTATGGACCATGGCTGAGCAGTTTTGGGTCTTGTAGTATGAACTGTGGCAGAGCAGTTCAGGGTCA
Organism: Amborella trichopoda; assembly: GCF_000471905.2. The sequence goes on from NW_006497767.1 coordinate 617,932, forward strand.
TGAAGTATGGACCCAGGATGAGCAGTATAATGTCATGCAATATGGATCGAGGCTGAGTAGTTTATGGCTATGCAATATGGAACGAGGTTGAGATGTTTAGGGTCATGTAGTACGGACCGAGGCTGAGCCGTTTAGGGCCATGCTGTATGGACCTAGGTTGAGAAGTTTAGGGTCTTGCAGTATGGACCGTGGTTGAGTAGTTTAGGGTCATGAAGTACGATTAGGCTATTTAGGATTAGGCAATATGGACCGAGGTTGAGCAGTTTAGCGTCATGTAGTATGAAACAAGGCTAAGCCCTTTAAGGTCTTGCAGCATGTGCCGAGGATGAGCCGTTTAGGGTCATGCCGTACATACCGAGGCTGATCAGTTTGGGGTATGTAGTATGGATCGAGGCCGAGCAGATTAAGGTCATGCGGTATGTACCAAAGCTGAGCAGTTTAGGATCATGCGGTATGGACTGAGGCTGAGAGGTTTAGGGTAATCTGACATGGAACGAGGCTGTGAAGTTTAGGGTCATGCATTATGGACTATAGCAGTGCAGTTTCTGGTCTTGCAATATGGACCGTGGCTGAGAAGTTTTGGATCTTGCTGTTTGGACCGTGGCAGAGAAGTTTAGTGTGATGCAGTATGGACCGACGCTGAGCAGTTTAGAGTTTTGTAGTATGTATGAAGGCTGAGCCGTTTAGGGTCATGCAGTATGAACCGAGACTGAGCAATTTAGGGTAATGTACTATGGATCGAGGTTGGGCAGTTAAAGGCCATATAGAATGGACCGAGGCTGAGCAATTTAGGGTCATGTAGTATGGAACAAGGCTGAGAAGTTTAGGGTCATGCAGCATGTACCGAGGCTGAGTCTTGCAGTACGTACCGATGTTGACTAGTTTGGGGTCATGCAGTATGGACCTAAGCGGACAAGTTTAGGGTCATGCAGTATGGATTGAGGCTGCGCAGTTTTGTGTCATGCAGTATGGACCGCTCCTATGTACTTTAGGGTCATGCAGCATGGACTAAGGGTTACCAGTTTTTGATCATGCGGTTTCGACCGAGGTTACGAGTTTAGGGTCGTGCAGTATGGACAGAGGCTGAGTAGTATAGGGTCACTAATTATGTATCGAGGCAGAGCAGTTTAAGGTCATGCATTATGGATCGAGCCTGAGCTATTTAGGGTCATGTAGTATGGACCGAGACTGAGCACATTAGGGAGGTGTAGTATCGAGGCTGAGCAGTTTCAGGTCACGAAATATGGAACGAGGCTAAGCAGTTTAGGGTCGTGGAGTATGGATCGAGGCTAAGCAGTTTAGGGTTATGCAGTATGGATCGAGGCTGAGTAGTTTAGGGTCATGCTGTATGGACCAAGGCTGACCAGTTTAGGGTCATAGAGTACGAAACGAGGTAGAGCAGTTTAGGGTCATGCAGTATGCACTGAGGATGAGTAGTTTAGGGTCATGTACGTACCGAGGATGACCAGTTTGGGTTCATGCATTATGGACCGAAGCTGGCATTTTTAGGGTCTTGCAATATGGACAGAGGCTGAGAGGTTTAAGGTCATGCAGTTTGGATCTAGACGAAGCAGTTTAGGGTCATGTAGTAAGGACTGTGGTTGAGAAGTATAGGGTTATGCAATATGGAGAGGTTTAGGGTAATGCAGTATGGACCGTGGCTGAGCAGTTTAGGGTCTTGCAATCTGAACCGTGGCTGAGTCGTTTAGGGTCATGCTGTATGGACCGAGGCAGTGCAGTTTAGTGTCATGCAGAATGGATCGAGCCTGAACAGTTTTGGGTTATGCAGTATAGACTGATCCCGAGCAGTTTAGGGTTATGCAATATGGAAGAAGGCTGAGAACATTAGGGTCTTGAAGTATGGACTGAGGTTGAGCAGTTCAGGGTTATGAAGAATGGATCGAGACTGAGCATTTGAGGGTCATGCAGTATGGACCGAGGCTTAGCAGTTTTGGGTCATCCAGTATGATACGAGGCTGAGCAGTTCAAGGTCATGCAGTATGTACCGAGGATGAGCAGTTTAGGGTCATGCAGTATGGATCGAGGCTTAGCAATTTTGGTTCATGTAGTTGGGACCAAGGCTGAGCAGTTTACAGTAATCCAGTTTGGACGGAGGCTTAGAAGTTTAGGGTCATGCAATATAGAATGAGGCAGAGCAGTTTCAGGTCTTGTAATATTGACCTTTGCAAAGCAGTTTAGGGTCTTGAAGTACGGACCGAGGCTGAGCAGTTTAATGTCATGCACTATGGATCGAGGTTGAGATGTTTAGGGTTATGCAGAATGGATCGAGGTTGAGATGTTTAGGGTCATGCAGTATGGACCGAGGCTAAGCCGTTTAGGTACATGCAGTATGGACCGAGGCTGAGAAGTTTAGGGTCATGCAGTATGGACCGAGGTTGAACAGTTTAAGGTCATGAAGTATGATTAGGCTGTCTAGGGTTAGGAAGTATGAAACGAGGATGAGCAATTTAAGGTCATGCAGCATGTACCGAGGAAGAGCCGTTTGGGATCATGAAGTACATACTGAGGCAGACCAGTTTGGGGTCATGCAATATGGATCAAGGATGAGCAGATTAGGGCCATGCAGTATGTACCCAGGCTGAGCAGTTTCGAGACACGAAATATGGATCAAGGCTTAGCAGTTTAGGGTCATGCAGTATGGACTGAGGCTGAGAAGTTTAGGGTAATACGGTAAGGAGCGAGGCGTTGAAGTTTAGGTTCATGCAGTATGGACTTTGGTAGAGGAGTTTCAGGTCTTGCAGTATGGACCTTGGCTGAGCAGTTTGGGATCTTGCAGTGTAGACCGTGGTAGAGACGTTTGGAGCCTTGACATTTGGATCGAGGCTGAGTAGTTTAGTGTGATGCAGTATGAACCTAGGCTAAGCAATTTAAGGTTATGCAGTATGTACGGAGGCTGAGCCGTTTAGGGTCATGTAATACTAACAGAGGCTCAGCAGTTTAGGGTCACGAAGTATAGATCGAGGATGAACAGTTAAAGGTCATACAGTATGGATCGAGGCTAAGAAATTTAGGGCCATGTAGTATGATACGAGGCTGACCAGTTTACGGTCATGCGACACGTACCGCGACGGAGCAGTTTACGGTCATCCAGTATGGACCGAAGACCTAGCAGTTTTTGGTCATCCAGTATGGGCCGAGGCTGGGCAGTTTAGTGTCACGTAGTTTGGACCGAGGCTGAGCAGTTTTGGGTCATGAAGTATGAAACAAGGCTGAGCAGTTTAGGGTCATGCGGCATGTACCGAGGCTGAGCTGTTTTGGGTCATGCAGTACATACAGAGGCTGACCAGTTAAGGGTTATGCAGTATGGATCGAGGGTGAGCAGTTTACGGTCATGCATTATGGATCGTGCCTTAGTAATTCAGGGTTATACAGTATGGACCAAGGCATAGCAGTTTAGGGTCTTGCAGTATGGATCGAGGCTGAGCAGTTTAGAGCCGTGTACTATGGACAGAGGTTGAGTAGTTTGGGGTCATGAAGTTTAGACCGAGTCTGAGCTGTTTATGGTCATGAAATATGGAACGAGGCTAGGCAGTTGAGGGTCATGCAGTGTGGACCGACACTTAACAGTTTAGGGTTATACAGCATGGATCGAGCCTGAGCAGTTTAGGGTCATGTAGTATGGACTGAGGCTGAGCGGTTTAGGGTCATACAGTATGAAACAAGGCTGACCAGATTATGGTCATGCAGTATGTATCGAGGTCATGTAGTACGTCAAGTTTGGGGTCATGCATTATGGACCGAAGCTGACAAGTTTAACGTCTAACAGTAAGGACATAGGCTAAGCTGTTTTGTGTCATGCAGTATGGACCAAGGGTGAGGAGTCATGCAGTATCGACCGAGGTTGAGCAGTTTAGGGTCATGCAATACATGCCGAGGCTGACCAATTTGGGGTCATGCAGTATGGACCAATGTTGAACAGATTAGGGTTATCCAGTATGTACCCAGGCTGAGCAGTTTGGGGTCATGCAGTATGGATCGGGGATTAGCAGTTTGGGTCATGGAGTATGGACTGAGGCTGCGAAGTTTAGGGTACTTCGGTATGGAATGAGGCTGTGAATGTTAGCGTCATGCAGTATGGACTGTGGCAGAGCAGTTTCGAGTCTTGCAGTATGGACGGTGGCTGAGCAGTATGGATCGAGGTAGAGATGTTTAGGGTCATGACATTTGAAACGAGGCTGAGTAGTTTAGTGCGACGCAGTATGGACAAAGGTTGATCAGTTTTTGGTTACGTAGTATGTACGGAGGCTGAGCAGTTTAGGGTGATGCAGTATGAGCCGAGGCTGACCACTTTAGGGTCATGACGTATGGATCAAGGCTGAGCAGTTAAAAGTCATGAGGTATGGACCGAGGCTGAGTAGTTTTGGGTCTTGTGGTATGAAATGAGGCTGAGCAGTTTAAGGTCATGCAGCATATACCGAGGCTGAGCAGTTTAGGGTCATGAAGTACGTACTGAGGTAGACCAGTTTGGGGTCATGCAGTATGGACTGAAGCGGACCAGTTTAGGGTCATGCAGTTTGGATTGACGCTGAGTAGTTTAGAGTCATGCAGTATGGACCGTTCCTACGTACTTTAGGGTCATGCAGCACGGAACGAGGCTTAGCAATTTAGGGTCATGTAGTTTTGACCAAGGCTAAGAGTTTAAGGCCGTGCAATATGGACAGAGGCTGAGGAGTTTAGGGTCATGAGTTATGTATCGAGGCTGAGCAGTTTCAGGTTGTGCATTATGGACTGAGGCTGAGCAGTTTAGGGTCATGCAGTATGGACTGAGGAAGAGCTACTTAGGGACATGCAGTAAGGACCGACGCAGAGCAATTTAGGGTCATGTAGTAATGAAGGGGGCTGAGCATTTTAGGGTATTGAAAGATGGACCGAGGATGAGCAGTTTAGGGTCATGCAGTATGGACCGAGGTTGTCTGTTTAGGGTCATGCAGTATGGACTAAGGCTGAGCAATTTAGGGTCGTGCAATAAAGACCGAGGCTAGTAGTTTAGGGTCATCCAGTATAGGCCGAGGATGAGCAGTTTTGGGTCATTCAGTGTGGACCGAGGCTGGCCAGTTTTGGATCATGCAGTATGAAATGAGGCTGAGCAGTTTAGGGTCATGCGGCATGGACTAAAGCATAGTTGTTTCAGGTCATGCAGTGTGGACCGAGGCTGAGCAGTTTTGGGCTGTGTAGTATGGAGAGAGGCTAAGTAGTTCAGGGTCATGAAGTATGAACCGAGGTTGAGCAGTTTAAGGTCATGAAATATGGAACCAAGTTAAGCAGTTTAGGGTTTTGCAATATGGACCGAGGCTACGACGTTTAGGGTTATGTAATATGGATCAAGGATGAGCAGTTTAGGTCACGCAGTATGGATCGAGGCTGGGCCGTTTAGCGTCCATCAGTACAAAACGAGGCTGAGCAGTTTAGGGTCATGTAGTATGTACCGAGGCTGAGCAGTTTAGGGTCATCTAGTGCGTACCAAGGCAGACCAGTTTGGGGTCAAGCAATATGGACCGAAGCATATCAGTTTAGGTTCATGCAGTATGGACTGAGGTGGAGTAGTTTAGGGTCATGTATTAT
>NW_006497767.1:624117-635870 GCF_000471905.2 Amborella trichopoda
AGTTTAGGGTCATGTATTATGGACCGTGGCTCAGCAGTTTAGGGTCATGCAGTATGGACCATGTCTAAGATGTTTAGGGTCATGCAATATGCACTGAGGCTTAGCAGCTTAGGGTCATGCAGAATTGACTGAGGCTGAGCATTTTAGGGTCGTGCAGTATGGACAAAGGCTGAGCCGTTTAGGGTTGTGAAGTATGGACCGAGGCTGAGCAGTTTAAAGTCATGCAATGTTGACCGAGGATGAGCAGTTTAGGGTCATGCAGTATTGAAAGATGTTGAGTAGTTTAGGGTAATGCAGTACAAATCATGGCTGAGCAATTTAGGGTCAAGCAGTATGGACCGAGGCTAAGTAGTTTTGGGTCATGCAATATGGAACGAGGCTGAGCAGTTTAGGGTCATACAGTAGGTACCAAGGCTGAGCAGTCTAGATTCATCTAGTACGTACCGAGGCTGACTAGTTTGGGGTCATGCATTATGGTTCGAAGCAGACCAGTTTGGGTTCATGCAGTATGGACTGAGGCGGTACAGTTCAGGGTCACGAAGTAAGGACCACAGCTCAGCAGTTTAGGGTCATGCAGTATGGACTAAGGCTGAGAAGTTTGGGGTCACACAATATGGATCGAGGACGAGCAGTTATAAGGTTATGAAGTTTGGACAGAGGCTGAGCTGTTTAGGGCATGCAGTATGGATAGACGCTTAGCAGTTTTGGGTCATGCAGTATAGACCGAGGGTGAGCAGTTTAGGGTAATCCAGCATGGACGGAGGCTGAGATGTTTAGGTTCATGCATTATGAACTATGGCTGGGCAGTTTAGGTTCTTATAGTATGGACCGTGGTTGAGTAGTTTAGAGTCATGCAGTTTAGTGTCATGCATAATGGACCGAGGCTGAGCAGTTTAGTGTCATGCATTATGGACAGAGGTTGAGCAAGTTTAGGCTTATGCGGTATGGATGGAGGATGTGCAATTTAGGGTCATGCAGTAAGGACCGAGCTTGCGCAGTTTAAGGTCATGCAGTATGGAACGAGGCTGAGAACTTTTGGGTCATGCAGTTTGGATTGAGGCTGAGAAGTTTAGGATCATGCAGTATAGAACGTGGCTGAGCAGTTTAGGTTCATGCAGTATCGATTGAGGCTGAGACGTTTATGGTCATGCAGTATGGACTGAGGCTGAGCATATTTAGGTCATGCAGTATGGACTGAGGTTGACCAGTTTTGGGTTTTACGGCATGGACGGAGGCTGTACAATTTAGGGTCATGCACTAAGGATCGAGCTTGAGCAGTTTAGGGACATGCAATATGGAACGAGGCTGAGAACTTTTGGGTCATGCAATACGGATTGAGGCTGAGCAGGTTAGGATCATGCAGTATGGACGGAGGCTGAGCAGTTTAGTGTTATACAGGTTGGACCAAGGCTGAGCAGTTTAGGTTGATGCAGTAGGATACGAGGCTAAGAAGATTAGGGTCATGCAATATGTACCTAGGCTGAACAGTTTAGGGTCATGCAATATGGATCGAGGCTTAACATATTAGGGTCATGGAGTATGGGCCGAGGCCAAGCAGTTTAGGGTAATCTAGTATGGACTGAGGCTGAGAAGTTTAGGGTCATGCAGTATGGACTGAGGCAGAGCAATTTCGGGTATTGCAATATCTACCATGGCTTAACAGTTTAGGATCTTGCAGTATTGATCGTGGCGGAGGAATTTAGGGTCATGAAGTACGGACCTAGGCTGAGCAGTTTAGTGTCATGCAGTATGGACCGAGGCTGAACTGTTTTGGGTTATGAAATATGGACCAAGGTTGAGTAGTTTAGGGTCAGGTAGTATGGACAGAGGCTGAGCATTTTAGGGTCGTTCAGTATGGACAAAGGCTGAGCAGTTTAGGGTTGTGAAGTATGGACCGAGGCCGAGTAGTCTAAAGTCGTGCAATATTGAGCAAGGCTGAGCAGTTTAGCGTCATGCAGTATTGAAAGATGCAGAGTAGTTTAGGGTAATGCAGTACAAATCATGGCTGAGCAATTTAGGGTTATGCAGTATGGACCGAGGCTGAACAGTTTTGGGTATGGAACGAGGCTGAGCAATTTAGGGTCACGAAATAGGTACTGAGGCTGTACAGTTTAGGGTCATCTAGTACGTACCTAGGCTGCCTACTTTGGGGTCATGCATTATGGTCTGAAGCAGACCAGTTTAGGTTGATGCAGTATGGACTGAAGCGGTACAATTCAGGGTCATGCAGTATGGACCACGGCTCAGCAGTTTAGGGTCATGCAGTATGGACTAAAGCTGAGATGTTCAGGGTCATGCAATATTGATTGAGTATGAGCGGATTTAAGGTTGTGAAGTTTGGATCGAGGTTGAGCAGATTAGGGTCATACAGTATGTACCTAAACTAAGCTGTTTAGTGTCATGATGTATGGACCGAGGCTGAGCAGTTTAGGGCATGCAGTATTGATCGACGCTTAGGAGTTTTGGGTCATGCAGTACGGACAGAGGGTGAGCAGTTTAGGGTAATCTAGTATGGATGGAGGCTGACATGTTTAGGGTCATGCATTATGGACCGTTGCTGAGCAATTTAGGTTCTTGTAATATGGACCGTGGATGAGTTGTTTAGGGCCATGCAGTTTAGTGTCATGCATAATGGACCAGGCTGAGTCGTTTAGTGTCATGCAGTATGGACCGAGGTTGAGCAATTTAGGGTTATGCGGTATGGATGGAGGCTGTGAAATTTAGGGTCATGTAGTAAGGACCGACCTTGAGCAGTTTAGGGTCATGCAGTATGGAACGAGGCTGAGAACGTTAGGGTCATGCAGTATGGAACGAGGCTAAGAACGTTTGGGTCATGCAGTATGAATTGAGGCTGAACAGTTTAGGATCATATAATATGGACCGAGGCTAAGCAGTTTAGTGTTATGCAGGTTAGACCGAGGCTGAGCAGTTTAGGTTCATGCAGTATGATACGTGGTTAAACAGATTAGGGTCATGCAATATGTACCGAGGCTGAGCAGTTTAGGGTCATGCAGTATGGATTGAGGCATAACATATTAGGGTCATGGAGTGTGGTCCGAGGCGGAGCAGTTTTGGGTAATCTAGTATGGACTGAGGTTGTGAAGTTTAAGGTCATTCAGTATGGACTAGGGCAGAGCAGTTTAAGGTATTGCAGTATGTACCATGGCTTTGCAGTCTAGGATCTTGCAGTATTGATTGTGGTAGATCAATTTAGGGTCATGAAGTATGGACCGAGGCTGAGCAGTTTAGTATCATGCAGTATGGACTGAGGCTGAACAGTTTTGGGTTATGAAATATGGACTGAGAATGAGTACTTTAGGGTCATGTAGTACAGACCGAGGCTGAGCAGTTTGCTGTCATGCAGTATGGACCGAGGCTGAGAAGTTAAGGGTCATGCAATATGAACCGAGGATGAGCAGTTTAACGTCATGCAACATGTACCGAGGTTGAACAGTTTAGGGTCATGCAGTACGTAACGAGGCTGACCAGTTTCAGGTCATGCAGTATGGACTAAAGCTATCCAGTTTAGGGTCATGCAGTATGGACCGTGGATGAGCAGTTTAGGGTCATGTAGAATGGACCACTCTTAAGTAGTTTAGGGTCATGCAATATGGACCGAGGCTTAGTAGTTTATGGTCATGCAGTATGGAATGAGGCTTAAAGTTTAGGGTCCATTAGTACGAATGAAGGATCAGCAGTTTAGCGTCAAGAATTATGGAATGAGGCTGAGCAGTTTAGGGTCATGCATTACGTACCGAGATTGAGCAAATTAAAGTATTGCAGTACAGATCAAGGCTAAGAAGTTTAGGGTCATGAAGTATGGACCGAGTCATAGCTGTTTAAGGTCATGCAGTATGGACTGAGGCTGAGCAGTTTAGGGTCACGAAGTGTGGAGCGAGACTGAGCAGTTTAGGGTCATGCAGTATGGACTGAACCTGAGAATTTTAAGGTCACGCATTATAGACCGAGCTTGACTATTTAAAGCCATGCAGTATGGACCTGGACTGAGTAATGTACGGCCATACACTATGGACCGAGGCCCAGCAGTCTAGGGTCATGCAGTATGGACGGAGGCTATGAAGTTTAGGGTTATACAGTATAGATCGAGGCTGAGCAGTTTAGGGTCATGCGGTGTTGACCGAGGTTGAGCAGTTTTGGGTCATGCAGTATTGACCTTCGCTGAGCATTTTAGGGTCATGCAGTACAGACCGAGGCAGAGCAGTTTAGGGTCATGCAATATGGACCGAGGTTGCAACGTTTTTGATCGTGCAGTATGGATGATCGAGGCTGAGCAGTTCAGGGTCATGCAGTTTGAACCGAGGCTGAGCAGTTCAGGGTCATGCAGAATGGATCGAGGCTAAGCATTTTAGGGTCAAACAGTATGGACAGAGGTTGTGGTCATGTAGTATTAATTGATGTTAAGCAAGTTTGGGTCACACTGTACGGACCGATGCTGAGCAGTTCAAGGTCATGCAGTATGAAACGAGGCTGAACAACCTAAGGTCATCTAGTATGGACAGAAGGTCATCTAGTATGGACAGAGACTGAGCCGTTTACGGTCATGCAGTGTGGACTACTGTCATGCAGTGTAGACTAAGGTCATCCAGTATGGACTGAGGCTGAGAATTTTAGGGTCAATCAGTATGGATCAAGGCTGAGCTGTTTTAGGGTAATGCAGTGTGGACCTAAGCTGAGCAGTTTAAGGTCATGTAGTATGTATCGAGGCTGATTAGTTTAGGGCCATGCAGTACGGATAGAGGCTGAGCAGTTTAGAGTCATGCAGTATGGATCGAGGCTTAGAAGTTTAGGGTCATGCTGTATTTATCAAGGCTGAGCAGTTTAGGTTCATGCACTACGGACCTAGCCTGAGCAGTTTACAGTGTTGCAGTATGAACCGAGGCAGAGAAGTTTAAGGTCAGGCAGTATGGATAGAGGTTAAGCAGTTTAGAGTCCTGAAGTATGAATTGAGGCTGAGCAGTTGAGGGTCATGCAGTATGGACCTAGGCTGAGAAGTTTAGGGTCATGCAGTATGAAAGGAGGGAGAGCAGTTAAGGGTCTTACAGTATGCACCGAGGCTGAGCAGCTTAGGGTCATGTTGTATGGACTGAGGCAGAGCTGATTTGGGTCTTGTTGTATGCACCGTGTTTGTGCAGTTTAGGGTCCTGTAGTATTGACTGTGGCAGAGTACTTTAGGTCATGAAGTATGGATCGAGGCTGAACAGTTTAGGGTCCTACAGTAAGGTCCAAGGCTGAGCAGTTTAGGGATATGCAGTACGGACCAACGCTAAGCAGTTTAGGGTCATGCAGTATGGACTGAGGATGAGTAGTTTAGGGACATGCAGTATGGACCAAGGCTGAGCAGTTCAGGGTCTTGCTGTTTGGGCCGAGGCAGAGCAGTTCAGGGTCATGCAATAAGGACCGTGGCTGAGTAGTTTAGTGTCAACCAGTATGGACTGAGGCTGAGATGTTTAGGGTCATGCAGTATGGATCGAGGCTAAGCAGTTGTAGGGACATGTAGCATGGACCACTGAGCAGTTTGGGGTCTTGCAGTATGTGCCGAGGAGAACGAGTTTAGGCCTATGCAGTATGGATTGAGGCTGAGCAGTTTAGGGTCATACAGTATGGATCGAAGCTTTTCAGCTTAGGGTCATGCAGTATGGATTGAGGCTGAGCAGATTAGGGTAATCCAGTTTGGACCGAGGCTCAAAAGTTGAGGGTCGTGCAGTATGGAATGAGGCAGAGCAGTTTCGAGTCTGGCAATATGGACCGTGGCTGAGCAGTATAGGGTCCTGTAGTATGGAATGAAGCTGAGAAGTTTAGTGTCATGCAGTATGGACCGAGGTTGTGCAGTATGCGGTAATCCAGTTTGGACTGAGGGTTAGAAGTTTAGGGTCATGGTGCATGGAATGAGCTTTGAGTAGTTCTGGGTCCAGAATTATGGATCGAGGCTGAGTAGTTGAGGGTCATGCAGTATGGACCGAGGCTGAGCCGTTTAGGGTCATGTATTCTTAAACGAGGCTGAGAAGTTTACGGTCATGCAGTACGTACCGACGCTGAGCGGTTCTGGGTCATGCAGTTTGGATCGAGGCTGAGTAGTTTTAGGGTCATGCAGTATGGACCGAGGCTGAGCCGTTTAATATGTACCGAGGCTGAACAATTTAGGGTCATGCAGTATGACACGAGGCCGAGCAGATTAGGGTCATGCAGTATGAAATGAGGTTGAGCAGTTTAATATCATGTAGTACGTACCTAAGCTGTGTCGTTTCGAGTCGTAGTATTGACCGAGGCTAAGACGTTTTTGGTCATGCAGTATGAATCCAGGCTTAGCAGATTAGGGCCATGCAGTATGCACCGTGGCTGAGCAGTTCAGGGTAATCCAGTGTGGACTGAGGCTCAGACGTTTAGGGTTAGGCAGTATGGACCATGGCTGAGCAGTTTCGGGTCTTGCAGTATGGATTGTGGCTGAGCAGTTTAGGGTCTTGCAGTATGGATCGTGGCAGAGTAGTTTAGGGTCATGCTGTATGGGCCGAGGCCAAGCAGTTTAGTGTCATGCAATACGGATCGAGGCTGAGTAGTTTAGGGTTATGCAGTATGGACCAATGCTGAGCAGTTTAAGGTCATGCAGTATGGACAGTTTAGGGTCATGCAGTAGGGACAGCGGCTGAGAAGTATATCATCAAGCAGTATGGACCGAGGTTCAGCAGCTTAGGATTATGAAGTATGGATTGAGGCTAAGCTGTTTAGGAACATGTAGTATTTACCGCAGCTGAGTAGTTTAGGGTCATCCAGTAAGAAAAGAGGCTAAGCAGTTTAGGTCATGCAGCATGTATCGAGGCTGAGCAGTTTAAGGTCATGCAGTACGTACCGAGGTTGACCAGTTTCGGGTCACGTAGTATGGACCGAAGTTGACCAGTTTAGGGTCATGTAGTATGGAACGAGGCTGTAAAGTTATGTTCATGCAGTATTGACCGCGTGTTAGTAGTTTAGGGTCATGCAGTATGGACCAAGGCTTAGCAGTTAGGGTCCTAGAGTATGGACCGAGGGTGAGTAGTTTACGGTTGTGCAATATGGACAGAGGCTAAGCAGTTTAGGGTAATGAAGTATGGACCGAAACTGGGTAGTGTAAGGTCATGCAATATGGACGGAGTATGAGGAGTTTAGGGTTATGCAGTATGGACTGAAGCTGGGCAGTTTAGGGTAATGCAGTACAGATTGAAGCAGAGCAGTTTAGGGCCATGAACTAGGGATTGAGGCTGAGCAGTTTAGGGTCAAGCAGTATGGACCGAGGCTGAGCTGTTTAGGGTCTTGTGGTATGAGTCGAGGCTGAGCAGTTTAGGGTCATATAGTATGGACCGTGGTTGAGCAGTTTAAGGTCATGCAGTATGGACTAAGATTGACTGTTTAGGGTCATGCAGTATGGACTGAGGCTGAGCAGTTTATGGTCATGCAGTATGGACCGAGGCTGAGATGTTTTAGTTCATCCGGTAAGGTCCGAGGCTGGGAAGTTTACGTCCATGTAGTATGGACCAAGGTGGAGTAGTTTAGCTCTTGCGGTGAGTACTGAGGCTGAGCAGTTAAGGGTAATGCATTATGGATCTTCGCTGAGCATTTTAGGGTCATGTAGTATGAACCAAGGCAGAGCAGTTAGGGCCTAACAGTATGACAGAGGTTGAGACGTTTATGGTATCTGCGGTGCGCATAAAGAGGGAGCAATTTGTGACCTAGGTCTACAAGTACCAAAATGCATGTGGACTATAGAAGCAGTAGGCAAATAAGCCTTGACTCAGAGATTGATTTTTGACAGCACTAGAATCGCCTTAAAATGATGAAAAACGTGGCTAAGGGTCTCTTAAGAACACCCAGCAAGTTTCGTCACGATTCGACTAGTCAAGGTGGATCAGACATCAAAACAGTTTTCAAAATTCTGCCTCTAGCATGCTAAATGGAGACCTTGTAACTACATCCCTATCACCGGAACTCCAGATGATCACCAAACCACTTCCATTGGATTCAGGATGTCTGAAAACCCTCGGTTACAATGTTTTGGCTTAGTCAGACACTCCTAGACCAATCTGTAGCCAAGTTACTAAAAATAGGTAGGCCGCACACTATTCTTGTGCACCCTTGGTGAACCAGTTTCCATCTAAGGAAACTATGTTTTTCAATTTCATGATGAACTTCTAATGGTTGTATATTCTTCATCCTGGGTAGAAAAAAGCCCAAATTTTGGAAGGATGTTCGTCTCATCGGCCTGATCAATTTGATATATGGCATGCTCGATGGCATGGCCGTAGTCAAGAGAAATCGAAGAGAGAAGATTGCCATGAAAACCCAAACGTTGCAGGATTTTCCAATAGAGAGGACCCTTCGATCAAATTGCCACATCACGACCCTCGCATATCGGATCGACCTAAAATCAAGTCCGTTACGACCATAAGATTAAGGACTTCATCTGAGCCAAAAATTGCGCGTGATGAACAATCGAATGGAACGTCTCAGGGACAAAGAGAGCCATTTTCTGGCAACCAGAATCCCAAATCAGGCCAAAATTTTCCAATTGCAAAAGTGGTCCTTCGAGCACTAATCGAGCCATTCTTGTTGCAAAATGATCATAGCGACTTACTCGTCAATCTACAGCAAAGAAATTGAGGGAAACAATCAAGAAACAAGTGAGATCTTGAATCTAAGATCGTAAGTTTCTCACAATCTTATCGCCTCGAGTTCGCAACCCAAAACCTTGATTCATGGCTCAAAATTTATACGATCTCATCTCTAATTTGTTTTTAAAACAAGACTCCAAAAGAAAAATGAATGACTCTACTTTCCTAAGAAAATATGGACCACAAAATAGAACTCAATTTTCCTAAGCCAACTCATATAAAACATAATTGATCAACTAAACTAAAAAAAATGCATACTAATCCTATTTCTAAAAATCAATTAACGCTAATAAAAACTAAAAAATTTACCCACATCTCTAAAATTAAAATTAATAAAAAAACATTTGTAGCAACTGGATTTTGATATGCATCAATAAACTACACCAATTTATTTGGGACACTTTAAAATTTTAGTTGTTTTAAAAGTCGATAAAATTATTTCCTTTTTAAAGTGAATAAAAAAATCCGAAAAACATTAAATGGGAAAAAAATACAAAAAATGAAAAAAAAAAGGAAAAAATCGTAGAAAAAAAAAAAAAAATGTCTACACATTTTTGCACTAGATTAAACTTGGTAGCCCATACCAAGAAAGGCAAAAGGTTCCTTTTACATATCACAAAAAGTTAAAGTGAGATGCATCTATGTGTTACACACACAATACGCCGAGCAATAAAAATAGCTCCACGTATTGATTGAAAGTAGTCATCGGTGGTAACACACTCTTTCAAAGTACTTGTAGTCTGCATCGAACTGACGATACCCATTCCATATTTGTGCATTAGGATCACTCCAGTGAATCCTCTCAATCACCTTAATTCTATCGCTATACTGCACATGTGCACGCGCGCACACACACACACAGATATATATATATATAAATAATGATCCTATGAGACCTTCCCACACTCATGTATTTAGGAACTTAAAGGTTCACTATTAAATTTGGCACATATCTCTAAAAAAAGTCAAGTCCCATACCCATGTGATAACGTTTTTAGATATCTGTGTCAAATTTAAAAGTAAACCTTTAAAATCCTACACACATGAGTATAAGAGAGTTTCATAGGATTATTACTATATATATTCTCTTTACTTCATTCAAAACCTCAAAGATAGGCAATCAATATCTAAAACTCTTTTGGTAAAATTCCTCAATAAAGCCACGATCTCTCAAGGGATGTCATAAGGCCCAAAACAAATAAAATTTGTATGCTCCACAATAAATTATATCAAAGGTTTAACCTTACGAAAGCTCTGGTAAACAATAATAGGTGTTGTCCACCGGGAGTCATCTATTACCGCATGAGCCAAACGCTTACATGGTAGAAGTGATCGTCACCACCCAAAGCATCTACACCTACTTTCTAAAACATCCCCAATTAAAAACGGAAATGTATATAATGAGACCAGTTATTTTTTGTACAAGGAGATCACAACCATCATTAATTGTTAGATGTGAAAGCGGATGGTTAAGGACGTGTCATTCTTCAGGCACAAAGTATAAAATAGGGTTTCTCAAGTGCTGTGATTTAGTTTCATCTATTGAATTTCATATCCAATGATTTAAAAATAATTGTGTCCATCTTGTACCAAAAAATAAAGAAAAATTATTTGATAAAG
The DNA here is from genome assembly GCF_000471905.2 of Amborella trichopoda. Next base: position 634,398 of record NW_006497767.1, read on the forward strand.
CCACGGTCCTATCAAAATAAGTAAATCCTCACCTAATAACACATAAAAAATTATAATTCAAAACTTGGAAAACCTTTTTATCGATCATCTGGACTTGATCACTACAGTCGTAAAAAAATTACGATTTAAAACTCTGAAAAATGTGTAGATTTTAACAAATTATTTTGACCATCTATTTCGTCCTAAAAATAAGTGGTCAAAGATCCACAAGATCTGTATATTTTTTTTATTGTTGATGTTGAAAATTGATTTTAGAGTCATCATGAGAATTTTTATTGTCGAATGTACTTTGCATATAAAGATTTCAGGTGAGGCTTTTTTTTAATTGTCCTTGGTGTTACAGAAACTTCATGCATAGTCTCATAGTATACAATCCCAAAGAAAATTATTAAAATAAAACTCCCCAAGCATATAAATATCAGGCTGGAGAGTCTGCCTTGCACCTGGCAAATCACAAGCCTGCCTTGCACATGGCAAATCACGAGCCTTGACGAGGGATCAATCGAAGTGGAACCAATTTTTGCAAGGTGACCCCAAACTTATCCCTCATATCCATCTCCTCTGCTTTCAATCCATCAGGAAGCTCCCAATCGAAATAATGCAACAAAGACGTAAGCATCACGTGGACCATGTGAACCCCAAAAGGAAGGCCAGGGCATGTCCTCCGCCCCGCCCCAAACGGAATAAATTGGAAATCCTTGCCCCTGTAATCCACGTTAGAACCCAAGAATCTTTTCGGCAAGAAGGTTGTCGGATTGCCCCACACTTTAGGGTCTCTTCCAATGGCCCAATAGTTGATCAGCACTTGTGCATTTTTCGGCACTATGTATCCGGCCACATTTACAGTCGTATCAGCCCTATGGGGGATGAGAAGCGGTACGGGGGCATGGAGCCGCCATGTCTTCTTCACCACAGCTTGTAAGTAAGGGAGTCGAGATATGTCCGATTCTTCCACAATGTGTTGTGGACCACCGAGAGTCCTTGAGAGCTCCATCTTAGCCATGGCCATCTTGTCAGGGTTGCGAAGGAGCTCAGCCATTGCCCACTCTACACTAGTGGAGCTAGTATCGGTTCCCACTGTAAACAACTCCGGAGGACCATAAAAACATGGCTCCCTCATTAAAATTAAGGGTGGTGATAGTACAATTCGAGTATGGGTCGACCTGGGCTCGTAACCGACACAGATCCAGGTCTTGAACCCAAATCCGACCCATCAAGTCCAATCCTTGGACCTGGTATAGGACCTAGCAAATGTCTTTCGAAAAGTATTAAAAATAAATAAGGGAAAGTATATAATAAGACCATTTACCTCTGGTACAAGGTGGTCACAATTAATCTTGACCATTGGATGTGAAATTGGGTGGTAGTATTTATTTCATTGACCAAGCTCAAAGTTCAAAAGAAATTTTTTCCAACTTTGTGACACACCCAGGCTATCAGATTTCACATTGGATGGTCGTAAGTAATTGTGAC
>NW_006497767.1:636987-649720 GCF_000471905.2 Amborella trichopoda
AATGTGTATGTGTGTGTGTATATCATTTGTGTGTGGGTTATTTTTCATTCTCATCATAGCAGAGACAAGGGTAGTGTTGTACAGTGAGCAGAGCTAAGGTCTCATTACGCTTAAACTCCACACCGTTCTCCTGTTTAGAGTCAAGAATAACGTCGATGAAGTCACCCTTGGGCACTCCACCTTTCTCTCTGGATTGTATACGTTCGTCAATCATCACATTGAGAAGCTGGTGGAACCTTTCAAAGAGTTTGTTGCTACGCCCCTTGAGGCCCTGGGGGTCTAGGCCCCTGAGCATCGGGAAATAGTCTGCAAGGTTGGGTGCACCAGATACTTCCATGATCGACCAAACGACATCCTTGAACTCCTATGCTAACCCTGATTTGGGGTTAACCATTTCAGTCGAAAAGATCATGTTCGACACTAAATTCAGGGCTATGACGAAGGCAACACGCCCTATGTCAACTACCTGCTTAGTCTGTCGTATGAGCTCGACCATCTCATGGACCTTCTGGTAGCGAAGAGCCCGCAAAGTGTCTAGCCGCTGGGGAGTGAAGAGTTGGGTGTTGCAGAGACGGCGGAGGGCTTGCCAACGAGGACCAATTTGAGCCCACACTAGGGACCCATTATGGTGAGACTTAATCTTCATTACTTCGATGACTGTGCACCCCGAAAAGGCAAGGTTGTTCTTCTGTAACACCTCCTTGGCCATCTCAGATGATGAAACAACAATTGTTGTCACAAATCCAAGCTGCAAGGTCATGAGGGAGCCATGGGTCTCCGCAAGTGCAGCAAGGGCCTCGTGTGCCCTGCTGCCTAGCCTGTGGAGGCTCCCAACCATGGGGAGGCCCTTTGGGCCAGGAGGAAGGTGAGAATGGCGCTTCCTAATGAGAACCATGAGCGCTAGGGCATAGAGTAGCAGAGAGAGGGCACATGCTGCTGTTGACCAGAAGGCTTGCTCCATGGGCACGTTGTTATGATCGGAAGTGTATGCTTTGCAAAGATGTAAGTCTCTGACTTGCTATTTATCCCATAATAGCAAGTATCAGTTGCGTGGACGGCCTGGAACCTATGGATGTGGGGCTCGCTTGCTAGAAGTGGACGGCGTGGAATCTATGGATGTGGGGCTCACTAGCTTGAAATGAACCAACTTCTTTTTCTTTTGTGAGTAATTGATGTAGGGAAACTAAAACAAAATTGGGAAAGAGGCCTAGGTCGTGGTGGTAGCACCCCCACACCCTAATCACGACGTTGTGGTTTTCATTTCCATCACTAAGATCACCACCCCAACAACACCTTCAAAAAGTTAACTCCTAATCTACTTGAAAAAAATAAGTGGAGGCATGTCTTTCCCACTGAATTACCAAAAAAGGAAAAAAAGAAAATACAGAAAGAGCCATTTTTCTTGAAAATTACACAAAAGGTCAGTCCTCTATGTTTTTTTTCCAATTTTCCCCCTTGGAATGATGTTATAAACATCATACCAGTTTTTATTTCTTCTTTTTTTACTTTTTTTTAACATTGACATTTTGATCTTTTTTGAACATTGACATTGGACCTCTGGTCGAAGGTCTAGGACCTCAGACTACTCCGTTTTTGGCCTTTAGGGCACAACGACACCAGTCTGAGGTCCCAGACTTCGGATCACTGTATCTGTGTCCTTGGGCCTCATTGACAATGATCTGAGGTCCTAGACCTCAGAACGCTCTGTCTTTGGCCTTAGACGGCCTTAAGCCACATTCACACATGTCCAAAGTCCCAAACCTCATACCGCTCTGTGTATGGCCCAAGGCTACATTGGCTCGAGCCTACGTTTCATAGAAAGAATGGATGGTCAAGGTTCCATGTCTAAAAATGCCACTAGTGAGCCACTGGTCGAATATTCCAAACTTGATGTCTCAGAGTATTTCATTTTTAAATTTTTTGTACAAATCCTTTGAAGATAAAATTTGGTATGTGTCATCTCTCAATGGGTCGTACCAAAATGTAATATTATAAAATATTTTTAAAAAATAAAATGCCTAAAATACACATGAAACTTTCAAGGGTATTTTGATCATTTTTTTGAAATTTATTTTTTTATATTTTTGCTGGTGCGAGTTTAATAGAGGAGTGGATGCCCAAAATTTGGTGTCAAAATATTAAAAAAAAAAATTTAAAAATAAAATAGTGTATAATCGTGATATTCTGATTGTGGCTATCTTAGGGCCAAATTGGATGTACCTAAAATTTGAATATTTTTGGATTGCAATGGAAAAATCTTTTGAAATGAATTTTTACCGTTTGGACAGCTGTACCTTTTTTCCAGATTTTTAGATTGAAAAAAAAAAAATCTCATATCAAGGCAAAAAATGCCATCCAAAAAAATTCAACTTAGACTTGAATTTTTTTGGCTTGAGTTGCGTTTCACATGCCCCTCTCTCTATCATCACGCTCTTCCCTCTCCTCCCTACGAAACCCTTCTCTCTCTGCACCCAATGGCCATGGCCCCAAACTTCCTCTCTCCCATCGCCCCAAACTTCCTCTGCTCTACACCCAATGGCCCCAAACTTCCTCTCTCCCATCGCCCCAAATTCCTCAGCGAAACCTTTCTCTCTCTACACCCAATGGCCATGCCCCTAAACTTCCTCTGCAAAACCCTGCTCTCTCTACACCCAATGGCCATGGTCATGGCCCTCGATCTATCTCTATAGAGCGATGCCTGTTTCTTCTTCTAAGAGAGAAGCATCTTTATTGTAACCCAAGGAGTAGAAGCACTAGATCAAAACCCTAATGAATTCATACCTCCTTATGAGCCTTGTTGATCCCTGTATTTGTAAAGGAAAGTCATCCATGGAATTTGAGATTGTGAATTTTTTGGAGTGCTTTTGTGATGATAGGACTTACACTTCACCATCTCTCATATTGCCCATTCTTAGTTCCCATGCGCTTTTTTCTCTCTCGACTTCTGTTCTTGTTGCTTTGTGGGTTCAGATAGTATTTTTCAATTCTCTCTCTATTGAAACCCCAGGAGCCCCCAACTCTCTCTCTCTCTAGAAACCCTAGGAGCCCCCCTCTCTCTCTCTCTCGAAACCCCAAGTCCGCAGCTACTTCCTCAACCATGTGCTTCTCTCCTTTCTCATTCTCTCTCTTGGAAAATCTCAGCTTCTCTATGGAAAACTCAGGTTCCAATCTTCCCACTTTCTTTCATTGAACCCAGTTGTTCCCCACCCTCGATTTTCCCTCTTTACCTAACATCCTGACATGGGAATTGTTTTAGGTTTAGGGGTCATTAATAAAGGAGAGCATGCCTGACATTTCACAAGAAGAGAAGAGTGGCTTCCAATTCCACAACAAAGGCGTCATAAGGTCAAGTTCTCTGAGATCGATGGTGGATTTTGTAGGATTAACTGTCGCCCGAGCTTCTCCAATGCAAAGCTCCCTAAAAGGGCGAGAAACGTTAGTTCTTGGATCCTCTCCATCGTCCCCTCCCTCTCTCGCTCTCTAGAAATGTAGGGGGTTTGAGAGGCGCTGGGAGAAAAGGGGCAGGGCAAGCATAGTGAAATTCACTGGCCTTGATTTTTTTTTTTTTTTACAAGTAAATGAAATTTTACATCCAAACACTTTACCAATATAATAAAATAAAACGAGAATGTTTTCTAATTGAGATGGAAAAAATTGCATTTTTTTTGCTATGAATACTTTTTTCTATGACATCCAAACTGGCCCATAGTCCTCCATTCTTATTGGACGGCTGGGAGATGAGGAATATAAGAAAGATATATATAGTGGAGAAGCATAGACTACATTATTCTAGTGTGTTTATTCCTTTGTGGCAGTAGTCGAGCTTGACTAGCACTTATGGCAATCAACATCTACGATTAAAAGGTAAACCTCCATGCCGCCTCGTCTCCGAAAGGAAGGTTCGAGGTTTGGAATAAACTATGGTTCGGTTACGGTATGTGATGGTTATTAGTTATTATAAAATAATACACTAATATTATATTATTAGTTCATATTATAATGTATTATATGTGTTATGGCATGACATGTATGTTAGGAATAAGTTGGAATATTGTATGATATGGTATCTATATTTTATACTAAGGTATATTGCATGATATGATATCGATATATCTATAACTACAATATGAAGCCACAACAATATGTCGATAAAATAAGAAACGACCATAATTCTATAGAGATTGTAAGATACATTCTTAACTTTGAAAGATAGATCACACATCTATTTTAGGAGAAAGAGAGAGAAAGAGAACCATGGGAATAAAAAGCTTCCCATTTTTAAGGGGGGGAAGAGAGAAACCCGAGTGCCTAATTATATCTTTAAAAGAGAGAGATGTGGAGAGGACATTGAGAGAGAATTTATATAGGGAAAGAGATAAAGAGAGAAACCCAGAGTACATAAACATACATTTAAGGGAGAGAAAGACGTGGAAAGGACATTGAAAGAAAAAGCACAAGGGTGGATGCACGTTGCTAAAATAAGAAGCGGCCCTAATTCTATAGAGATTGTAGGATATATTCTTATCTTTGAGAGATAGATTACACACCTATTTTAGGAGGGGAAGAGAGAGTAAGCACCTATTTTAATATAAAAAATAATATTTAAAAAAAATAGAAAGATGCTTACCATATTTAGGAGAAGACAGAGAATCATGGGGATAAATCCCTTCCATTTTGAAGGGGGGAAGAGAAACCTAGGGTGCCTAATCTTATCCTTAAGAGAGAAAAATGCGGAGAGATTATTGAGAGAGAATATATGTGGGGGAGAGAGAGATAAAGAGAAAAATCTAAGGTGCCTAATCCTATCTTCAAAGGAGAGAGAAAGTCCTGGAGAGGATATTGAGAGAGAACTTACATGGGTGGACACATGTCGAGAAAATAAGAAGGGTTCCGAATTTTATAGATATGATACATTCTCATCTTTTAGAGATAGATTAGGCACCTATTTTAGCGGACAGAGAGTATGCACATATTTTAATACAAAAAATAATATTTAAGAAAGAGAAAGAGGGTTATCACAGTGAGGAGAGAGAGAGAGAGAAACTCAGGGTGCGTAATCCTATCTTTAAGGGAGAGGGAGATCAGGAGAGGACATTGAGAGAAAGTACATGGGGAGAGAGAGATAAAGAGAGAAATCCACGAGGCCCAATCGTACCGTTAAGGGATAGAGAGAAGTCGAGAGGACATTGAGAGAGAAAGTATGTGGGGCGAGAGATAAAGAGAGAAGCACTGGGTATCAAATTCTATCTTTTAAGGGAAAGAGAGACGTAGAGAGGACATTGAGAAAGAAAGTACATAAGGATAAACAAATAAAGAAAGAAAAATAGAAAGAAAATAAAGAAAATAGATAGATTTAAGGGAGAGAAGAGTACTTGTGAGAAGGAGATGGAGTGAAAATCAAGGGCAGAGATCATTGAAGATTTGTCTGGGTGACCATCTAAGGGTTCCGTCTAATTTTAGATAAAGATGACACATTCCTTTATCTTATGTATATCATGGAATATAGTATATTACTCTCAAAGATTACAAGTGTAGAGAGAGAAGAATTCGCGCAAAGAGCAAATTTAAAGAAAACCTTTCTAAAATTTTCAATTGTATCATCCAAGGGAATAAAATAATATATATATGTATATAATATATATATGTGTGTGTGTGTGTGAATTGCGAAGCATGAATAAGGATAGGAACTCAAGAATTCTAGAGAGAAAGCATCTCTGATCGCACTAATATGTAGAATAGATTTACATAGGGTTTAACTATTATCTTTAGCATCATCCGTTGATATTTTCTACTTATTTCATTAATTTATTATTTTATATAATTTGAATATAGTTTCCTATATTTTCTATTAAATTTTTATTTTTATTTTTTTAATAATTTTTATTGTTCTCTATGTTCATATTTTTAAAATTATTTTATTTTTGTGTAGTTATTCTTGCCCATCTATGAAGCGCAATGAACATATTCATCTTTTGAGGTAAGTTGTTGTGTTTTCCATTAAATTTTCAAAACAAGATTTAGAGAGAAATTGTATAAAAATAACTTGCCACTGAAGGTATCTAGTTATTTTACTTGAATTTTACAATCACCTACTCTATACATTTTTTTGGTTAACATATCTTATTGTGAGAATTATTTTCTTTAGAGTATCTGATATGTTGTCTCATAATTGCTAAAAAATTTAATGCTCTAAAAATTTTATTTGTTATTTTTTAAAATTTTGTACATTTTATATGATGCTTGATGTTGTTATCACATGTAAAAATCATCTAAACTAATATAATTTTGAAGAACATTTATAAATACTGATATTTCATAACAACTAGGCCTTGGAATTTACCCTGACCCTACCAGAGAGCCAATGAGCCGACCTGGTCTAGGTCAAGGTATGGGTCCAAGATTGGACCCAATGAGTTGGCCTCGAGTCCAAATTTTGGACCCAAATAGTAAATCGGGTTGGGTCCGGGTTATTTTCTATCCAATGTTTTATTTTTTCTATGTATAACCCATTGGGTCTAGGTCCGGTCATTGAAATAAATTTTGGATCCGGGTCCAATGGCTGTATATTCGAGCCAGGTCTGGGTCCCGACTGACTTGAACCCAACCTAACCCATTCCCAGCCCTGTCGAGACTGAGTGTGATTTAGTAACTCTTTTGTTTTGTTTTTGTTATAAGTATCTTTCAATCAATTATGGATTTCAAAATTTTCATGAAAATAGAGTATCGAAAGGTTCAAAGTTTGGAGTAATCTTTGGATCGGTTGCGGTATGGGCCGGTTATTGATTGTGATGATATAATATGCTAACATTATAATATTAGTGCATATGATATTCTATTATATGTGTTATAAAATGACATGTATGTCAGAAATAAGTTGGAATATGGTATAATATGGTATGTATGTGTGTTTATATATATATATATATATAGTCTTCCCAACATATATAGGTGAAAATAAATAGTGATTTTCCCAACCCTCATTACCATCCAAAGTTCATCGCATGATCACGATTGTCCTGTAGTATTTCATTTTTTTTTTTTCTACAAATTGTAATGATCTGAAATTTGAAGCGTGTGTACATCTTAGTGAGGCACACCTAATAAAAATATAAGAAAAAATAATTCGCAAACAACAATTGACCAAAATACCACTGAAACATTTTGGGGGTATTTGTGCCCATTTGTTTCTAGTAAAATATTTTTTTGATATTTTTTGTAGATTCGCCTATTTTTTATGAACACACTCTAAATTTCAGATCATTTCGATTAGTAAAAAAATAAAAAATGAAATACTACCAGACAATTATGATCGTGCGATGAACTTTGGACGGTGATGAGGGTAGGCGAAATCACTGTTTATTTTCGCCGGCAGACGTTTTATAGTATCTTCCTATATATATATATATATATATCACCCATAGTAATTTCACAAGTTCATGACGGAGGCTAAACTACTGTAGCATTTTGCTTAGGGTGCAGTTGGCATACGGACGCCTCCGTAGGTGTAAAGGTACGGTGCCCTTCAAATTTTATCATGGTATATAATTTTGATGTAAAATTTTATTAGGATTATCTCAAAATGTATTTTTATATCTAATTATAAATTTTTTAATTTTCCGAAATTGTTAAAATCAAGTAGATCAATAAACATATGAAAATCTTGAAAATGGACGGTGTAGATAATATATTGTAAAATGCACTATTTCCAAGACTTAAAATCTTTTTTTTTCATAGTAATACATCTCGATGTCGAGATGATCAATCAAAGAGTTTTCAACATTAAAACTACTTTTTCTGATGGATTTTTGCAAGGCATCCGTAATTCTACATCATAAGGTAGCATCCTTATATAAACTTTAAACTTTTTCTTATATATATTATTTTCAAATGAATTAAGGGATTAAGGATATAATCAGGATTTATTTTTTTAAACTAAGGTTAATATGTGGATTGAAGAGATTATATCCCAAAAAATTGGGGTCCTAGCATTAATTTGAGATGGGGTTTTACTTGAGGGATTTAAAGGACATTCTACTCCAGTGGGAGTAGAATATCTTTTAGCTATTTCTTGTTGAGAAAAGTGTTTCCCTTCGTAACGACTAGTTGCGATTGTAAAAAATTAGAGAATTTCTTACAAATCCAAGACTGTCATTTTTTTAAACCATATACTAAGTTCAAAAAATTACGTGTTCTTTAATATTTGGGCGTATACATTGTGATCTCATAAGAGAGAATGGGCATCTACTCCTTCACGCGAATGACGTACATTGGAGATTTTTTGAGTCTTTTACACTTAGATATCGCCTTTCAAAATTAGATTGTCCTCGTTTAATTTTGAGACATTAATTTTTTTTCTAGTACATAGAGATCTCATTCCGGAAAAACAAAATTAGTAAAATTATCTGTGGATTGAAATGTTTAAAACTCCAAAAGTTGGAGTCCTAAATTACTGAAGTATTACACTTTATCCGAGAGAGTAAATAGACAATATACTATGGGAGGATTATTAATTCTTTTGGCATAACACTAAACATGCTCTAATCTTATAGATTAGTTCGTGTTTTATTATTATATTTATAAAACATTTACTCCGTTGGTGAGTTTTATCTTCTTTGCTAAGCTTGATATACAAAGCTAAACAAATTTTGAGATGCAAATTTCTTAATTAATAGATATTATATGATATACAAGCTTGGTTGCTCGTGTGATATAGAAGCTTGTAAGGATAATCATAATTTCAATTTTGAGCAAAACACAGGTTGTTTGTATTCTAAAGCAGTTGAAATTATATTTTTAGATGCTGCAATGTGCTCATCTGGTAAGTTTTTATTGGATATTTACTTTAGTGGAAAAGAAAATTTTGTGGGTCAAGCTTGGTTGCTCAATTGTGCTCAGAACCTAGTTTACGAGGTAATTAAGAAATTGTCTTTTATCGGTTATTGTAATAATTTGCCTTCTATCCCTCTAGAGATGAGAGAGTTGTAATAAATTGACTTCTATCCCTCTAGCGATGGGAGAGTTTTGTAATGATAATCGTAGACTCGCAGTTTGAATCCATACCTTTACCAACAAAAAAAAAAGCACGCAAGACAACAAAAAAAAAGTAACTCCCACACTTTATATAAGATATGTAATTAAAGGAAAATGGTGAAATTGGTTTGATAGGGCTGCAGTTCTATCAAAATAAGTAAATCCACACTTCATAACTCATCGAAAATTGCAAGTCAAGCATTAGAAAATTTTTAAATCAATCGTCTCGACTTGAACATTATGGTTGTGGAAATAATTAGAATTTCAAGCTCTAAAAATAATGTATATTATAACGAATTATCTAGACCATCCATGTACTATTTTTTATGTTTCAAATTTTATTATCGTCTTTGGAAAATCATTTTAGAGTCATCATAGATATTTCACTCACCAAACATACTTTTTGGATGAGGATTTGAGGTGAGGCTTTATTTCGATTTTATAAAGCCTAGGCCTTATAGAATACTCATCTATAATTAAATATCTAGTAAATTGACCTGCGTTGTAGATTAAAATGTAATAAGAGATGGAAGAATGATTAAAATACTTCAGTGGGAAAAAATAATAATCAATAATACATTTTAATAAAAATGTAAGCAGAGAGAGATTAAAATAAAAATAAAAAAATAAATAAAGGAAATTAATAATACAATTTTAATATACTAATCTAGATGGAAGTTAAAAAATCATTATTTCAACATCCAAAATAATTATATTAAAGTATTAGAGTTATTGAGCATTTAGAACTTCATAGTAATAAATTTGGAAAATACTTATAAATAAAATTTAATACATACAAAAATTTACTTAAAATAACCTCAATTTATATTTCAAAAGCTCTTATTTAAAGGAATCTCATTAATTAAAATTTGAAGCATAATAAATTCAATATTTTAAAATGTAAGAAATCGAAAGTTGATTTTATATTGCTAAAACATATTTTATTTGGAAAAAAGTTTATACAACATTGACACCTTAAAATGTATAATTAATGTGAACCTTTAAAAAATTTCAAAAAAAGGTTGTTTTGATGTTGGAAAGTATCGAATTTATCATCTAGACATCAAGATGTACAGGTATAGAGAAAAAAAAAAAAGATTTCAAGTCCTAAAAATAATTCATCTTCCAACACATTATTTAGACCAACTATTTTGAATATTTTCATGTACTTACCCAAAAGAAAAAATTGAAGATTTTCATGTATTTATAGATCTATTTGATTTGAACATTTTTGGAGTTTAAAATTTTATAGTTAAGAATTTTCGACACCAAAATCATATGCCAGGACAAAGTTTGGAGATGCCCCTTACTTTGCTTGTTTAATGTTGGAAACCCATATAAAGGCACACTATAAAATTTCTCGACAAAAGAGAAAGGAAAAATTGAGAAGGGAATAAACAGAAGAAAGAACAAAACCCACGGATACGAGTATTCCAGCACGAGCACATAAGCACAAAAGAAGAAATAACACTCACATAGGGCATCTCTCACTCTCTACAAAAAAACACTTTCTTTATTTCATAAAATCCAATTCCCCTTATTTACAATTCACATACTTCTTTTATTAGAGTTTACATTCAATACCCTAAAAATAACTACTAAAAGAAGAAAACAAACAAAATACTATGACTCAACTTCTACCTATGCCTCTTTACCAAAAAAGTGGAACTTTTCCTTTCCATAACTAAGAAGACAACTACCTTGCCATAAAATTTTCATTATCTCAGCCTCCTTCAATTTACGGACTCTCATTCTAGACCTCCTAAAATACCTCCCTAGTAAATAACTAAAATTAAAATAAATCTAAAGCAAATCCAAAACAAATCTTTCTTAAAGGCTTCTATCCAACTAAAAACGCCACGTTCTTGTAAAAAAAAAAAAACCTACAAAGTACCAACTAATATCTCTAAAAAAATCCGTACTTGTCTTTTTATTTTAAAACAAGGCAAAAAAAAAAACTTCCCTAAATAAATCACAGCCCAGAAAATAAAGACACTTTCCCAAACGTTTCCTCCTATCCCCACTCCTACCAAAAGCACTCCAAAAGAAAAAAAACGACTCTATTTCCTAAGAAAATAGGGACCACAAAATAGAAATCAATCTTCCTTCCTAAGCAAATAAATAAAAAACAAACTTTATCAACTAAACTAAAAAAAATCATACAAATCCTGTTTCTAAAGAGCAATCAACTCTAATAAAAAAATAAAAAACCTACCCATATCTCTAAAATTAAAATTAATAAAAATAAAAAATAAATTTTGTAGCAACCAAATTTTGATATGCATTATTTGGCTCTATCTCTCTTACTTTAGACAACCTCAAAGATGATTAAAAAATCCAAAAAACTTTAAATGAGAAAAAAATAAAAAAATGAAAAAAAAAAGGAAAAAATAGGAGAAAAAAAAAAAACAAAAGTGTCTACACAGTTTTGCACTAGTTGAAACTTGGTAGCCCATACCAAGAAAGGCAAATAGTTCCTTTCACATATCACAAATAGTTAAAGTGAGATGCATCTATGTGTTACACACACAATACGCCGAGCAATAAAAATAGCTCCACATATTGATTGAAAGTAGTCATCGGTGGTAACACACTCTTTCAAAGTACTTGTAGTCTGCATCGAACTGACGATACCCATTCAGTATTTATGCATTAAGATCACTCCAGTGAATCCTCGCAATCACCTTAATTCTATCGTTATACTGTGCGTGTGTGCACGCGCACAATCGCACACACATAACCACACACACACACATAGATATATATATATATTTATATATATATATATATAAAAGTAATGATCCTAGGAGACCTTCCCACACTCATGTATGTAGGACCTTAAAGGATTACTATTAAATTTGGCATATATCTCTAAAAAAAGTCAAGTCCCACACCCATGTAATAACGTTTTTAGATATCTGTGTCAAATTTAATGGTAAACCATTCAAATCCTACACACATGAGTATAAGAGAGTTTCATAAGATTATTACTATATATATTCTCTTTACTTCATTCAAAACCTCAAAGATGGGCAATCAATATCTAAACCTCTTTTGGTAAAATTCCTCAATAAACCCATGATCTCTCAAGAGATGTCATAAGGCCCAAAACAAATAAAATTTGTATGCTCCACATTAAATTATATCAAAGGTTTAACCTTACGAAAGCTCTGGTAAACAATAATAGGTGTTGTCCGTCGGGAGAGTAGGGAAAGAGGCTTGAGCGACTCGCTTTCCTAGGACAGCCACGAGTGCATGGATAAGGAAGTCCCCGACCCTGATGAACGGATTGAACAACCCAGGTGCCACAGAAATAGGTGCAGAAAGTGAAAAGGAAATTGGTAAAAAAAGAGCGAACCAACTAAGGGGCAGTAAATCCCTAGTGGAGTCGTCAAGTTGGTTAGGTGCCTCGATCTTATCCTCCGAACTAGGTGATGTGGCGGCACATGTTTCAGGTTTTTGGTGAACCCGAGATTTGAGATCACTCTCTCAGAACCTTGCTCGAGGGCAAGGGCAGGTAAACCAATCAATGAGAGAGGAATTTTAGGTGGTTTTGGGGCTTACTCGGGCTGACTCACGTGAGCGCCCTCTTAGGTCACGAAGAAAGTCCCCCCAGCTGCTTGAGCTGGTTTGGAATCGCCTCCTTTGACCAGTAATCCTCTTGTTTTTTCTGCACGATACTTATATGGTTAATTTGTAAGAC
>NW_006497767.1:650614-710336 GCF_000471905.2 Amborella trichopoda
ACGAACGTTTACATGAAAAGGCAATGAAGTACAAGGTTCGGTGAAAGATAGAAATGAGAAGAGAGCTTGACGTGGGGGTGAGACTAGCATGACAACTAGAAATTACCGACTCGGAGCGGTAGTAAGACAGACATGGTTCTCAAGACCAACACGGCGGCAATATTACTCAAAACTGAGGGCGGCGTACCGGTGATAGGCTAGGACTACCATCACTCAAGTGAGAGGAGAAAGGCTACCCCAGCTGCTGACGAGGAACACGATGATAGCTTCTCCTATGTCGCATGGTGATAGGCATGGGACGCAGGGAGAACGACGATGGGCACCAATCGCACGGAGGAAGCTCGCGGATGACGATGGGTGTTGCCAGAGCCTCTAGCGGGTGGCGATAGGTATCACCGTCTCCACTGGAGGTGAAATAGAGGAAGACCCCTGCAGGTGGCAACAAGCTTCACCGTCTAGGTTCTTCACTGAGACGTCACAGCTACTTTCTGTGGGTGGCGATAGGCAGCGCTGTTTACAGACTTCACTAGAAGAAAGAGACAAACGAATAAAAGGGGAGGGGGACTCGTTCCTGGTGCTGCCATCACCATGCACAACCTGTAGGACTAAGGGAGAGGCATGTACAACACTGCCATTTCCAAGCACGACCTCTGCCAGGAACTCAGATGAAGAAGGGGGAGAAGATAGGGGAGAAGAGAGGGAAGAAGAAAAGAAAAAGAAGAGAGAGAAGGTTTATTAGAACCTTAGGGGTACCGATCAAAAAGTTTCTCTCACCTCACTCTCTCTCTCAAATGTGACACCAAAATAGTAAGAAAGAGAAACTTGTATTAAGTGAAAACTCTCTCTTGTGTGTGTATGCCTCTACCTCGTCCTTTCAGCGTACAATGATTGTATGTATATATAGAAGTATACCCCAAATAGAGGTGGATGATCAAAAGTAACCCTAATTGCTGAAAATTAAGATTAAATTGAATTAAAATAAATTAGAAAATAGGGTGGAAAATGATAGATTTGCCCCTTCCTAACAAGTCGTGGAATTTCAGAACAGTCCCTATGTTGCCCTAGGACTTGGGTGATCTTGTATGACTGATCCGGGGTAGTTCTGACGCATAGTTGATCGTAAGATGATTGTTTTCTTGTAGGGCTCGACATGGCTATCGATTTAATACCAAGTTCGAGCCATGGATCGTGTTTTTGATGCACGATATGTGACTTGAAGTTTTAGTAGATCTTAAAACTTTGAATCGATAATGTGTTCATTCTTTGATTTTTTTTCTGTATTTTCTTTGTTGAATCACACTGAACATGCCACTACGATCACGGGGCACCAAACGCAACTCAATTCCGTGGCCAAACGAAGATTTTGCGAGTTTGGAGTTTTGGCTGGAATCAAGGATTCCGGTGATGAAATTTGCAGTCTGTTCATCCACTTCGTGTGCATAATTCGACCGTTAATCATGTACAGGGTTCGGGTCAAAGATTGCCCGAGACCTTATACCCGTAATGGAATTGGTCTCGCATTGATCAGGCTCACGAGCGGCGTGATTTTGCCACTCAAGCAAGGCATGATGCTGTTGAATTTCTTGCACTTTTCATCACGGATCAACAACTTCTCTCTAGCTTTTCTTCTCGCTCGGGTATCGTCATGGGGCATGCCACATATCAAATCGCTCGTCTGGACTAGATGAAAATGCTCACTAAATTTGAACATAATCTGACTTAGGAAGAGTGAGATATGAGCGTCGAAAGTCACTGGTCGTGACTGTCCCTTCAATGGTGTAGTGTTGCAGGGTGGCCGAAAGAGAATAGCGTGCAGCTTCTCCTGTTTCACTCTTTCACCTATAACTTCTTCTTGGAATGTCCATTTGAGCTGATACTTGACCTTGGGGATTTCAACCTTGTCGGATCCAATGGTGGTGGTCCCACAACAATTTGAGACACTGAAAATGTAGCTCTAGTAATAGGGGTCCGTTTCAAGGTGTTAAAGGCCAATTCTGCCAGAACTGTTTCTCAGTCTGCACTACCTTAAACATGTCGGAATGTGACGAAATTTAGCAGGAGAATCTTGAGAGACCTCATGAAGATCTTGGCTAGTTTTGGGGCTGTTATGAGATTGTCCGAATTTCCACTACTTGCTAAGCCTTTATTGAGCGAGGGCCCAATATTGATGAAATATACCTTCCAACACCCATATCACCAAGTATGGGGCCACGAGCTGAAAGAATGTTCTGAGTTCGAAGCTATAGACACTCAGAAGGTACAAGAAGGCAACATCATCTGTGCTATTCTCCCATAACACTTCCAAGCCGTTGCTCCCATCCAAGAGGAGACCCGGCTACAGGTCCCCTATGACCATACACCGGACCCTTCAGAGCCCTCAACCTCTTAACCCTAGGAAGTCTACCATGAGATAAGTAGGCTCAAATCCTTGAAGCTTAAGGAAGCCCACCAAGCTAGGGCTACTCATCGGCCCAATAGGGCAGTTCAAATAGGTTCAAAAGGAGACGACGAGCACCCAGGTTAGTCCTCCAAAGGAATCCCACCCCTCAACCACCGGTCGAGGAAGAATTTCTCAGGCCTCTTCCTCCATTACCAACTTTACAGGATTTTATCCTAGGTGCAGCTCGTGTTGTCCTTTCCTCCAATCAGGCAGACGTCTCTGAGTCATCAACAGCTCGGGATCCCTCCAATATGAGTGACAACGCTAAAAGCACCCCACAACGGTCAAAGCCGTGGTAAGACCTAAAATATCCCCTGCAATCGTCCAAAATGGGTGATGACACTAAAAGCACCCCTTAGCGGTCAGAGCTAAGGCAAGACTTAAAATATCCCATGTGCACGTCCAATTCTGGTGATGACGTAACAAGCTGCCTGAGATATTCTAACTCTTCTCCTCCCTCCTCTTCTATTTTCTCCACAGGCACAGCTCGGCAGTGCCCAGACTTCGACTCTCTAAACAGAGAGCTCGGAGACACCAGACGCAGCAAGTTGCATCAAAAGCGCCTCAGAAAGATGTTGGCCCAGGCGACTAGATTCTCGACAATCGTTGACGCGCTGACAGCCCGAGCCAAAATCGAGTCATATTCAGGCTCCTATGCCCACACGGCCTGCTACATGATCCAAGTTCATGTAGCATCATCCAGTTTGAGGCAAGCACCATGTGATCCCAGACACGAGGTCATGGACTCCCCGTTCGAGGTTGACCCTTCCATTGTTTGGACCAGCCGGGGACCGGGAGTTTCCCACACTCGACCCTCCAACAAGCCGAGATGTCAAGATCATGAGTTTCTACACTCGAGGTCAGTGAAAATCCTTGTGAGTCCCTAGACGAGGAACTTCAGGAAGCTCCAGAAGAGTGGGAAGAAGGTGGTCAAGCTTGGTCAAGCCGCCGCTGATAAGCTGGAAGAGATCAACTTAGGGGATGAAGTCGACGTAAGGCTAACTTTCATCTCAACAAAAATGTCCCCAGAGGAGAAAGAAAGTAATATTTACCTCCTCCAAGCAAATCAGGACGTCTTCGCTTGGAATTATCACGAGATGCCAGGTCTAGACCCTCAGATTGTTGTCCATCGCCTTGGTATTGATCCCACCATCAAACCCATGAAGCAGAAATCAAGGAGGTTTAAACCCGACCTCGAGATGCAGATCGATGCCGAGCTTAACAAGCTCAGGCAAGCTGGGTTCATTTGTGAAGTCAAATACCCAAGATGGCTGGTAAATGTTATCCCAGTCAAAAAGATAAATGGCCAAATCAGGGCTTGTATTGATTTCTGTGACTTGAACACCGCCTGCCCCAAGGATGACTTCCCCCTGCCATTCACCGAGATGCTTACCGACTCCACAGCTCATTGCTAGATCTTCTCCTTTATGGATGGGGTATTTTGGTTATAATTAAATCAAGATGGCACCAGAAGATGAGGAGGCCACTGCGTTCTTAATCCCAAAAGGTGTCTTCTGCTACACTGTGATGCCTTTCCGGTTAAAGAATGCTGGTGCCACGTACCAGCAAGCCATTACAACCATCTTCAAGGATATGATCCACAAGGAGGTTGAGTGTTATGTGGATGACCCAATGATGAAGTCTGAAACAAAGGACACTCACGTACAAGACCTTAAAAAGGTATTTGACCGACTACGGCATCACCAACTAAAAATAAACCCTTGAAATGCGCCTTTGGTGTATGCTCAAGAAAATTCTTTGGGTTCATCGTGAGGTACCGTGGCCTGGAGATCGAGCCAGTCAAAATCACGGCCATTCAGGACATGCCATCGCCTACAACCCTCCATGAATTGCGGTCTCTTCAAGGACAGCTCGTCTACATTCGAAGGTTCATCTCAAACCTCTCAGGACTATGCCGGCCCTTTTCACATCTCCTAAAGAAGGACACTCCCTTCATATGGGATGAGGCGTGCTAAGCTGCGCTTGATGATATCAAGCAGTACCTGTTGAATCCTCCAGTACTCTCTATGCCAGTGTTGGGAAGGCCTCTCATCCTATACGTGACCACTCTTGATGAGTCACTCAGAGCACTCCTAGTGCAGAACAACGATGGGGGGAAAGAGACGACACTCTATTATCTCAGCCACAAGATGGAGGGAGCCGAAAAGAATTACCCTCTCATAAAAAAGATGTGCCTAGCCCTGATCTTTGCGGTACAGAAGGTCCGTCATTTTTGCTCCGTCACGAGGTCAAGTTGATCTCATAAGTTGACTCGGTCAAATTCTTTATGTCCCGGCCATGCCTGTTTCGACTTTTGGCCAAGTGGTCATTGATGGAATTCGACATCATGTATGTTCCACAAAAGGCAGTCAAAGGTCAAGCCTTAGCAGACTTTCTTACAACTCACCTAGTCCCTTTGGAATCTCCCCTGTCAAGTGATCTACCGGATGAAGAAGTTTTCTGTACGGCACTAACTCAGCTGTGGGAGATGTATTTCGATGGACCATTCCAGTCTGATAAAGGAGGTGCTGGAGTCGTATTCCTGACCCTCGATGATGGAATGATTCCTCTATCCTTCTCACTGGTAACGCCGTTCTCCCATAACGAAGCCGAATATCAAGCCCTCAGAATTGGGTTGGAGATCGCCCAGGAGCTAGACTTGGAGCAGCTAAACATCTTTGGCGATGCTGAGCTCGTCATCCGACAACTTAAAGAGATTTATGACGTAAGGAATGATACTCTCAAGCCTTATCATGACACGACCAAAACTTATATGGCCCAGTTTGATTATTTCTCCCTGAGTTATATCCTTAAAAGGCTAAACTCGCAGGTCAATGCGCTTTTAAGGCTCGAGGCCACCATTCAACAGTCTTCATCAGGGCCCATGCTAGTCTGGGTAACCTAATGGAGACATGTCAACTTGAGAGCCGAAGTTGACGTAGATGATGAGAGGGATGTCTTCCCTGAATGCCCACTTTACCCATTCGGGCACTTCTCATGGCGAAGGATGTCATTGAGGTAGAGCAGAAGATGTCCCAAGGTGAAGAATTCAAGGTCAAGAAGCATGAGCCCGAATTCTTCGACCTGATGTGTGCACAAGTTGAACAAGTGGAAGACTGGAGGAAGTGTATCATGGACTTCATAAAGCATGGAAGGCTACCTCAAGATCAAGTGGAAATCAGTGGCATACGACAGATGTCTACCAAGTACACTCTTCTCGATAGGGATGTTCTCTTTCGACAGTCATTTGATGGAATTCTCCTTAGATGAGTTGATACACAAGAGGCAAGCAAAGTACTCGAAATGTATACTTGGGTATCTGCGGGCTGCATTAGACTGGCCCTAAGCTCAACGAGCGCATACGTAACTTGGCTATTATTGGTCTTCAATGGTGGCTGATGACCAAAAGTATGCTAAGAGATGCCAGGTGTGCCATATTCACTCAAGCCTCATTCATCAGCCCTTGGAGCCTCTCCACCCTACAGTGACATCGTGGCCCTTTTCCCAGTTGGGTATGGATATTATAAAGCCCATCGACCACCCTTCTTCTGCCTTTGGTCTTGCCTTCATTCTAGCAGTGACAGATTACTTTTCCAAGTGGGCTGAAGAGGTCCCTCTCAAATAGGTTCAAGGGACCACGATAGCCAACTTCGTGCGTCACCACATCATCTACCAGTTCAGGGTTCTGAACTGAATAATTTTTTATAACGGCCCCCAGTTCAGAAGCCATCATGTTGATCACCTAGCCAACCAGTTCAGTTTTGACTGGAAGTACTCGATGGTTCGGTGCCTCGATCTCACCCTCCGGATCCTTTTGAGGATCAGACAGAATGCATCTCGGGTTTCGAGGGGAGACCCAAGATGTTTTTGAGATCGCTCTCTCTGGAACCTCGTTCGAGAATGGGGGCAGGTGTTACCAACCGATGAGAGAGGAACTTAAGGTGGGTTCGAGACTTACTCGGGCTGGCTCACGTGGCCACTCTCTTAGATCACGAAGAAAGCCCCCCAGTAATAAAACTAGTTCAGAATCACCTCCCTTGGCTTATACTCTTCCTATTTTCTGTAATCACACACATATGGTAAATGTTATAAGATAGGTGGGTCAGACCTCACCCTTATCCTCTTTGATGAACGTACACAAGCATGCACATTCAAAAAGAAAGAAAAAAAATAAGAGAAGAAAGACGGTGAGAGAAGCATTCGACTGAGAAAGACGGTGAGAGAAGCATTCGACTGAGAGGGAGGATCAGAGTAGTGACTAAGCTGATGAATAATTGGCCTGACGTGGTAGTAAAACATGCTCGATAACTAAGGCTGGCTCACAAGATTACCACTAGACGTCATTATCAGTACCAACTAGCTAGGCACAATGGTTAGTCTATCGTGGCAATAAAGCAAGCCAATTAATCCTGGTACAACAACATTGGCTAGACGACAGGACTATCATGAGAGGCAACCTCAATCCCTCTTAGTCGAATGAAACTGTAACAAGCAAGAGAAGAAGGGAACATAAGGAGGGAGGGAGAAGAAAAGAAGAGAAGATTATGAAAAGCGGGAGAATAAAAGAGAGAGAGGGAAGGAAGGCACAGTCGGCAAAAGGCATTGCTGACTGTGTTAGAAGGAAGAGAGAGAAAACACAGTCGACGCTAGGCTTCACCGACTGTGGCTGAAGAAGAGAGAGAAAATGCAGTCGGTGCTAGTCTTCGTCGACTGTGAGGAGAAGAGAAAAAAACATAGTTGGCGCTAGGCTTCACCGATTGTGTCAAAAGAATAGAAAAGGAGAGACCCAACTACCGCTAGGCTTACGCCAGTTGTGATGGAAGAGAAGCAAGAGAGAGAGATCGAGCCGGCGTCAGGCTTCGCCGATTGTGATAGAAAAGGAGAGAGAGAAATCAAACCGGTACTGGTTTCACCGACTACAAGAGAAGGAGAGAGAGAAATCCAGCTGGCGCGAGGCTTCGCGAACTAGCTTTAGAAGAGAAGGAGAGAGAAATGCAGCCCGCGTTAGGCTTCACCGACTTGCTTCAAAAGAGGAGATACATACGAGAAGAAAAGAGATAGAGATATGAACGAGAAACAGGGGAGGAGAGAGTAAGAGATAGAGATGAGGTAAAGGGGAGAAGAGAGAAAGTGATAAAGATGAGATAGAGGGGAGGAGAGAGAAAGAGATAGAGGTAAGATAGAGGGGAAGAGAGAGAAAGAGGGGAGGAGAGAGAAAGAGTTAAGGATGAGAAAGAGGGGAGGAGAGAAAAAGAGATAGAGATGAAATAGAGGGGAGGAGAGAGAAAGAGGGGAGGAGAGTTAAAGAGATAGAGGAGAGATAAAGGGGAGGAGAGAGAAAGAGATAGAGGAGAGGAGAGAGAAATAGGTAGGGATGAGATAAGGGAGGAGAGAGAAAGAGAGGAGGAGAGAACGTTACCTGCCCGAAGGGTACCGACCCTTTTCTTCTCTATCTTCTCTCTCTCTCTCCAAGACGTACTCAATTACTTCAGTAAGAATGGAAATTTTATTGAATCAATGAGAAATGAACCGAACGTCCTTACAATTTAGCTTTACATGTTTATATAGAGTTGGGCTAAAAAGTGGGTGTACACCCAAAAAATTGTTAGAATTGAAGATAATTAAAATTTAATTGAATTTAAAGAAATTCAAAAAATGGGTGTAAAAGGACTGTTTTGCCCCTGCTTAACAATGTGTGGAAGTTTAGAACAGTCCCTGCTGCAACTCAAGAACTTGCGTAATCTTTTGTGGCTGACCCGGGGTCGTGCTAATGCCCGTTTTATCTAAAGATTAGTATTTTCTTGTAGGGCTCGGTATGGCAATCATTTTGATACCAACTTCGAGCTATGAATCATGTTTTTGAGCCATGATCATGAGACTTAAATTTTGGATGAATCTTGAAAACTTCGGATCCATTGTGTGCTCGTTCCTTGATGTTTCTTCATGATTTCTTCATTGAATCACACTGAGCATACCCGTCATGATCACGTTGCAACAAACATAGCTTGATTTCATGTCCAAATGAACATTTTGTCGTCTTGAGTTTTTTACCGGAATCTTGAAATCTGGCAGCCAGAATTTATAACAGCTTTGACACCTTTGTTTGTGAAATCCAACAATTCATCGTACACAAGGCTCAAACAAGAGATAGCCTCGGACCTCACGCACATAATACTATTGGTTTCCTGCCGATCGGGTATGCGAAGGTTGTGATTTGGCTGCTTGAACGAGGAGTGCTTCTGCTGAATTTTTTGCAGCTTCGTTCACAGATCAGTAAATTTCATTTAGTTTTTCTCTCTGCTCGGGCATCATCACGGGGTGTACCAGATATTGATTTGCTCGTCTTGATGAGATGAACATACTCACCAAATTTGGGAGCGATCTAACCTAGAACGACTGAGATATAAGCCCCAAAAGTGACTACCCGTGACTGTAAAAAATGCCATCTTTAATGGTATTTTGATGGAGTGATGCCACACAAGAATAGTGTGCGACATACCCCTTTTTAGTCTTTTACCCATAACTTTGTCTTGGATTGCTCGATTAAGCCGAAACTTGACCCATAGGGGTGTTCGACCATGCCACATCTAATGGAGGTGGTCCCATAGCTATTTGACGTACTAAAAGTATGGCTCTAGTTATAGGGTCTACTTCAGGGTGCTAGAGACCGATTTCACTGAAATTGTTTCTTTGTGTTCACTGCCTTAGACATGTCTGATCGCGATGAAACTTGGTAGGTGGTATTTTATAGTGCTGATGAAGATCTTGACCAATTCTAGGGTAATTTTGAGACTGTCAAAATTTCCATTATTTTGTAGGCTTTATTGACCTGCTTGCTGTCAAGGACCAAGGTGCTGAAAAATGCATTCAAACACTCGACTATGTACTACCCTCGAGGCAATGGTTTGGCTAAGGTGTTCAATAATAGTCTGTGCAGGGTGCTCTTGAAGTCAGTTTCGAAGCCAAAGAAGAATTGACATGAGAAGCTGCCCCAAGCTCTATGGTCCTATCACACCACCACTCGAAATGCTACAAACTCTACTCCTTATTCCCTGGTCTATGGAGGTGAGGTGGTCTTACCCCAAAGGTTCAAATACCGTCACTCCGTGTCGCTATACATTAGGGATTGACTGAAGATGAGAGGGTCAAGCTCCGTTACCAAGAGTTGGATGCCCTTGACAAAAGAGACTAGAGGCCTAGCAAAACCTCGATCTCAATCAAGGAAGAATAAAGAGAGCCTTTGACAAGTCTGTCAAGGTTCGCTCATTCGCTCGTGGGGATCTAACCTTAGTAGTTAGGAGACCGATTGTCATGCATAGGCGCCACAATGGAAAATTCGAACCTAAGTGGGAAGGTCTATTCATAGTCAAGATAGTTACACCGAATGGGGCCTATATACTGGCAAACTCTGATGGAGAAGAGGCAATGGCCCCTATCAATGGGCGGTATTTAAAGAAGTATTATCCCTAACATATCCCTAAAGTGCGGTGTGCGCAGTAAAGAGAAAGAAATGAAGATGAGAAACATCAAGCCAACTCAAAGGAAGTTCATTTCTTTTATTGCATTAAGAAAAATTAAAAGCTACAGTTAAAAGCCCATTAGTAGGGAAGTTACAAAGCTCTTGTATCTTAGGGTAAGAGGACGGTTACAGGCCAAAAAGAAACGCTTCCTCATGAAGAAGAAGCAAACCCACCACAGAAATGCTCTCTTCCTGAAGAAGAAGCAAAACCACCAAAGAGGATGGTTACAAGCTAAAATGAAGAAAACAACCATTTCCAAGTCAGCTTCAATTCATCTGACGACACATGGATAGCTTCCAAGGAATCGGACCATGATGGAACGACATGGACTTCATGGTTTTGCTGGAGGACATGGCCTCCAACAGACCGTGGTGGCAGGGCCTCCTTGTTTACCATCACTCTTGACCCTCGTGAGACATCGTCGTCCATGGTCATCGCCACGCGCAACTTAGCACCATGCGCAGCCATCACCATGTGCAGCACAATGCCGTGTTCTACCATCACTACGAGCAGGCCAACGCCGCGCGATACCATTTTCGTGAGTAGCGTGCTCCCGAGCATGGCTATTGCCATGCGTGGCTTAGGGATGTGTGAAGGCAGCACTGCATGCGATTTAATGTCGTGCAAGCCCTTGGAGTGCCCTAGTTCTCACTGTCTCCAACTCCCAGGGGACATTAACTCTCATGCCTCTTTGCTTTCCCCAACTATCTCTCCTCGCTCATGATCCACCTTCTAACAAAGTTTTGAACCTTTGAGCTTCACCAGAAATACTCCTCTGGTCTCCGAGAACCCATGTCTGACCCTGTTCTTTCCCCTGCTAGCGTTCCCTCTCCCCAACAAAAACACTCCTCCGCCAGCCGGAAACCTCGTCTGACCCTATTTTCCCCCCCGTTTTCTGACAGCCAGGAATCTCGTGAAAACCACCGGAATCCCCAGAAAGCTTCCCTATGACCCTGTGGGTTATCCCTCTCCTTGCTTTTTCCCTTCTCTTGTTTCTCACAAACTCATCAGAATTCCACTGAGTTTAGAGTGAGCTCACTACTGCTACTCCTTCTTCCCCCTGATAGCTAGAGGACCGTCAAACTCCCCCGACTTCTCTGCGACCTCCCCTTCAGTCACGGTACTACCAAAGAAGCCCTTGAACTTCGGCAGAGCATCCCTACAAATCTTGCTAAGACTCTGAGAAACCCCGTTCCTTTCTCCGAGGAGCCTCTGCACTATCCGAAAATGTTCACTAAACACACTGCAGGGACCTGCAACCTGCTGAAGCTTGTTGAAAAAGCTCTTGAAAGCCTGTCCGCTACAAGCTTTGACAGAAAACTCTCGTCGAAAGTCTCTTGCCAAGGGCTCAGTCTCTCTCTCTCTCTCTCTCTTTCTCTAAGCTGTTTCACCCTTCGATAAAACAGTAAAATGGGGTTTTCCCCCCCTTTAATACTCACAGTGCCGCAAGTTGCCCTTGACAATTCGAAGAGATGCTACAGTCCTCATCTTCAGACGGCAATAAGACCAGGCTAGGGCAGGTCAGGCCCGAGACACGAAAGGGCTATCACCGCGCGCTACATAAGATGCCATCGCTGCACGCCTTAGTCAGATGCTATCGTCGTGCACCTTCGTCAATGGCTATTGCTGCATGCCTTCATCAAGGGCCATCGTCGCCCACCTTCGTCAAGGGGCATCACCGCGCGCCTTCGGCTAGAAACTATCATTGCACCCTTCGTCAAGGATTTAACGTCGTGCACCTCAACAAGTGGCTAATGCCATGCACACAGCATCTAGGCCTAATGCCGTGTGCACCATCCAACAATTAGTGTTGTGATCATGGCACGACACTCCCATCTAGACTATTGTCCTGCCTCCTCAAGAAGTTCACTCCTTGCACCACAGTCTCACTCCTCAGGGAGTCCAGTTTCTGGTGACAGCTCTGTTCCCCATGGAGTCGTGTTCCTTCACCCCGCCTTGGTCCATGCTGCATGACTTTAAACTGCACAGCCATGGTTCGTGCTACATGACTTTAAACTGCACAGCCATGGTCCGTGCTGCATGACTTTAAACTGTAGAGCCATAGTCCGTGCTACATGACTTTAAACTGCAATTCCATGGTCCATGCTGCATGACTTTAAACTTCATAGCCATGGTCCGTACTGCATGACTTAAACTGCACAACCATGGTCAGAGCCGCATGACCTTAAACTATGCAGCCTTAGTCCAAACTATATGAACCTAAACTATAGCAGAGGTCTAGTTGCACGACCTTAAAATGCATGGTCTTGGCTCCATGACTTTAAACTGCATAGCCATGGTCCGTGCTGCATGACTTTAAACTCCACAACCACGGTCCGTGTTGTATGACTTTAGACTGCACAGCCATGGTCCGTGCTGCATGACTTCAAACTGCACAACCATGGTCCGTGCTGCATGACTTTAAATTGCACAGTCATGGTCTGTGCTACATGACTTTAAATTGCATAGCCATGGTCCATGCTGAATGACTTTAAACTGTACAGCCATGGTCCATGCTGTATGACTTTAAACTGCACAGCTACGGTCCTCGCTGCATGACTTTAAACTACACAGTCATGGTCCATGCTGCATGACTTTAAACTGCACAGCCATGGTCCGTGTTGCATGACTTCAAACTGCATAGCCATGGTCCAAGCCGCATGACCTTAAACTGCGTAGCCTTTGTCCAAACTATATGACCCTAAACTGTAGCGAAGGTCTAGTTACATGAACTTAGATTGCATGTTCTTAGTTCCATGACTTTAAAAGTGCGTAGCCATGGTCAGAGCTTAAAACTGTAATGCAAGGTGCGACAAATAGTTCATGTGCATGACCTTAACTGTGAGAGGGGCCACGTCTTCGCCAGATATATTTCATCAACACCCCCAGTGGAGTTAGGTGTATGACAAGGAAAGAGGGGCTGCACCTACCCCTTTAATCCCTAGTGGGTTTGCTTCACACCAACACCTCAGCATGAGTCACACCCTAATGCGACTTACTAACCCCAGCGATTTAGGGCCATGCTTATCCTTTCAACCCACAATAGGGTTACAGTTGTGCTTCGGCTTGTCATCCCCAGTGGAGTTATGTGAAGCTTCAACCTCCACCCCAAGGAGTCACACTTACCCCCTTAAGCCCAGGAGGAGTCCGCTTCCACTTGCCATTCCTCGTAGGGCCGCCATCTTCATCTAAAAACCCCTGCTTGTGTATAGCCTTAGATATTTTTATCCCTAGGGAATCATATCACTATCCACAGATCTATCCCCCATGGAGCTTCACTTACGTGGCGACCCACACAATGGTCCGTGCTGCATGACTTTAAACTGCATACCGATGGTCCTAGTTGCATGACTTTAAACTGCATAACCATGGTCCAAACTATATGACCTTAAACTATGGCGGAGGTCTAATTACATGACCTTAAACTACATTGTCCTAGTTGGATGACTTTAAACTGCATGGTCCTAGTT
Source organism: Amborella trichopoda (assembly GCF_000471905.2). Next base: position 664,045 of record NW_006497767.1, read on the forward strand.
GCATGACTTTAAACTGCATATCCATGGTCCAAACTATATGACCTTAAACTATAGAGGAGGTCTAGTTGCATGACTTTAAACGGCATGGTCCTAATTGCATGACTTTAAACTGCATAACCATAGTTCAAACTATATTACCTTAAACTATAGTGGAGGTCTAGTTGCACGACCTTAAATTGCATGGTCCTAGTTTCATGACTCTAAACTGCATAACCACGGTCCAAGATATATGACCTTAAACCATAGTGCACGTCTTAGCCGCATGACGTTAAATTGCTTCGCACAGGTCTAAGAGGCATGACCTTAAAGATGCCCCCACATACGCACACAACTCTTTTACGTGCATCATCACACACGTCTCGCCTAACTAACTCATTCGTGTGCGCACACCACCTCCATTGCCTCCCCAGTGAGTCCACACATGTGCACATGCCCTTTATGCGCATCTCCACACACACCTTTCCTAACCGACCTGTTCGTGTGCATGCACAATCTCCAATACCGTTATTCATCATTCCCCAGTGAATTCATTCACCATTCTCCAGTGAGTTTTACCCATGCTCACAAAAAGGTGAATCATTCCACCTCCATACTAGCTGTCAGCTAGTGGGTCACCATCGCTCATGCACCATTCGTATATCATCTATCTTTCATAGGTAGCCTCGTGCCATCTCCCCAAAGTGAGTCGAAACCATCACCATACTCACTCGATGGGCTCTACAGACAACCATTCATCACCACTACGGTCCAGCTGTATAACCCTAAACTATAGTGCATGTCCTGGCTGCATGATGTTAAAAGGCTTCGCATAGGTCTTAAAGGCATGACCCTAAACATGGCTTCATAGAAAAAAACGGGCATGGTGTACACCTAGAGAAGGGAACACCATGAGTAAAAATGACGGATGGACATGGTCACGAAACCATGAGTAAAAGAGTTTTGTAAAAGCAAAAACCCAGGCATGGTGAAACCCCAAAAGGGCATCGTGAACAAAAAGTAGATGAAAGGGTGGACATGGTAGTCAAGTCATGGGTAAAAGAGCCCAAAAACAAAAGAAGTCGGTGACAACCGTTGTTACAGCATAACTTCTCTTGTTCAAGTGAAAACCCGCAAAAGGGCGCTTGGACTGACAAAACAGGTTGACACACTGCCACAGCCTCAGCCGACACTCAATTTCCAAATAGTCACAATCCTGACTAATGAGGTCTACCTAAAATCCTCAAATGCCAGCATCCAATCACAACACCAAATGGATCACTAGGGAGTGAGAGCCGCAGAAGATCTCCCACACATCCACAACACAAAATGGCTCATCCGGGAGTGTGAGCCACATAAGATGTCCAACACTTCAACTCCAAAATGCTAAGTACCATCACGAAGGCAAGAAACTGACAAAGATAGGGCTTAACCTGCCAGGGACTTCAGGTTACTCCTCATTATGAGATCACCTCGCCTAAAACCTTCCTTAGCCAACAAGTCCAGAGCTTCGAGACATGTCCCCCGACTGGACCCGATGGGATGGAGCCCACGAGGTCACCTAGCCAAAATCCCCCTAGCCGATAGGCCCAGACTTTCGGGCAAGTCAAAAGCCCCCGATTGGACCGCGCTAGACAGAACTTACAAAGATACCCTTGTCATCAACAGCAATCTTGGTGTTGCAGCAAACAATGCGGACCAAAGTTTCATAGCATTTGGCCTCCAAATAGGCCTAATTCTAGCCAATGAGGTCCCTATCAAATCCCCTGAGCTTTATTATCGGTGTCTCAATTTGTTGTGGGACCATTGCTATTGGAACCTTAACAATTGAAAACCTCAAGGGTCAAATTTCAGCTTGAACAGACATCCTAGAAAAATGTTATAGGCAAAAGAGTGAAACAGGAGGAGCCGCATGTTATTCCCATGTGGCCACCCTGCAACTAAACACCATTAAAGGGATAGTTAGGACCAGTAACTTTTGATGCTCATATCTCACTCGTCCAAGGTCGGATCAAGCTCAAATTTTGTAATTGCATTTGTGTCATCAAGACGAGCGTTTTGATATGTGGCACACCCCGTGACGACGCCCGAGCATGAAGAAAAACTAGGGAGAAGTTGTTGATCCGTGAAAACTGTGCAGGAAAATCAGCAGCGTCGTACCTCGCTTGAGCAGCCAAATCACGACGCTCATGAGCCTGATCGACGTGAGACAAGTTCTATCCATGTGTAAGGTCTGTGGTTTTCACCGGTCTGAACCTCGCGTATGATGAACGGATGGATTGTGCACATGAAACCATTGAAGTGACTGTAAATTCCATCGTCGAAATTTCAGATTTTGGCCAAAACTCCAAACTTGCAAAACCTTCGTCCAGAAACAGAATCGAGCTGCGTTTGTTGCCCCGCGATCATGACCACATTCTCAATGTGATCCAACAAAGAAATCATAGAAAAACATCAAGGAATGAGCATACAATTGATCTAAAGTTTCAAAATTTATTAAAATTTCAAGTCACATGATCGTACCCTAAAAACACAATCCATGGCTCGAAGTTGGTATTAAATTGATCGCCATGCTAAGCCCTACAAGAAAACAATCATCTCTTGATCAACTAAGCATCAGAACGACTCTGAATCATTCATGAAAAATATGCACGTTCTTGGGCAACACCGGGATTGTTCTGGAATTCCAGAACTTATTAGAAAGAAGCAAATCTGTCATTTTTCACCCCATTTTCTAATTTCTTTTAATTCATTTTAATCTTAATTTCCAGCAATTAGGGTTACTTTTGATCATCGACCTATGTTTGGGGCACAATTCTATATATACCGTACCATCGTTGTACACAAAAAAGGCTTCAAATCTTCACAAAAGAGAGATTTTTTACTTAATAGAGTTTCTCTTTCTTCTCATTGTTGGTTCACGTTAAGAGAGAGAGAGTAAGGAGAGTGAAATTATTGGTCTGATAACCTTAGGCTCAAGATAAATCTTCTCCCTCTTCTTTTTCTTTCCTTCTTCTCGCTCTTCCTCTGCTTCTTCTTCCTCTTCTCCATCTGAGCTCCCCTCAGAGGCCATGCACGGTAGTGACAATGTCGTGCATGCATCTCTTGTGGTCTCACAGGTCACGCATGGGGATGGCAACACCATGCGTGAGCCTCCCTCTCGTTTTGTTCATCCATCTCTGTACCTTAGTGAGGTTTGCAGACGGCGCTGCTCATTGCCATTCACAGACGTATGTTCAAATGCCTCAGTGAAGAGCACAGATGGCGAAACTCCCTGTCGCCCACAGGGGTCTCCCCCTGTTGCATGCCTATCGCAGATGGTGATGCCTATCACCGCCCATGAGAGGTCTAGGCAATACCTATCGTCATCCGCGAGCTTCCTTTGAGTGCATGGTACCTATTGCTGTCAGTGAGCTTAGTTTACGTGCACGATGCTTATCATCGTCTGTGAGCCTCCTTCGCATTCTCGGTGCCTATCATCGTCCTCGAGCCTCCTTTGTGTGTTCGGTGCTCATCGCCGCTCCTCCCACGTCCCATGCCTATCGCCGTGTGCCTCACGAGAACTATTGTTGTGCGCTTCATAAATGTCTATCATCGTGCGCTTCACGAGAGGCTATCGTCGCCCACACAAGGGTGCGCTGCCTTCTTGTGTTGCCAGCAGCAATGCCTAGTGTCATCCGTAGTTCCCTGCTCCCTCTCAAGCCATGAGCAGTAGTGTCTGACGCTGTCAAAGGGTTGTGACACTGCTACTCCACGATCGTGGCTGGCAATGCCTAGCGTTGTCGGGACCCTATCTCTATGCCATCTCATGCCTTCTCTTCATTCTTTCCTCTTCTCACTCGATTAAGGGTTTACCAAACCTATCACCGCCATATCGGCCTCGGTTTCGAGTAGTATTGCCGTCGTGCTGGCCCTGAGTACCATACGCGTCTTGCTACCACTCTGAGTCGGTCACTGTTCAGCTATCAAGCTAGTCTCGTCCCTTCACAAAGTTTTCTTCTCTCTTTTACCTTTGTTCGAACCTTCTACATCATCAATCTAATCCCTCACATTCCTAGCCACACGAATGTGCATTGTTCTAAGACAAGGTTGGGCTTTTCGTCCCACTTGTCTTGTAAATTAACCATAGTAGTGTTGTGCAGAAAAACAAGGAGATTGTAGGTCAAAGGAGGCGATTCTAAACCAGCTGAAGCAGCTAGGAGGCTTTTCATCGTGATCTAAGAGGGCACCCACGTGAGTCATCCCGAGTAAGTCATGGACCCAGGTGAGGTTGGTCCCCACCTCACATCCAAAATTCCTCTCTTACTAGTTGGATACATGCCCTTTTTCTTAAACGAGGTTCTCGAGAGAGTGATCTCAAGTCTCGGGTTTTTCAAACCCGAGACATTGTAACTCGATCACTTAGATCCTGGAAGGCGAGATTGAGGCACTTAACTAACGATGAGTATGGATGGCGGGATGGTTCGCCAATTTGTGAGCATGGGTGAGAGTCACTAAGGAATGATTAATGATGGTGGTGAATTGAATGGGTTCACTGGTGACGTAATAAAGGTGGTGCGCACAAACGAATGGGTTAGTTAGGGAAAGCGTGCGTGAAAATGTGCGTAAAGGGGGTGTACACGTATGTGGGGGCGATTTTAAGGTCGTGCCTCCGAGACCTGGTCAAAGTAGTTTAACATCATGCGGCCAGGACGTGCGCTATGGTTTAAAGCCATATAGCTTGGACAGTGGTTATGCAGTTTAAAGTCATGCAACTAGGACCACGTAGTTAAAGGTCGTGCAACTAGACTTCCACTATAGTTTAAAGTTATATAGTTTGGACCATGCAATTTAGGTGCGTGCACCTTGACCCCTTTAGGTGGGTTACCATGTAGGTGAAGCTCCATGGGGAATAGATCCTAGGATAACAATTCAACTCCCCTGGGGATAATGATGGTTAAAACCAGCAGAAGGTTTAGATGGAGAAGCAGACCACACTGGGGATTAGGGGACAAGTATGACTCCCTAAGGTGAAAGATGGAACTCCATGGCTCATGGGAAAGTAACCCATCTCTCGGGGACAGGATGGCTTGGTGCGTGACTGACCTAAGGGGATTAAAGGATAATAATATTGAACTTCTCCCTGCTCCTGCTTTCTGGTTCTTCTCAGGGTTCTTCTCATTCTCTCTGTCTTGTACACTTGTAGGAATAAATTACAGATCTAGAGAGAAAGAGGAATCAATATAATTAAATTATGAAATTTTGTAAATTGGGTTTGGGATTTCTTATTGGTTTCTTTAAAATTTCATATTTTGAGTTATTTTTCTACCATTTTCGACTGCTCTATGGAGATCCTTGGTCGAAATGTTTTTATGTAATGAGAAAAATAAAGGAAAAATACGAATTTAGAATTTATTGCAATGCATTCAAACAGATATATCTGGCAAATAAAATTTTATTCTCATATTGACATCCAAACTATAGTTACTCGAATCGCCTATGAGCGCAATGATTCCGGTTTGAAATCTCGATTCGTCGTTTCTCCAGGCGAAAGTCGATTCTAAAAGAAAGGAATCACATTTCCATTTTAGTTTAGGAATCTCGATTCTTGGATTTCCAGAATCTACAGTTTAAGGTCATACAGCTGGACCATGGTTATGCAGTTTAGAGTCATGCAGGGAGGATTGTGCAGTTTAAGGTCGTGCAACTAGACCTCCGCTACAATTTACCATGGAGTTTAGGGTCGTGGACTTAGACCGTGACTGTGCAGTTTAAGGTCATGCAGCACAGACCATTGTAAAGGTAGGGAATGTGACTCCATGAGGACCAGGGCCGTAACTGGTGACTTGACTCCCTGGGGATGCAAAGTGGTGGCCTGCTCATGGGGATGATAGGTCGCGATTTGGGGAAAGTGGGAAAACTCCACAATCGACAGTGCTGTAGCATGCGCACGGTGTAAAGTTTTGGATGACGCACACGGTGTTAGGCCTTGATGAAGCACGTGGGGACGGCCCTTGGTGAAGTGCGCGATGATGTCCTCCTATGAAGCACACGACAATAACCTTTGGGCGAAGTGTGCGACGATAGCCTCTATGTGACGCACGCGGTGATACCGCATGACGATAGCTTCTGGTGAAGCGCGCGGTGATAGCTTCTGGCGAAGCGCATGGTGATAGCCTGCTATGAAGCACGTGGCGATAGCTTCTTATGAAACATGCGGCGATAGCTTCTGGTGAAGCACACGACGATAAGGCATAGCGATAGCAGCGGGTTCATGAGGCACTGACAGTAATGACTTGCATTTGGGCCTTGGGCTTGACCCGCCACGGCCTGGACCTATCGACGTCTGAAGACAAGGACTGGAGCATCAATTTGAACTTGTGAGGGGCACTTCGCAGTACTGTTGAGTATAAAAGGGGGTAAAAACCCCATTTTACTATTATCGAAAGATAAAACATCAAAGAGAGCTTTTTAAAGAGCGAGCTGGAGCTTCCGTCAAGAGACTTCGGCAAGAGTTTCCTAGCCAAAATTCACAGCGTGAAGGCCTTCAGGAGATTTTCAGAAAACTTCAGCAGATCTCGGGTCTTCGCAGGGCGCTTGATAACTTCTTCAGAGAGTGATGAGACCTTCAGAGCAGGGAACAGGGAGCTTCACATGACTTCACCTAGGCTCTAATGAAACTGCGACGGTCACAGTGGTACTCTGCTGGAATTCCAATGATTTTTTGGTATTTTTGTGGTTGCCTAGAAGGCTGCAGAGAGGCCAGGGAACTCTGACGTCTTTTAGTTATCAAGAGAGAAGAAGGAGCCGCAGTAGTGAGCTCACCAGAAACGCAGTGAAATTTCGGCGTGTTTAGGAGTGCAAAGAAGGGAGAAGGGAAATCCATAGGGTCACGGGGGAGCTTCTGCAAGAATTTCGGTGGCTTTCTGTTAGCTTTGGTAACTGGTGGAAGAGAGGGAATAGACAGGGTAGGGTTTCCCGATGAGTGGGAGTGAGTTCCAATAGAGGAAAGGAAACATTGGTAGGGGAAAGAGCAGGGTCAAACGAGGGTTCCCAGCAGACGGAGAAGTGTTTCTGGCAAAACTCGGAGGATTGCAGGGGAGGTGAAAGGTCGTGAGAAGGTTGACCATCATCGAGGGGCAATAGTTCAGGAAACCGAAGAGGCGTGAGGGTTAATGCCCTCTGGGAATTGGGGAAGGTGGGAACCGGAGCATGACAAGGGCATGCGTGTCATTAAGTCGCAAGCAGTGCTGCCTTCGCATGACATTAAGCTTCTCGCAGTGACAACCATGCTTGGTAGCAGGCCGCTTGCTGCAATGGTCACACGTGGTGTTGGCCTGCCCATGGTGATGGTAGAACGTGTCATTGAGTTGTGCACGACGATGGTTGTACACAGCGTTGGGTTATGCATGGTGATGTCTCGTGGGGGTCAAGAGTGATGGAAAATGAGAAGGACCAGTCACTGTGGAATGTTCGAAGCTAAGTCCTTCAGCACAATAGTGAAGTCCATGTTGTTTTGGAGGAAGGGAATCCATCATGAGCCGATTCCTTGCAAGGGAAGTGGACTCTATCAGGGTACTTCTTCCTTCTCCTGTAAGCTAGCCAGAACTCGTCAGATGAATTGAAGCTTACTCGAAAATGTTTGGCTTCTTCTTTTTGGCCTGTAACCATCCACTTTGAGAACACCCGACAGTTGAATTGAAGCTGACTTGCAAGTGGTTTTGCTTCTTCTTCATGATGAGGGCATTTCTTTTTGGCCTATAACCGTCCTCTTATCCTCAGATGCAAGAGCTTTGTAACCTCCTCAATAATGGTCTTTTTTTTGTAACTTGTAACTCCTTTTTAATGAAATAAAAAGAGATAAAGCTTGTTTAACCATTCTTGCTTGCTTTCTTCTTACAGTCATGGGTAGGATTTCTTTAAATATCGCCCATTGATAGGGGGCATTGCCTCTTCTCCACCAGGATGTGCTAGTATGTAGGCTCCATTTGGAGAGACTTTCTTGACTATGAAGCGACCTTCCCACTTAAGTTCGAACTTGCCTTTGCGGTGTCCATGCATGACAATCGGTCTTTTGAATGCTAAGACTAGATCCCCATGAGCGAATGAGTGAACCTTGATAGATTTTTCGACGGATCTCTTCATTCTCCCCTGATTGACCTCAAGGTTTTGCTAGGCCTCTAGCCTCTTTTAATCAAGAGCATCCAACTCCTGATAACGGAGCTTGATCCTCTCATCTTCAGTCAGTCCCTGATGTATAGTGACACGGAGTGAGGGTATTTGAACCTCGAGGGGTGAAATTGCCTCACCTCCATAAACTAGGGAATAAGGAGTGGAGTTTGTACCATTTCAAGTGGTGGTGAGATAGGCCCACAGAGCTTTAGATAGCGTCTCATGCCAATTCTTCTTTAACTTCGAGACTGACCTCCGGAACACCCCGCACAGGGTTTTATTGAACACCTCACCTAAACCATTGGCTAGAGGGTGGTACATGGTTGAATACCTCCACTCAAAGATGAACTGGTTAGCTAAGCGATCAACATGATAGCTTCTGAACTGAGGGCCATTGTCAGAGATTATTCGGTCTGGAACCCCGAACCAATATGATGTGGTGAAGCACAAAGTTGACCACAGTGGCCCCTGGAACCTTCTTGAGCAGGACTACTTCAGCCCACTTGGAGAAGTAATCCATCGCTGCTAGGATGAAAACATGAGCCCAGGAAGAAGGAGGTTCGATGGGTCCTACAATGTCCATACCCCATTGGGAAAAGGGCCATGATGTCATTGTAGAATGGAGAGGCTCTGGGGGCTGATGAATGAGGCTTGAGTGCATTTGGCACACCTGACATCTTTTAGCGTAGTTTTGGGTGTCAGCCACCATTGAAGGCTAATAATAGTTGAGTCTGCGTATGCGTTCATAGAGCTTAGGGTTGGACTGGTGAAGCCCGCAGATACCTGAATCAGTACTTTATTTGCTTCTTGTGTATCAACACATCTGAGGAGAATTTCAACAAATGATCGGCGAAAGAGAACGTCCTCATCAAGAAGGGTGTACTTGGTTGACATCCGTCGTATACCGTTGCGCTCGACCTGTTCCTCAGGCAGCCTTCCGTGCTTTATGAAGTTCATGATGGGTTCCCTTCAGTCTTCCACTTGTTCAACCTCTACACATAATGGGTCGAAGAATTCAGGTTGCCTCTCAGCCTTCGATTCTTTACCTTGGGACATTTCCTGGTCTACCTTAATAACATCCTTAGCTGCAAGGAGTGCTGCGAATGGATAACGTGGGCATTCAGGGAAGACATCTCTCTCATCATCTGCATCAACTTCAGTTCTCAAGTCGACATGTCTCCATTTTGTTACCCAAACAGGCGTGGGCCCTGATAAAGACAGTTGAATGGTAGCGTCAGGCTTTGAGAGTACATCATCCTGCGAGTTTAGCCTTTTAAGGATATGACATAGGGAGAAATCTTCGAACTGGGCCATATAAGATTTGGCCATGTGATGATAAGGCTTGAGAGTATCCTTCCTTATGTCGTAAATTCCCTTAAGCTACCGGATGACAAGATCAAAGTCGCCAAAGATGTTCAGCTGCTTTAGGTCTAGCTCTTGAGCGATCTCTAATCCGATTATGAGGGCTTGATATTCAGCTTCATTATTAGACAATGCCTTTGCGAGTGAGAAGGATAGAGGAATCATTCCACCATCGAGGGTTAGGAACACGACTCCGGCACGCCATCTATCAGACTGGAATGCTTCGTCAAAGTACATTTCCCATGGTCGAGTTAGCATCGTACAGAAGACTTCTTCATTCAGGAGGTCACTTGACAGGGGAGATCCTGAAGGGACCGGGTAAGTCGCGAGAAATTCTGCTAAGGCTTGACCTTTGATGGCCCTCTGTGGTACATACATGATGTCGAACTCCATGAGCAATAATGCCCACTTAGCCAAGCATCCTGACAGACATGGCCGAGTCATAAGGAATTTGACCGGGTCTGCCTTTGAGATTAGATTGACCTCATGACCCAACAAGTAATGGTGGAGCTTCTGTACTACAAAGATCAAAGCTAGGCACATCTTTTCGATGGGAGGGTAATTTTCTTGGCCCCCTGCAATCTACGGCTGAGATAATAGAGTGTTGTTTCCTTTCCCCCATCATTGTTTTGTGCTAAGAGTGCCCCAAGTGACTCATCAAGAGCAGTCACTTATAGGATGAGAGGTCTTCTTAAGACCGGCATGGAGAGTACCGGAGCATTCAAGAAGTACTGCTTAATATCGTCAAGTGCAGCTTGGCACACCTCATCCCATATGAAGGGAGTGTCCTTCTTCTGAAGGAGCGAAAAGGGCCTGCATGGTCCTGAGAGGTTCGAGATGAACATTCGAATATAGGCCACCTGACCTTAGAGAGACCGAAGCTCACGCAAGGTTGTAAGCTATGGCATATCTTGAATCGCCTTGATTTTTATTGGCTCGATCTCTAGCTCATGATCCCTCATGATGAACCCTAAGAAATTTTCTGAGCGTATGCCAAGGGTGCATTTTAAGGGGAGTTAGTGATGTCGCAGCTGCTCAAATACCTTTTTAAGGTCCTCCATGTGAGCGTCTTTTGCTTCGGACTTCACCACTAAGTCATCCACATAGCACTCGACCTCCTTGTGCATCATGTCGTTGAAGATGGTCGTCATGGCTTGTTAGTACGTGGCACCGGTATTCGTTAACTCGAAAGGCATCACAGTGTAGTAAAAGACACCTTTTGGGATCAAGAATGCAATGAACTCTTTATCTTCTGAAGCCATCCAGATTTGATTATAACCAGAATACCCATCCATGAAGGAGAAGATTTGACAATGAGCTGTGGAATCAATAAGCATCTCCGTGAATGGTAGGGGGAAGCTGTCCTTAGGGCAGACGGTGTTCAATTCGTGAAAGTCAATATAGACCCTGATTTGGCCATTTTTCTTTTTGATTGAGACGACATTTTTCAGCCATCTGGGGTATTTGACTTCACGTATGAATCCAGCTTGTCTGAGCTTGTTTACCTCAACATCGATCTGCATCTCGAGGTCGGGTCTAAACCTACTTGATTTCTTCTTTATAGGTTTAATGGACGGATCAATGCCGAGATGATGGACAATGATTTGAGGGTCTAGACCAGACATCTCATGATAATGCCTGACAAAGACGTATCGGTTTGCTCAGAGAAGGGAAACATAACTTTCTTTCCCTTTTGGTGACATTTTTGTCGAGATGAAAGTTGGCCTTAAGTAGGCCTCCTCCCCTAAGTTTATCTCTTTAAGCTCGTCAGTTGTGGTCAGACCACCTTCTTCCCACTCTTTCGGAGCTTCCTGCAACTCTTCGTCAGGGGATTCAAGATGCTTCTTCTCAATCTCGAGTACTGAATCCCATGATCCTAACATTTTGGCTTCTATGAGGGTCCCAGTGTGGGAGACGATTTTCAGTCTCTAACTGGATCAGGGAATGAAAGGGTCAACATCGAACATGAAGTCCCTGACATCGTGATTGTGGTCACTCAGTATTTGCCCCGAGATGGGTGGAGCTTCATGAACTTGAACCATGTGACAGGCCTCGTGGGAAGAGGAATTTGAAGATGACTCTGACTTGGCTTGGGTAGCCAGGCCATCGGCAAAGGTCAAGAATCCCGTCGCTTGGGCCAGCATCTTTCTTAGGTGCTTCCGCTGTGATATGCTAATGTTGGTTCCTTGAAGCTTTCTGCTTAGAGTGTCGAAGTCTAGGCACTGCCGAACTGCACCTGTGAAAGAAATAGAAGAGGAAGGAAGAGAAGAAGAAGAAGTGGAGGTAGAATGCCCTCGACTACCGGTTACCAGAATAGGACGTGTGCTGGGGGTGTTTTAGGTCTTGCCCCGGCTCTCACTGTTGGGGGGTGCTTTTAGTGTCATTACCCATATTGGACGAGTCTTGAGTAGCTGATAACTCAAGGACATCCACTTGATCGGACGAAGGGATAAGGTGAATTGCGCCTAGGATGAAGTCATGTAAGGTTAGCAGTGGAGGAAGGGGCCTGAGGAATTCTTCCTAGACTGGTGGCAAAAGAATATGGTTCCTTTAGCAAGCCGACTTAGGTGCTCGTCTCATCTGGATCCCTTAGGGGGTCTTTGGACCATCCTATCGGGCTGATCAGTAGCACTAGCTTGATGGACTGCCTCACATTTCAGGGACTTGAGCCTACTTCATTCATGGTAGACTTGCCAGGGCTGAGAAGTCGAGGGCTCTGAAGGGTCTAGTGCAGGCTCATAAAGGACCTGTAGTGGGATTTCCTCTTGGACAAGAGCGATGGCTTGGGAGTGTTTAGGGAGAACGACACAGACAATGTGACCTTTCTGTACCTTCTCGACAACTATAGCTTCAAACCTAGAGCATTCAGCCAGCTCATGGCCCCATACCTGATGATATGGGTACCAGAGATTTTTCGTACCCTGAGCAAGATGCTTAGGTTGTCTAGCAGGCTTGGGAGTGATGAGACCCAGTTGGAGCATTGCCTCGAAGAGGGCCTGCAGAGGGACTAGCTCAGCACTTCCCTGGGCTTGCGTCGGGAGGTCTTCTTGCACTGGTGGAGCAGGAAACTGAGGGTGTCCTTTTGGGTTATTATGAACTTCTTGGTGCTGCTGCATCTTCTTTGCCAAGAGCTCGTGGAAGCTGGTGCATTCTCTCAGGACATGGCCCTGCATTAGAAGATACAGACACCAGAGGTTTTCAATTCCTGGAGGCAGGAGCTTGGGCTTTCTTGTCAGCTTCGACGTGAAAAGACATTCTTCGAGCATTACTGAGAATAGTGCACGGAGGACAACGGGTGCCTCGTCATCCTTCTGAATTGTCACTATGTGGGAAGCCTCAGTTGCCCTGATTGCTTTCTTTAGCTCTTCGAGCTTTGTTTGGCCCTTGTTAATAAGGGCTTCGATAATGTCTTTGAGCGTATAGTACTCTTGAGTAGGGTGGTCTACTCTCCTGCGGTTGGCGCAATACCTCTCGTATGTCTCTTGTCCATCTTGCTATGGGGTGTTGACCTCTAGTAGCTGGAGCATGTCTTGCTCAAGTAGTAATCGAAGCAGCGCAGGAACCCACTCCTTCTCGAAGGGGTACACTTTATTCTGGTGCTGGATCCAATAATCACTTCCATTTATATTTTTAGGAGGTGGGACCTTGTTATAGGATTGTTGTTGCCTACCTCCAGCTTGTGCCTTAGTTTCCCCTTTGGAGAGGTCCAAGGTTTTCTTAGTGTTAGTCATGGTGACGGCGGCACTAATCACCACTTTTTGCTCGTTGCCTCGATTGTTGGAGTGAGAATTGCCATTGTCCCCAGTTGTTTCCTGAGCTAGAGGGCTGCTGATGAGATTTGCCATGATGCTTGGACAAAACTTCTATACGAACTGCTTTAGAGATAAGCTCTAATATGGAGGGTGGATTGGAGGCCTCAACGTGCAAGGCAATCTCGGGGAGCATATTTCGTATGCAGGTCTGAACTGCTTCTCTTTCAGTCATGGGAGTGGCATGATAGGTTGTCAACTCTCTCCATCAGGCAATGAACTTATCGACTGGCTCACCTGGATCTTGAGTCAGAGTGAGGAGTTTGATGGTTTTCACATTTCTTTGAACTTCATAGAAGCACTGGTAAAATAATTGCTTCATTTGCTTTCATGTGTGTACTGAGTTTGACGGCAACCGAGCATACCGCTGGCAGGCTGGCCCTTCAAGATTTTCGACGAACTGAAGAACAAGGAGTCGCCCGTCAAGCAGCTTGGAAGTGAGCGGTATGCTAGTGCGGGGACGTAGTACCATTGAACAAGGGGAGCTTCCCTTTTTGATAGTTCGGAGGAAAGGGCACCTGCTCTATGTGCAAGGGATACAACTTTTGATAGAGTGGCATCTCTTGCATGCCCGGGACCTTAATTTTGAGACTGTGGGTCACCATGGCATCTATGTGAGATTGCGAAACCATGCGGGGAGCAGAACTATCTTGGGAGGCCGGTGGGGCGGGGTTACCCTAGAGTTGTGTCCTCTCTAAGCTAGGAGTTGGCCTCATGGTGAGGAGGAGAAACAGGGGACTTGGAGGCCTCCAAGCTATCCATCTTTTCAAGAATGGATTGCATCATTCCTTCGAACATGTTCATCTGCTCTTCTTGAGTGTCACTTGGGTCGTTGATCACCATGACACTGACCATTTCTTCTGGAGGTATAGAGCCAGGTGGAGTAGTGGATTGCCGAGGTTGGTGGGTTGTACGCGGCAAGTCAGTCTATAGGGGCTCAGCATGCCCCGACTAAATTCCAGCCTTGTATGCCGATTGTGTGAGGACTGGTTCTTGATGGTCTTGGGACCGTAATTTCTTGGCAGCTCGGTGTTTTGCATTGATGATGACCACCGAGCAATCTTGGACTTCTCGTTCAGGTTCGAGAGCCCAAAGAGGGAAGAAGGGATTGTGAGGCAGGTGGCCATCAAGAAGGGTAACCTCAACTGCCTTGGGGGGCCTCTCTATTCAGGAGCTGCAGGACTCTCATCTGTTTGATCTTGAGGCTGCAATATATTTCAATCCAAAATCGAGCTTGGGACTTGGACTGCCCCATCTTTCTTGAGCACGCAAGGGCTGTATCTATCAGGTGGAGTAGAGAATGAGGCCCCAGGACAAAGGGCAATCTCGACTGCAGCCTTGGAGACTGAAGGCTTCTATCTGCCGTTAGGCCTTTGCACCGAATTTCTTCGTGAGGTCCTGGAGCATGGTTGACCGGGGGTGGCTAGCTCAAGATGGCACTCTTAGGGAAAACCTTCGAGTATCAGGTCTTGAGGTGCTTGCCTCGCAAAAGAGGACCGATGGAAGAAGGAGCTGGTTCACAACTTCGCCTGTGTTGGCATCGGGAAGGAACCTGCAAAGTCAGTGCATGTGCACCTTAAGAGTTAGCCATCCGGGTGACTTGGGGGTCAACCTAGGCTCGGTCAGCCGACTCGACATTAGGAGGCCAAGTCCCACGAGCTCGTGTCTGTGAGGAACTGGGTGGGAGCTTGTCTCTCACAGGGTGAAGCTGTGTGTGCTGAGAGGGAGGACGAAGTGGTCGACCCTCTTGTGCTCGAGTTGAGGCAGAATTTGCGCTGCCCTGAGCTGTGGGAAGCAGATGTATGGCGCATGTAGGGTTCGGCCCGAGAAGGCCTAGCCTTAGACATGAGCTCAAAGTAGCGTGAAAGTTGCCCTGAGGTGTCGCGCTAGTGGTCAGACCATGAGCCTTCAGGTGTGTGCGAGAGGTGGAGGCCGTAGGATCTCCGCCTCTGTGTTTCGAGCCTCTAGGGATAGAGGTTCGAGGTGGTGAAGGAGTATGGGGAGTGGCCTTGCGTTGACTCTCAAGAACAATGACAACCTGCTTGCTTTTCACGAAAGCGGACAGGGCAGCCTTTCGGTGTACCTCAGCATTATGACCGACAAGGGACATGCCAGTAGTAGGGTGCATGCTGTGTGCGTTGGCACGTTTGCCACTAATGCGAAGGGCCTTGGTGGAGGGTCCACTAGGGCTAGGCAATGGAGAGTTAGGGACCTTCAAGTCCCTTCTCGCACCAATTTAGGAGAGAACCTGGGAGTTGGACTGTGAGTCTTGACTCAAGAAGAGTGTGGGGACCTAGGCTTGAGAAGCTCGCTTCCTTGAGACGATCACCAGTACGGGCATGAGAAAATCCCAACTAACCCAGATGCCATGAAATATAGTGCAGAAAGTAAAAGGTGATGCTAATCAAGCAAGAGTTAACCAACGAAGGGGTAATAAGTCCCAGTGGAGTCACTAAGCTGGTTAGGTGCCTCGATCTCGCCTCCCTGGATCTAGGTGGTCGGGTGACACGTGTCTCGGGTTTGGAAGACCTAGAACTTGAGACTGCTTTCTCAAGAACCTCATTCACAGAATAAGGGCAGGTGTCCAACTGCTGAGAGAGGAATTTTGAATGTGAGGTGGGGATCAACCTCACCTGAGTCTGTGACTTACTTGAGCTGACTGACGTGGGCACCCTCTTAGATCACAACGGAAAGCCCCCCAACTTCTTCAACTGGTTTGGAATCGCTTCCCTTGACCTGCAATCTTTTTTTTTTTTGCACAACACTACCATGGTCAACTTGCAAGATAAGTGGGCCGAAGAACCCACCCTTGTCTTAAGGCAAAGCACATTCATGAGAAGTTAGGGTGATGAAGAAGAGAGATCGAATAAAGAGAGAAAGAGAGGAGAACTTGATAAGGGAACGAGATTAACATGATAGCTAGACTAGTGACTGACTCGGAGTAGTAGCACGACGAGAATGGTACTCAGGATCAACACGACAGCAATACTACTTGAAATAGAGTATGATATGCTTGTCCTAATCTGGTGTGGCAGTAAGACGGGCGTGGTACTCAGGACCAGCACGACGACAATACCGGTCGACGTCCAGACTGCTATGGCAGTGCTAGACTGAGTTTACCCTTAGTCAAGTGAGAAGAGAAGAGAGTAAAGAGAAGGCGCGAGACGACGAAGAGATAAGGTCCCGACGGCGTTAGACATCACCAACCGTAGTTGTGGAGTAACAGTGTCACGGACTTTGGATGGCGCTGGACACTGTTACTCACGGTCGGAGGGTGAGCAATGAACTATAGACGACGCTAGGCATCGCCATTGGCAACATGAGAAGGCAGCATGCCCCTTCGCGAGTAGTGATAGCTCCTTATGAAGCGCGTGGCGATAATTCCTTGACAAAGCACATAGCATTAAGCATGGGATGTAAGAGAAGCCTGTGCTCGGTGATAGGAATCGAGCACACAAAAAAGCCTGCACACGGCGATAGGCACCAAGCGCATGAAAGAAGCCGGCGGACGGCGATGGGTATTTTCGTGACCCTTCATGGGTGGCGGCAATAGGCATTGCCATCTGTGATAGGCATGAAATAGGGTGAGACCCCTACGAGCGGCGATAGGCATCGCCATCTGGCTTTTGCGGGACATTGAGGACACATATGCAGATGGTGATGAGCAGCACCATCTGCGAACCTCGCTGAGAGATAGAGATGAATGAAAAGAAGGACAAAGAGACTCACGCATGGTGCTGCCATCGCTATGCGTGACTGTGAAACCACAAGAGACGGAAGAGAGAGAGGCATGCACAACACTACCACTGCCGTGCATGGCCTCTAAGAGAAGCTCAACTAAAAAAGATAGAGAAGAAGATAGGAAAGAAGAGAGATAAGAAGAGAAGAAAGAAGAAGAGAAGAAAGAAGAGAGGAGAGAGAAAAATATTTACCTTAAGCCGAGGGGTACCGTCTTAAAGGTTTCTCTTTCCTTCCTCTCTCTCTCAAGCCATGACCCAACAATGAGAAAAGATGGAGATTTTATTAAGCAAAGTTCGATCCATGTACAATGAGATTACGTGATATATATAGAGTTTTACCCAAACATGGGTGGATTGATCAAAATTAAACCTAATTGCTGAAAATTAAGATTTAATTGAATTAAATAAAATAGGAGATAGGGTGCAAAATGACATATTTACCCCTTCCTAACAATTGGAGAAATTCCAGTTGTGGCCCTCTTTGGGAAATTCTTTTGACCTGGCTAATGATATTCAAAAACCTTGAAATTACTGCCATTGAAAATTTTTATGAATGTAATTAAAGTTTCATGCTTTGAGATGTTTAAAAATCCCAACAGATTTTGCGTTATAACTCAAAATGGGTGAACACGTCACTATGCACTGTTGCAGGGAAATTTCCAGTAACTAAGGCTCACTTTGTACTGAGCTATTGACCCATCAAATGGCACCCAAACCTCTTCAAATGACTGTGTTTGTAATGAAATGTGTATTAGCTCAAGGTTTCATGTTTGAGCCATCTTGAAACTCCCCCCTACATCAGGAGCTACGCTCTCGCTAAGAGGGGCATATGACTGTTACTTATCACTGCATCATTGTATGACCATTGATGCTAAGTTATCTTGATATATGATAAATGTCAATGCCATATGATAAATTCCATGAGAATGCCATAAAGACATGTGAATGATGTCGTGTAAACTGCACTTAGTGAGAAAAAGGGGCCACGAGTGTGATAATGATGAAATGAATAAACAATGAATGCCAAATACTACTGAGAAAGCTTATGTGTAAATGCCCTGTGATAGCTTATGAAATGCATGTATTTTGCTAAATGATATGATGTTATGATGAAATATGGTTCATCTGTTATGAGGCAATGAATGGCCACTGCATATATTGTTATTGACCGCTACATGGTAGGACACTCACTGGTTGTGGATACTGTTATGATGATGTGATGAATGGCCACTGCTTATATTGATATTGACCACTACACGGTGGGACACTCACTGGTAGTGGATACTGTTATAATGATGCGATGAATGGCCACTGCTTATATTGTTATCAATCGCTACATGGTGGGACACTCAACAGTAGTGGATACTGTTATGATGATGTGATGAATGGCCACTGTTTATGTTGATATTGGCCACTACGCGGTGAGACACTCACAGATAGTGGATGCTACTTTGATATTTCCTGCTATGCGTGGGACACTCATCGGTAGTAAGGAAAGAGGTACCGACATATCCCCTAATCTGCATAATGATAGGAACGGGTTAAGGGAGAGGATAAAGGGTCACACCTTAGATTTATGAAATGATATGTGATTGATACCTTTCAAGGTAAGAGCCTATCGAAAACTCAATGTGCGCTGGGGACTGTGTGAGTGTGTTGAGGATATTACGAAATGGATACCCTACTTGTCATTACCCTCCCTCCTGTATGATGGTAGAGGTCTTGAGCAATGAGATTGGCTTAGCCTGATGGATAGGGCCTCTACTGCGAGAGTAGGTGATTTAGGGAGTGCATAGGTAATGATTGAATTTCTTTATAAGGAATGTTTAGCATTATAATGATGGAATGATTTATGATTTCACTAATTGAGGGCTCTGATTGCACTGATTTAGTGATGACTGTCGTTTAAATGAAATTTTCAAATTCGCTGTCTCAACTTGATATGAATTTATGTTAAATTATGAATTTATAGTGATAAAATGTACTGTTGTCACATATGGGTAGAACCACCACAGTTGGATAATATTAGACTTACTTACTAGGCTGTATAGTTGTCACATATGGATAGAACCACCACAGTTGCATAACACTAGATCTACTTACTAGGTTGCGTAGCTCATCCCATTATTTCTCCTCTCCTTGTAGATTGATAGCGGTAGGTTTGGTGGCTGGAAGACAAAGCTAGTGTTCTTGAAGAAGGTGCTTAGACCTTGTTTATGTTTGGGCTGTTTGGCCATGGTTTTGTTTTGTTTTTTGTGGATATGTGTAATATTGGGCATATATCCCTCAAACTGAATGTAATATTTTGAAAGATTTTTATATTATGAATTTTGGTGTGCGGAGTTTTTCCTTACGCTTCTCCTAGTTAAGCTTGTCGCTTTAGCCTCTTTCATGGTTTGCTCGATTTTCAAATATAAAGGAGTTGAGTCCACTCTTACTCAAGTGACAAACGTTACATTGAATCATGAACCGACGCTCTAGCGCCCATCACGCGTAAGGTATGGTGGTCGGGGGTGGGGGCGGGGTCGTGACAAAATGGGTGCAAAAAGTGCCCCTGCCCAATAATGCATGAAATTCCAAAACGGTCCCTGCTATTGCCCTAAAACATGTGTGATCATCCATGGATGATTCAGTGCTGCTATGGCATCCGTTTTGCCCAAAGATGATTGCTTTCTTGTAGGGCTCGGCATGACGATCGATTTGATGCAAACTTCGAGTCACGGATCACGTTTTTAGGCCACGATCATGCAACTCAAAATTTGTATAGATCTTGAAACCTTTTGATCAATAGTGTGCTTGTTGTTTGAAGATATTTTTTAGCACCATGAGTCCCCGATGCGGAATAAAAGAGACAAGCCGGTCAATAAAGCTTGACAAACGGCGGAAATTTCAATTGTCTCAAAATGACTCCAGACCAGGTCAAAATCTTCATAAGGACTCCTAAAATCCTCTTACCATGTTTCGTGACATTCCGACATCTCTAAGATAGTGAAGACTGAGAAACAGTTTCGGCAGAATAAGCCTCTACCACCCTAAAACGGACCCTCGTAACTGAAACTATATTTTTCAGTGCGTCAAACAGCTGTGGGACTACCGCCATGGGAGCCAACATAGTTGAAAACCCCCAGAGATAAAATTTTAGCCTAATCGGGTACTTCAGGACAAAGTTATGGTTAAAATGTAGTCAAGGGGTAGGTCGCATACTATTCCCGTATGGCCTCCTTGCACCAAAGCACCATTAAAGGTGAATATTTTCGTAGTCGTGGGAAGTGACTTTTAGGGTCCATATCTCATTCTTCCCATGTCAGATCGCACTCAAAAAATGTGAGCATGTTTGTCTCATCAAGACGAGCTTTTCGATATGTGGCATGCCCCATGACGACACCCAAGCAAGAAGAAAAGCAAGAGATAAATTGCTGATCCGTGAAGAAAGTTGCAAGAAAATCAGCAGCAACATGCCTCGCTCAAGTGGTCAAATCACATCACTCGCGTATCTGATTGACACGAGACCAGTTCCATCTCGTGCATAAGGTTCAAGACAATGTCTAGTCAGAACCCCGTCGAATTTTGCACACAAAGCCAATAAAGTGACTATAAATTTTGGCATTGGAATTCCAATTCTGGCCAAAACTTCAAAGTAGCGAAATCTTCGTCTGGGCATGAAATCGAGCTGCGTTTGTTGCCACGTGATCATGACGACATGCTCAATGGAATTCAACAAAGAAATCGAAGAAAAACATCAAGATGAAGATGCACTATCAATCAAAAGTTTTCAAGATCTATTCATATTTCAAGTTAGGTGATCATGCCTTTAGAGTGTGATTCGTGCCTTAAAATTATTATCAAAATGATCGTAGCATCGAGCTCTGCGCGATGGCAATCATATTTTGTTCATTCAGATGCCGGATCGTCAATAGATTGTCTGAAAAGAATCAAGAACATCCTTAGTTCACAGCAGGGACTGTTTTGAAAATTTCCCATCGTTAGGAAGGGGCAATTCAATCATTTTGCACCCTATTTTCTTACTTTTTTTTAATTCAAATAAACTTTAATTATCATCAATTAGGGTTAGTTTTGGGTGATCCACCCACGTTTCATCCCTAGTCTATAAATGGACTCTACCTCTCATTGTAAATGGATCTTTCTTTTGGACACACAGAGACTCTTTCTATTAATAAAAATTCCTTTTTCAAGAGCACAAGTTGGGTCATGTTTCTTCTTTGGAGAGAGAGAGAGGAGAGAGAAAGTTTAAAGATATACCCCTCCAACCTTCAAGGTATTTTCTCTCTCTTCCCTTCTTCTCTCTCTCGTTTTCTTTTTCTCTCTTCTTTTCTCTCTGCTTCTCTTTCTTCTTCGTCATCTTCTCTGCTAAGTCTTTCTCATAGGCCATGCGTGGCAGTGGCTATGTCGTGCATGCCTTTTTCTCTCTTCCTCCTCCTGTGACTTCGTAGGTCATGAATGGTGATGGCAGCACCGTGCGCGAGCTCCTTTCTCCCTCTCCTCGTTCGTCTCTTTCCCTCAACATGGTTCACGAACTGCGTTAGTCGTCATTGTGGGTAACGTCTTCTGAAGGAGCACACAGTGAGCGGGGCCGCGCTCAAGCAGTGGGTCGGGCTCCTGTTTCGGTTCCAGGATTGACGTCACACACAGTGATGTGTATCACCGACTGCAGACTATCTTTCTTTACTCTTATGGGTCACACATGGCGGCACCTATCGGCATCTGCTGGGGTCTCAGCCATGCTTCACGACTATTGCAGACGGCGATGTGTAACACTGTCCGCAAGATTCTCTTTCGCCTTGTGCTTATCGCAGATACCAATGCCTATTGTCGCTCGCGAAGGGTCATGGTGATGCCTATCGTCGTCCGCATCTTCTCTTGCGCCCTATGCCTATCGCAAATGACAATGTTTATCGTCGCCCACGAAGGGCCATGGCGGTGCCTATCACCATCTGTAGGCTTGTTTCATGTGCCTTGTACCTACCGCTGCCCGCGAAGGGTCGCGGTAACGCCCATCACTGCCTGTAAGCGTGTTTTGTGCGCTTTGTGCCTATCACAGACGATGATACCTATCGCCGCCTATGAAGGGTTGTGCTGCCTTCTCGTGTTGTTGATGGTGATGGTTAACACTGTCTACAGTTCTCTGTTCACCCTTCTGTCATGAGCAGCAATGTCCAGCGCCGTCTAGAGGCCACGACACTCTTACTCGATGACTATGGAAGGCGATGCTCAACCCTGCTAGAACATTCCTCCTTTGTTGTCTTTTGTCTTCTCTTTGTTGTCTTTTCTTCTCTTCTTGCTTGAATGAAGGTTAGACTCGGTCCAGCACTGCCATAGCGGTCTGGCTGTCGAGCAGTATTGCCGTCGTGCTTCTCTAGAGTACCATGCCCATCATGCAGACACACTAGATTAGGATGGTCATATCGGCCTTGGTTTCGAGTAGCATTACCATCGCGCCTGTCTGAGTTACCGTGCCTGTCTTGCTACTACTCTGAGTCAGTCACTGTACAGGTCCAGCTATCAGGCTAGGCTCGTCTCCTTGTCAAGTCCTCTTTTCTTTTCTCCTTCTTATTCAATTCCTCTTCTTCATCACCCTAACTTCTCATCTTCTCTGCCATCTGAATGTGTACATTTGTGCATATTCTCCCCAAGATAAGGGCGGGTTCCTCAACCCACTTGTCTTGCAAATTAACCATGTCAGCGCTTTGTAGAAAACAAGGAGATTGCAAGTCAAGGAAGGTGCTTCCAAACCAGCTCAAGCAGTTGGGGGGCTTTCTGTCATGATTTAAGAGAGCGCCCACGTGAGTCAGCCCAAATAAGTCACAGACCCAGTTGAGGTTTATCCCCACCTCACGTTTTAAATTCCTCTCTCACTAGTTGGGCACCTGCCCTTGTTTTGTGACTAAGGTTCCTAAGAGAGCGGTCTCAGGTCCCAGTTTTCTAAACTTGAGACATGTGTCATTCGATCACCTAGATCCGAGGAGGCGAGATCGAGGCATCCGATCAGTTTGGCTACTCCACTGGGGACTTGCTACCCCTTTGTCGGTTCTCTCTTGCTTGATCGGCATCACCTTTTATTTTCTGCACTGCATTCCATGGCATCTGCATTATTCAACTCGTTCATCCGAGTTGGGGATTTTCTCATCCCTACACTCATGATCATCTCAGGGAAGCGAGCTTCTCAAGCCTCGTTTCCTGCACTCCTTTTGAGTCAAGACTCATAGTTTGACTCTCAGGTTCTTTCCTGGATTGGTGCGAGAAGGGACTTGAAGGTCTCTAACTCCCCACTTTCTAGTCTTGGTGGACCCTCCACCAAGACCCTTTGCATTGGTAGCACGTTTGCCACCACCCACAGCACGCACCGTGCCACTGGCAAGTCCCTTGCTAGTCATAGTGCTAAGGTAAGCCAAAAGGCTGTCCTGTTCGCTTTCGTGAAAGGCAAGCAGATTTCCATCGCTCCAGAGGGTCACCGCAAAGCCACCACCCATACTGCTTCACCACCTCGAACCTCTATTCCTAAGGGCTCGCCACACCAAGGTAGAGGTCTTGGGGCCTCCACCTCTCGCACACACCTAAAGGTTCGTGGTCCGTCCACTCGAGCCATACCTCGAGGCAACTTTCATGCTGCCTTGAGCTCATGTCCATGGCTAGGCCTTCTCGAGCCGAACCTTACATGCGCCATGCATCTGCATCCCATAGCTCGGGGTAGCACCAATACTGTACCAGCTCGAGCACACAGGGGTCGACCACTTCTTTCTCCTTCTCAGCACACACGGCTTCATCCTATGAGAAATAAGGTCCTCCCTGTCCCTCATAGACACAAGCTCGTAGGTCTCGACCTCTTAAGGTCGAACCAACTGACCGAGCCTGGATTGAGCTCTAAGTCACTTGGAAGGCTGCCTCTAAAGGTGCACATGCACTAGCTCCAGATCAGCCATGCACCCGAACCTCACAATGGAATTCGGAGAAAAGGCTTGATCGTAGATAGAAGCCTACAGACTCCAAGGCAGTAGTCCAGATTGCCCTCTATCCTCAGACCTCACTCTTTGCTCCAGCTAATGAACATAGCCCTCGCATGCTCAAGAAAGACGGGCCAGTTCAAATCTCAGGCTCAATTATGGGGTGAAATCTATTGCAGCCTCAAGATCAAGCAGAAGAGAGGCCTGCAGCTCCTGACTAGAGAGGCCTCTAAGGTAGTTGAGGTTACCACTCTCGATGACCTTCTGTCCCACAATCCCGTCTTCCCTCTTCAGATTCCAAAACCTGAGCTAGAAGTCCAAGAATGTTGCTCGGAGGTCGCCGTCACAGGAAATAACCAGGCTAGCAAGAAGTCATAGTCCCAAGATCCTCAAGAATCAGTCCTCACATGGCGTACAAGACTCTAGTCCAGTCTACGCATGCTGAGCCCTTGTAGACTGACTTGCTATGTATGACTTGCAACCCCAGCAGTCCACTACTCCAGCTTATCTGACCCTCCAAAAGAAATGGTCAGCGTCATGGTGATCAACGAGTCGGGTGACACCCAAGAAGAGCGGATGAACAGGTTTGATGTAATGATGCAGTCCATTCTTGAAAAGATGGATCGCCTAGAGGCCTCAAGGCCTTTTGCTTCTCCTCCTCACCATGAGGCCAACTCCCAGGCAAACTCCCCCACCGGCCTCCCAAGATAGCACTACTCCCTGCACGGTTTCACAAGCCAATGTAGCTACCATGGTGACTCACAGTCTCAAGAGTAAGATCACGAGCATGCAAGGGGCGCTGCTTTATTAAAAGCCATAGCCCTCGTATATCGACCAGATGTCGTTTCCCCTACAGTATCAAAAGGGGAAGCTCCCCCTATTCAATTTTTTACTACATCCCCGCACCAGCTTACAGCTCACTTCCAAGCGACTTGTCGAGAGATAGCAACTCATGGGCGATTTCTCCTTCATCAGTTCATCGAGACTCTCAAAGGGCCAGCCTTTCAGTGGTATGCTCGACTACCTCTAAGCTTGGTGCACACATGGTAGGAGAAGTCTAGAGAAACATGGAAACCATCGAGCTCGTCACTCTAACTCAAGAGCTTGGTGAGCCAGTCAATAAGTTTATCGCCCGATGGAGAGTTGGCAACCTATCATGCCACTCCCATAACTGAAAGAGAAGCAGTTCAGACCTGCATATGAAATATGTTGTCCAAGATTGCCCTGCATGTTGAGGCCTCCAATCCACCCTCCATGCAGAGCTCATTTCTACAGCGGTTCGTATAGAAGGTCTGTCCAAGCACCATGGTGGATCTCACAAGCAGCCCTCTAGCTCGAGAAACAGTCGGGGCAATGGCAATTCTTGCTCCAATAATCGGGGCAGCCAGCAAAAAGGGGTGATTAGCGCGACTGTCACCATGATTGACACTAAGAAAGCCACCCCTCAAGCCTTGGACCTCTCCAAAGGGGTAGTCACAACCAAGGCACAGACACCTCAGGTTGCAGGCAAGCAGTAACAGTCCTATAACAGGGTCCCGCCCCCTAACAATATAAATCGATGTGACTACTAGATCCATCACCAGAACAAGGTATACCCCTTCGAGGAGTGGGTTCCTGTGCTGCTTTCGTGATTATTAGAGCAAAACATGATCCAACTACCGGAGGCAAAATCCCCAGAGCAAGCTGGACAAGAGACACACGAGAGATACTACGCAGATCACCGGAGAGTAGGCCACCCCACTCAAGAGTGTTCTACACTCAAAGACATTATCAAAGCCCTTATTAACAAGGGCCAGATAAAGCTCGAAGAGCTAAAGAAAGCATTCGGCCAACTGAGGCTTCCCACATAGTAATAATCTAAGAGGATGATGAGGCACCCGCTGTCCTCCGTGCACTATTCTTCCTAATGCTGGAAGAAGGTCACATCACGTCGAAGTTGACAAGGAAACCCAAGTTCTTGCCTCCAAGAACTGAGAACCTCTGGTGTCCGTATCATTTGATACGAGGCCATGACCTGAGTGAATGCACTAGCTTCCATGAGCTCTTGGTGAAGAAGATACAGCAGCACCAAGAAGTTCATAGTAACCGAGAAGGACACCCTCAAGTCCCTGCTCCACAAGTGCAAGAGGACCTCCCGACACAAGCTCAGGGAAGTGCACTAGACCCTCTGCAAGCCCTCTTCGAGGCAATTCTCCAACAAGGTCTTGTCACCCCCAAAACTACCAGGAAACTTAGGCGTCCTGCTCAGGGTACGGAAAATCTCTAGTGCCCATGTCACCAAGTATGGGGCCATGAGCTGAGGGAATGCTCTGGGTTTGAAGCTATAGTCGCGGACAAGGTATAGAAAGGCCACATTGTTTGGGCCATTATCCCCCAGAGTGCTTCTAATTCATCACTCCCGTCCAAGAGGAAATCCCACTACAGGTCCCCTATGAGCCTACGCTAGACCCTTTAGAGCCCTCGACTTCTCAGCCTTGGGAAATCTACCATGGATGAAGTAGGCTCAAGTCCCTGAAGTGTGAGGCAGTCCGCCAAGCCGGGGCTACTCATCAGCTTGATAGGATAAACCAAACACCTCCAAGGGATCCAAAAGGAGATAAGCACCCAGGTCAAGTCGCTGAAGGAATCATATTCCTCAGCCACTAGTCGAGGAAGAATTTCTCAAGCCCCTTCCTCCACTGCTGACCTTACAAGACTTCATCCCAGGTGCAACTTGCATTATCCCTTCGTCCAATCAGATGGACGTCCCCAAGTAATCAGCTACTCGGGACCCGTCCAATATGGATGATGGCGTTAAAAGCACCCCCCAATAGTCAGAGCCGGGGCAAGACCTAAAATACCCCCTGCACAACTCCAATCTTGATGGCGATGTAAAAAGCTACCCAGAACACTCTAACTCCGCTTCTTCTTCTTCTCCTCCCTCTTCTTCTATTTCTTTCACAGGTGCGGTTCGGCAGTGCCCTGAATTCGACACTCTAAATAGAGAGCTCGAAGGCACCGACATCAGTAGGTCACATCAGAAGCATCTAAGAAAGAGGCTAGCCCAGGCGGCCGGATTCTTAACCATCTCCAAGGACCTGACAGTCCATGTTCAGACCAATCCATCTTCAAGCTCCTGTTCCAAGGAGGCCTCCCATATGGTGCAGATCTCAAAAGTATCATCCAGCACGGGGCAAATGAGCCTAAGATCAAGGAAGAAGCTACAACCCGTACCTTAGAAGCTCAAGGTCCTCAAGTTTCCGGATCCTTCACTTTTCCCCAGGCCTCAACCTCAAACCTCCACATCCTTAATACAAATCCCCATTACTTCCTCATCAGCCTAGACCGCACCGGCCGAACAACAAAGTCAGCTTGTGTCACAAACCAAAACTCAACCAAAACTTGCTCCTAAACCCACCTTACGACCTAAACCAGTGACAGGATCAGGAACACAGAAGGCTGATGAGGATAAGGTGAAATATGATGTAGTTGGGCATTTGACAATTCTTCCAACCCTTCTAAGTATCTATGATGCCCTTATGCTATCTCGAGACTACTGTGTGGTCATGGTTCAAGCCCTTCTAACCCAAAGGTGTAAGAGACTGAAATGGAGCCTATTGAGGTGGACCCAACCATCCTAAGTGGGTGCTTAGCGATCACCTTTTCCGAAGATGACCTTCACTTGGGAGGAAAATTTCACAATCGCCCCCTCTTCATGAATGGTGAATTACATGCCTGCCCTATCAACTGGATTATGCTAGATGGAGGGTCGGCAGTCAACCTGATCCCAAGAAGGATCCTCACCCGATTGGGATTAGGATCTAGTGACCTCACTCTTACCCACATCACCGTGCAAGGGTTCAACCAATCAGGAGAAAAGTCAGCTAAGACAGTTCGTCTTCACCTCAAGATTGGTGACCTGAACGATTATGCTCAATTTCATGTAATCGACACCGATACATCTTACAATGTTCTACTCGCCCGGCCTTGGCTTCACGATTAAGGGGTGGTTCCTTCCACGCTCCACGAATGCTTCAAGTACAGTCGTGATGGGAGACAGCACACAATGCTGATAAGAGATCGTTCCCTGTAGCTGAGACTCACTATGATGACTCTAAGTACTATTTCATGGATCTTTTAGCATCAGAAAGGACAAAGGATGGTGATTGGAAACCTGTGAGAGATGCAGGACCCTTGTCTCATGATGTTATCAAAGACCTTGGGCTAATGATTACAGACATGTTCAAAGAGGAGGAAAGACAAGGCAAGATCCTCCCCTTGACTCCTATTTACCCAAGTATACCTTGCCACATCTCTGAGGTCATGGTGTCATCCCCCGAAGATGAAGCTTCCCCTTCTACCTCCACTTCTAACTGATCAGAACAAAAGAATGAGCTAGAAGAAACTCCTAAGGCCGAGAAAGCCCTAGAGATAGACCTTCTAGCATCAAGGGTCACTTACATGCCAGACCAGCAAAAAGTCCTGCATGTCCCCATTGCTCTCTTAGAAGCAAAACTGACATACCAACAGCCAAGGAAGGTACTCCAAATCCCATCCTGCCTGAACAAGGAGATCACTAGCAACCAAAAGAAAGTCTTACACTTCTTAAATGCTCTCAAAGAAGGACAGGTAGACAAGAGTGAGCCCTCTGGCTCTCAGGAGCAAGACCCCATGGTAGAGCTAAGAAATGAGGTTTGTAGCCTCTAGAATTAGTTGGAGGTTATGCGTGTCTCTTCAAAGCAATTAAAGGACTTCGTCCCTAAGACCAAGACCTATGATGAGCTCGAAGTGAAGCCAAAGCTCCCCCAGATTGGAGTATTTATAGCGAACAAGCTCACCAAATCATGAGAACTATGAATTATGAGCCACTGTCTAATCAAACACTAAGGGGTGAGGAAGTAACTGCTCCCCCATTCGAGGTCATTGAAGCCACAACAAGCTATCATAAGACAAAGCAAGGAGTGGGCTATCCTTTTTTGTCTCACCTGTGAAAGGGCAGAAGCAATGGAAAAGAAGGGAAAGAGTACAGACACACATCGCACATAAGAGAAAAGAGCTATTTCATTCATAAATCAAGGGGGTATTACAAGTGTTCTTTTCTTTACAAAAGAAGAAATGGAAAGAAAAAGTGGAAGAAAGCATGATAAAAAATGGTCAATGATCTCATTGACCCTTCCCCGGCACTCTTCGGCCGATGCCCTCACCCGCTAGATGTCTCCCCTCAATTCGACCACCACCCCGGCCTCATGCCCCAACCTCCTCTATGACCCTGAGCCCTTCTTCCCGAACAGAGCTAGGGGCTTCCCCTTTCATGATTGCACCCTCTGCCTCATTAGGCATAGCAACCGTCTGGGCCTCAGAGGCTTTCTCCGCCTCGACTACCCTATCAAGGCTGGCCTCATCAGCCCTATTGATCTCCATCTAGACTGAGCCCTCCCTCTCAGCCACTGACGTCACTTCCTGGTCCAAGGCAATGTCAATCGGTGCAATGGGATCTAAAGCACCGGCTTGAGTCTCTAAAGAGCTAGAAGGGGGCTCAGGTGAAAGGCTAGACGAATCCTCAAGAGCAATGGGCGAGGCATAAATAACAAGAGACACATAGGACTCCGAGGAAGCAGCTGATGAAGAACCATCTTTCGATTTCCAAACCACTGGACGATTGAGCCCCTTCCGCTTTGGAGTCTAATGAGCTGGTGCATGGGGAACGGCCGAGGGCAGCCCACTTCCTCTTTTTCCCCTTCACTTGAGAAGGTGCAGCAGTCTCAGAAACACCCCCTCGAGAGGAGCCGACAGTAAGTCTGCTGTGAGGGCCACTCCCTATTAGCTTGTTCAAGTCTTCGACCGAACACTCTTCATACCCTGGAATCTTGCGGCCCTCCTTTCACTTGAAAATAACAGAGAGTTTGTCGAAGATGCACTTTGTCTTCTTCTCCATATCAAGAAGGCAGAGACTTGTCCACGGTAATTTGACGGGGCCGCCCAACATCATGCCAGTTACAAGGAAAGCCTAAGGTGAATATCTCCTCCAATGGAGGAGTCCTTGCCAACTTCCTTTGCCATGTGTCCTCGCTCCAGCGAGAGTTCTCCCCTTTCCAGGGGTGGCTGGCTTCCCAATACCCCTTATTGGTGATACGCCACTAGCGTTCGTGGGCCTCAGTCGCTCTCACTATTCTTCCAAAATATGACAACACGTACTCGTTGATCTCGATGAACTCCAAGCACATGGCCCAAGTTGTGCCAATGTGCCTTGGGAGCCAGGTCTCACGATGGTCCCCAGCTGGTCTTTCTTCCTGCGGCTGATTTTGTTGTATCGCTTCTCAAAGAATACTAAGAATGGGCACCCCTGGTCTATCCCATGCTATCAGGCAAATAGATGAGGGAAATACCCCTCAAGCTTGGCACTGTGGATGGTGTAGTAAGGTAGCACCCCACCTTTGACACTCAACATGAACATCACCTCTTTATGAGTGGTAGGAGCGCAATCTAGGCTCTTACCCAGCTCATTGGCAAAAGCACGATTCGTGAGGTTTTTTACCGGGAAAGCGGGCCTACTCATATGAAGGTGGTCATTGTAGAACAAGCTACGTGCATGACTAGGATTATGGAAGATTTCTTTCTGCCCAGCAATCTAAAAGAGAAACGGGCACATTGTTTCCTTCAACACCCTATTTCTGAGGTAGGTGTTGAGGAAATAAGCCCCACGCCAGCCATATACATAGCGGATGGGGAAAGGCATCTTGAAGTCACCTGGGAAGGCTTCGTCATCCATTATTCCGTTCCCTCATTCATCGCCTTGATAGAATTATCCCCTGGACATGGCTCCCAAGTTGAAGTAGATGCTGCATAAGACCGGCTCTGCGAGGGCGTACTCTTGCCCCCTCGCCATGTCACAGGCTACATAGAACGTGCCTTGACGTATAGTGTCTACTCCTCTGGGGAGAGCAAACTTACACAGAAAGAGCACCAGGTACGCCGCCAAGAAGATGTGGTTTTTCCCACTGTGAAGTTCAAATACTGGTAGGGTTCCCTATATGGGTGCCTTCCCCTTTCTTCTTGGGCTTGGAACAACCTCATCATTACAGTCTCCATAGAAGCATGCCACCCACCTGGTGAAGTAGATGTGTCCATGCTTGGACTCTGAGTAGAGCAACTGGTAAACCCCAAATAACTCTTGCAGTCCAGTTGGCGGGTCTTCTTTCTCGACCCGTTCACCTCTAAAAAGGACCGAGTTCGGGGGGACGACCTCATTATACATAGTGCCGATGAGTGAGAGCCCACCAATTAAGTACAGGTCTAGTAGTAGAGATATTCCTGCTTCCCATGACCAAGCAGCCTTGTGACGCTCAAAGGCCACCTTGGTTCACACAAAGCCTCAATGAGCCAGATTGGCTCACCCCTCACCAAGCTTTCACAGG
This sequence comes from Amborella trichopoda, assembly GCF_000471905.2. The sequence goes on from NW_006497767.1 coordinate 695,436, forward strand.
TGAATTCATTGGTGCCAAGCTTCCCTACTTGTGGGAGGTTCTTCACGTCAAGAATGGCTCCCGAAGGCTAGGCCATGAAGCTAGAACAAAGGCTTCACTGCCGCGAGCAAGTCACTAAGGGGCTGCATAAGGCTGTCTACAAAACATTAAGGCGTAGCATAGGCTACGTTCACAAGGGCATATCGCCGACTGGCCACTTAAGGCATAATGCCGGCTTATAAAGGCTCTCACCATGCTCAGGATGTAGGGCTATCGCCGTCTGATGACTAAAGCTGTTATCGTCGTGCGAAGAAGGAAGGGCTATTGCCGTCTCACGACTAAAGAGCCTATCGCCATACACAAAAGGCAGGACTATCGCCGTCTCACGACTATAGGGGCTGATGCCATTTACGTTTAACACCGACTGCGCTCAAGTTGCTCGCACGCATCACACATGCGGCACACCACTGGTTAGGTGCTTCGATCTCGCCCTCTAGATCTAAGTGATCTGGCGGCACGTATCTTGGGTTTTTAGTGAACCCGAGATTTGAGATCGCTCTCTTGAAACCTTGCTCAAGAGCAAGGGAGGTATACCAACTGATGAGAGAGGAATTTTAAGGTGGGTCCGGGACTTACTCAGGCTGGCTGGCATGGGCACCCTCTTAGATCATGTCGGAAAGCCCCTCAGCTGCTTTAGTTAGTTCAGAATCGCCTCCCTTGACCTGTAATCTCCTTGTTTTTTTCACAACACTTTTATGGTTAATTCGCAAGACAAGTGGGTCAAAATGACCCACCCTTGTCGTAGGGCAATGCGCATTCGTGTGGCAAAGAATGTGAGAGGTTTAGAGTGATGAAGTGGAAGGTTCGAGTGAAGGTCGAAAAGAGAAGAGAATTTGATGAAGGGATGAGACTAACTTGATAGCTGCACAGTGACAGACTCGGAGTGGTAGCAAGACGAGCATGGTACTCAGGACCAGCACGGCCGCAATACTACTCAAAATCGAGGCTGATATGGCAGTGCTAGGTTAAGTCCACCCTCAATCAAGTGAGGAGAGAAAAGAGTGAAGAGAAGGAAAGAGAGAGAAAAGAGAGCGAGACGGCGGAGGGGGGAAGAACCCAGACGGCAATGGGCATCTCCATTAGCATCATAAAAAGACGTCGTCCCATTGTGAGCGGCGATGACTTCTGGTGAGGCTCACAGCGATAGCTCCCCGCAAGACACACAACGCTAGATGCGAAATACTAGAGGAGCCTAGGGAAGGCAATAAGCATCACCATTGGCAACATGAGAAGACAACACGTCTCTTGCGAATGACGATAACTTCAGGCGAAGCACACGACGATAACTTCTCATAGGTCTCACGTCAACGTCCTCTCGTGAGGCGCATGGCAACGGGCGCAAAAATATACGGACGGAACCTATGCATGATGAGGAGTATTGTCATGGCCCTTTGCGGACGACAATGGGCATCGTTGTCTGCAATAGTCACGCGATAGGGTGAAGCCCTCGCGAACGACAATAAGTTTTGCTACCTGCATTCCTCGCTGAGACATAGAGGATATGTCTGCGGACGACGATGAGCAGCGCTATCTGTTAGTCTCGCAGGGAGATAGAGAATAAAATATAGAGAGAATGAAGCTCATACATGGCATTGCCATCACCATAAGCGACCTGTGAGACTGCAAGAGAGGCATGCATGGCACTACCACTGCCGTGCATGGTCTCTGAGAGAAGCTCAAAAAGAGAAGAGGAAGAAGAAAAGGGGAGAATAGAGAGAAGAAAAGAAAAGAAAAAGAAGAGAGAGAAGATTTACCCAAGCCTAAAGGTACCGGTCCAAATGTTTCTCTCACCTTACTCTCTCTCTGCAATCGTGATACAACAATGAGAAAAAAGAGAAGCTCTCTTAAGTAAAAACTCTCTCTTTTTGTGAGGGATTGAGTCCTTTACGTATAATGATGGTACGATGTATATATAGAATTTGTTCCAAACATGAGTGGATGATCAAAACTAACTCTGATTGCTGAAATTAAGATTAAATTGAATTAAAAAAAATTATAAAATAGGGTGTAAAATGGTAGATTTGCCCCTTCTTAACAATTTGTGGAATTCTAGAACAGTCCCTATGTTACCCTAGAACTTCCGTGATCTTGCATGGCTGGTCCGGGGTTGTTCTGATGCTCGGTTGATCGAAAGATGATTGTTTTCTTATAAAGCTCGGTATGGCGATCGATTTGATACCAACTTCAAGCCATGGCTCGTGTTCTTAGGGCACTATCATGTGACTTGAAATTTGAATGAATCTTGAAACTTCTCTTGATGTTTTTCTGTGATTTCTTCGTTGGGGTACATTGAGCATCCGATCACAATCACGGGGTAACGCAGCTTGATTCCATGTCTAAACGAAGGTTTTTCCACTTTGGAATTTTGACCGGAATCAAGAATTTTGATGACGGAATTTGCAGTCACTTTGTCTGCTTCGTGCACAAAATCTGAACACTCATCATGTACTGAGTTTGGGTCAGAAGTAGCTTGAATCCTTACGCAAGCGATGGAATTGGTCTCGTGTCGATCAGGCTCGCGAGCAACGTGAATTGGTCTCTCAAACGAGGCACGACGCTGCTGATTTTCCTGCACTTTCTTCATAGATTAGCAACTTCTCTTTAGCTTTTCTTCGCGCTCGAGCGTTGTCATGAGGAGTGCCACATATCAAAACGCTCGTCTTGATGAGACGAATACGCTCACAAAATTTGGACTTAATCTGATCTCAAATGAGTGAGATATGAGCATCGAAAGTCACTGGTCATGATTGTCCCTTCAATGGTGTGGAGTTGTAGGGTGGTTGAACGAGAAGAGCGAGCGGCTCTTCCTGTTTCACTCTTTTGCTTTTAACTTCTTCCTGGAGTATCCGTTTAAGTTGAAATTTGACCCCTGGGGGTTTTCAACAGTGCTAGATCCAATGGTGGTAATCCAATAGCAATTTGAGACACCAAAAATGTAGCTCTAGTTATAGAGTTCGTTTTAGGGTGCTAAAGGCCGATTCTGCCGAAACTGCTTCTCAGTCTGCACTACCTTAGATATGTCCAAATGGGACGAAACTTGGTCGGAGACTTTTAAGAGTCCTCATGAAGATCTTGACCTGTTCTGTGGCTATTCTAAGACTGTTGGAATTTCCACTGTTTGCTAGGCTTTTATTGAGTGGAGTCCCCATGATGATGAAAAATATCTTCCAATAATCATGTCCCATGAAATTTGGACACGCTGCCTAACACTCACGACGTGGCCTATCGTCACGCATGTGGAGGGTGACCATTCTCCGTCACACTACCCTTCGCCTCCCCGACCATTTTAGGCTTGCGACCCTTCTAACCCCTACCGATGTTTCCTCTTCTCGTCAAAAACACCACTCCATCCACCGAGAACCCCCTTCTGACCCTATTCTTTCCCCTTACCAGTAACCCAAAATACCAGGGGAAACCACCAGAATCTTCGTAGAAATCTCCTTGAGACCCTGCGAGGTTTTTTTCACACTACCCCCAGAAAAATCACAGAGTTTCTAGCAAAGCCACCGTGCCTTCTCCTTCCTTGCAGGTGATCGCAAGATTGCCAAAAATCCATCGGGTCCTTGTGCACATCGGAAATGGTGTCGCAACCCTATGACACCAATATTTCTCTCACGATAGTTCCAGTGGCTTCACCAAAAAAGTCTCGTTCAACCCATGTGAAGTCGTTGCTCCTTGCCCGGGAGGCCATAACACTCACTGAAAACATTCGCAATAACTCTGCAAAGGTTCACAACTTGTTGAAGTTCGTCGGAGAGCTCTTGAGCGACTGTGCCCTGTGGCCTGGCTGGAGGTTTTTCGCTAAAAGTCGGAAGCTCTCTTCACTATTTTACCTAAGGTAAAATATTAAAATGGGGTTTTACCCCCTTTTATAGATGAGGGTTACACAAAGTACACTTCACAAGCTCGAAATGATGCACCAGTTCTCGTCTTCAGACGACGATAAGTCCAGGCCAAGGCGGGTCAAGCTCGAGGCCGAATGCGAGTCATTGCCACCTGTGCCTCATGAGCCTACTGTCGTCTGTTGCTATCACCGTGGGATGCTAACGCCACACGCTTCTCTAAGGCTTAGTGTTGCGTGTTATATTAAAGAAGTTATGTTTGTGCGCTTCACAAGAAGCTATTGCCGTGCGCTTCACCAGAAGTTATCGTCGTGCGCTTCACCAGAAGCTATCGTCGTGCGCTTCACCAGAAGCTATCATTTTGTACTTCAGAAGAAGCTATCGCCATGCGCTTAACAAGACGTTAAACGATGTGACAAATAGTTCGTGCACATGACTTTAAACTGTGAAATGGATGCACCTCTCCACCGGATGTATTCTACCATTATCCCAAGTAGGGTTACACCTTGCGCCGAACTGTCATTCTTGATGGAGCTACATATAGGCCACTGTCCCTCATCCCTAGTAGAGTCACATCCGTATTGCAGCCCATTATCCCTAGTGGAGTTAGTGTTATTCTTTTCTCTTCAATCCCCAATGGGGTTACATTTTTACTCCAGTCTGTCAATCTCAGCAGAATTACATGCATACCATTGCTCATTATCCCTGTGGAGTCATATTTACCCCATAAATCTCCAGTGGGTCTGCTTCTCACCAAGCCACTTTATCCCCTACAGAGCTTTACTTACACGGTGACCCACATAATGGCCTTTGCTGCATGACCTTAAACTACACAGCCATGGTTCGTGTTGCATGACCTTAACCTGCACAACCATGGTCTAGACGCACGTCCCTAAACCACATGGTTCAAACTATATGACCTTAAAACTGTAGTGGAGGTCTAGTTGCACGACCTTAAAGTGCATGGTCCTAGTCGCATGACTTTAAACTGCATAGCCATGGTCCGAACTATATCACCCAAAACTATAGTGTACGTCCTGGCTGCATGACGTTGAAAGGCTTAGCACTATGGTCCGAACTATCGGACCTTAAACTGTAGTGGAGGTCTAGTTGCATGACCTTAAACTTCATGGTCCTAGTTGCATGACTTTAAACAGCATAACCACAGTCCAAGATACATGACCTTATAATGTAGTGCACATCCTGATCATTTGACTTTAGAAGGCTTCGCACAGGTCCAAGAGACTTTAAACCTGCCCTCACACATGTGCACACACCCTTTACGTGCATCTTCACGCATGTCTTCCCTAACTGAACCAGCCATGTGTGCGCATCACCTTCAACACCTCCCCAAAAAATTAACCTTCCTCCATTACAACTCATCATTCCCCAGTGAGTCTCACCCATTCTCACATAACGAAAAACCATCCCGCCAACCATATTCGCCGTCAGCTAGTGGGTCACCACTATCCACCTCACATTTCCCCAAAGTGAGTATAATCACCACCATACTCACTCTATGGCCTCCAAAGACTACCATTTATCATCACCATGGTCCAGCTGTATGACCTTAAACTATAGTGCAATTCTTGGTTGCATGATGTTAAAAGGCTTCACATAGGTCCTGAAGGCATGACCCTAAACATGCCTTCACAAAAATAAACATAAAAAAATAACGAGCATGGTGTATACCTAGACAAGGGAATGCCACAAGTAAAATGACGGACATGCATGGTCATGAAACCATGAGTAAAAGAGTTCCGTGAAAATAAAACCCGAGCACGGTGAAAACCTGAAAGGGCGTCATGAGAAAAATGGATGAAAAGGGGTGGACATGGCCGCAAGGTCATGGGTAAAAGAGCACAAAACTAAAGGCGGTTGGTGAAAACCGTCATTATGATGCCACTTCCCCACTCCAAGGGAAAACCCACGAAGGGCGCTAAGACTAATAAAGCAGGTTGAGGCAGCATCACAGCCTTAGCTAGCACCCAATTGCCAAACATGTGTATTCGGGCTAATGAAGTTCACACAAAATCCTCAGCTGTCAGGATCTAATGACAACACAAGATGGCTCACTTGGGAGTGAGAGACTCACAAGATCTCCCAAACACCAAAATCAAAGAAGAGTCCTTGAGGGTGTGGACGATGATTGAAAGATCCCTCCAAATTCGAAAAGAGTCCTTGAGGGTGAGGATGATGACCAAAAGATATCTCAAAAAACAAGAAGAGTCCTTGAGGGTGAGGACGATGAACAAAAGATCCCTCCAAAACACAAACTGGCCTTCAAGGGGTACCGTCTGATAGGGTGAGAGCTGTAAATACCAATCTCTTCATGTCGCAAACTCGTCTAATAGGGTGAAGACATTAAAAACTAACCCCTACAGGCCCGTGAGGGTGAGGACTGTGACAAGATCCCTCGAAGTCTCTTCTCCCCCTAAAGTCTCCACAGATGAACCTGTACATTGCATCCAAATGTCTGAGCATCCTAATTATAGCATTGCGTGAATCTCCTCGGTGTTCATGTGGTCCTATGGCTATGAAGAAAAAAGCAATAAAGCCAGAGAAATTTTTTTGAATGTTATCCTTCTCGCTTCTCTCGAAGCCCAACATTCGACAGGCATGCTATTTGAAGACCTTTTTCAGCACCATGGGTCCCCGATGAGGAATAAAAGTGAGAACTCGGTCAATAAATCTTGACAAACAGTGAAAATTTTGACAATCTCATAATGGCCCTAGAATAGGTCAAAATATTCATAAGGCCTCCTAAAAGTCTCTTGCCAAGTTTCGTTGCATTCCAACATGTTTAAGGCAATGCAGACTGAGAGTGGCAGAATTAGCCTGTAGCACCTTGAAACGGACCCCCGCAACTAGAACTATATTTTCAGTGTATCAAACAGCTGTGGGACCACTTCCATTGCAGTCATCATGGTTGAAAATCCCCAGGGGTCAAATTTCGACTTAATCAAGCACTCCAGGACAATGTTATGGGTAAAATACCAAAAAGGGGTAGGTCGCACACTATTCCTGTGTGGCCTCCCTACACCAAAGCACTATTAAAGGTGACTGTTTTTGTAACCTTGGGCAGTGAATTTTGGGGTCTATATGTCATTCGTTCCAAGTCAGATCGCACTCAAATTTTGTAAGCATGTTTGTCTTGTAAAGACAAGCATTTCGATATGTGGCACGCCCCGTGACAACACTCGAGCAGAAAGAAAAGCTAGAGAGAAGTTGCTGATCTATGAAGAAACTTGCAAGAAAATCAGCAGCGACAAGCCTCACTCAAGCGGCCAAATTACGACACTCACCGAGACCAGTTCCATCACGTGCGTAAGGTTTAGGGCTATCTCTGGTCCGAACTTTGTACATGATGAATGGTCGGATTTGCACACAAAGCTAATAAAGTGACTGTAAATTCCGACGTAAAAATTCCAGATTTCGGCCAAAATTCCAAAGTGGTGAAATCTTTGTCTGGGCACGAAATGGAGATGCGTTTGTTTCCACGTAATCGCGATGACATGCTCAATTCAGTTCAGCAAAGAAATCGGGGAAAACATCAAGATGAAGATACACTATCAGTCAAAAGTTTTCAAAATCTATTCAAATTTCAAGTTAGGTGATCATGGCTTTAAAGTGTGATTCGTGGCTTAAAAGTATTATCAAAATTGTCGTAGCTTCAAGACCTATGCGATGGCAATCATCTTTTGCTCAATCAAATGCCGGATCGTCAATGGATCATCCGAGAATAAACAAGAACGTCCCTAGTTCACAGCAGGGACTGTTTAGGAATTTCTTGAATTGTTAAGCATGGGCAAATCAGTCATTTTGTACTCTATTTTCTTCCTATTTTAATTAAACCTTAATTATCATCAATTAGGGTTAGTTTTCGGTGATCCACCCACGTTTCAAGCCTAGTGTATAAATAGACACTACCTCTCATTGTAAATGGATCTCTCTAACTCACAAAGACTCTTTTGATTTATAAAAATTCCTTTTTCAAGAGCATGAGTTGGGTCACATTTCTTCTTTAGAGAGAGCGAGAGAGGAGAGAGAAAGTTTAAAACGGTACCCCTCTTACCTTCAAGGTATTTTCTCTCTCTTCCCTTCTCTCTCTGATTTTCTTTTTCTCTCTTCTTTTCTCTTTGCTTCTCTCTCTTCTTCTCTTTCTTCTTCTTCGTCTTCTCTGCGGAGTCTTTCTCATAGGCCATGCACGATAATCGCAGTGTCGTGAATGTGTCTTTTTCTCTTCCTTCTCTTGTGACTTCGCAGGTCGTGCATGACGAAGGCAGGGCCATGCACGAGCTCCTTTCTCCCTCTCCTCGGTCGTCTCTTTCCCTCAACATGGTTCATCCACAACGTTAGTCGTCGTTGTGAGTAACACCGTCTGAAGGAGCACATAGTGAGCCAGGCTGCGAGCAAGCAGCGGGTTGGGCTCCTGTTTCAGTTCCAGGATCAACGTCACGCACGGTGTTGTGTATCGCCGACCACAGACTATCTTTCTTTCCTCTTACGGGTCGCAAATGGCGATGCCTATCGCCGCCCACTGGGGTCTCACCCATGCTTCATGTTTATCGCAGACGGCGATGCGTAACGTCGTCCACAGTCTTCTCTTACTTCCTATGCCTATTGCAGAAGGCGATGCCTATCGTCGCCCAAGAAAGGTTGCGTCGATGCTTATCACCGTTCGAAGGCTTCTCTTTCGCCCTGTGCCTATCGCATACGGTGATGCCTATCGCCACCCACGAAAGGTCTTGGCGATGCCTATCGCCGTCTGCAGGCTTCTTTCATGCGCTCTGAACCTATCGTCGCTTGCGAAGGGTCGTGGTAAGGCCTATCGCAGCCCACAAGCTTCTTTTGTGCGCTCTGTGCCTATTGCAGATGGCGATACCTATCGCCATCTGTGAAGGGTTGTGCTGCCTTATCATGTTGCCGACGGCTATGGCTAACGCCGTCTGCAGTTCTCTACTCACCCTTCTACCGCAAGCAGCAGTGCTCAGCGCCATCCAGGGGCCACAACACTGTTACTCCACGGCTATGGAAGGTGATGTCTAATGCTACCGGGACGTTCCACCTTTGCCGTCTCGCGTCTTCTCTTCGTTCTCTTTTCTTATCTTTTCTTCTCTTCTTTCTTGACTGAAGGATAGACTCCGTTTAACACTGCCATAGCGGTCTGCCTGTCGAGCAGTAGTGTTGTCGTGCTGGTTTAGAGTACCATGCCTGTCTTGCTACCACACCAGATTAGGACGGTCATATCGGCCTTTGTTTCGATAGCACTGCGATAGCGGTCTTTGTTTTGATAGCACTGCGATAGCGGTCTTTGTTTTGATAGCACTGCGATAGCGGTCTGGCTATTGAGCAATATTGTCGTCGTGCTGGTCTAGAGTACCATACCCATCTTGCTACCACACCAAATTAGGACGGTCATATCGGCCTTGGTTTCGATAGTATTGCCGTCGTGTCGGTCTGAGTTACAGTGCTCGTCTTGCTACCACTCTGATTCGTTCACTGTACTGGTCTAACTATCGGGCTAGGCTCATCTCCTTGTCAAGTCCTCTTTTCTTTTCTCCTTCTTATTCAAATCCTCTTCCTCATCACCCTAATTTCTCATCTTCTCTGCCATCTGAATGTGCACATATGTGCGTATTCGCCCCAAGACAAGGGCGGATCCTCAACCCACTTGTCTTACAAATTAACCATGTAAATGCTTTACAAAAAACAAGGAAATTACAGGTCAAGGGAGGTGCTTCCGATCCAGCTGAATCAGCTGGGGGGCTTTCTGTCGTGATCTAAGAGGGTGCCCACGTGAGTCAGCTCAAGTAAGTCATGGACCCAGGTGAGGTTGGTCCCCATCTCACGTTTTAAATTACTCTCTCACCAGTTGGGCACCTGTCCTTGTTTTATAAACAAGATTCTTGAGACAGTGGTCTCAAGTCCCAGGTCTTTCGAACCCGAGACACGTGTCACCGATCGCCTAGATTCGGGGAGGTGAGATCGAGGCATCCGACAATTGTTTCTTGATGTTTTTCTTTAGTTCTTCGTTGAATTGCACTGAGCATGCTGTCACAATCACGTTGCAAATAACATAGGTCAATTTCACGCCCAGTCGAAGATTTCCTCGTCTTGGGTTTTTCACCGGATCTTGATATCCGGCGGCAAGAATCTGCAACAACTTTGACACCTTCATGTGCCGAATCCAACCATTCATCGTACGTGAGGATCGGACTGGCATAGCCTCGAACCTTACGTACATAATGCAATTGATTTCGCATTGATCGGGTGCTGAATTTTCTATAACTGCCTTCATGAGTCGCCACGTTCTCTCTATTTTTTCACCCTGCTCGGGTATCGTCACGGGTCATGCCACATATCAAAATGCTCGTCTTGACAAGACGAGCACGCTCACCAAATTTGAGAATGATCTGACTCAAGTTGAGTGAGATATGAGTCTTCAAAGTTGCTGCTTATGACTAAGCACACCAGTCTCCTTTAATGGAGATTGGTGCAGGGAGGCCGCACGGGAATAGTGTGCGGCTTACCTGTTTTTAATGTGCCAAACATAACTCTGTCCTGGAACATTCGTTTAAGCCAAAACTTGACCCCTAGAGCTTTTCGACAGTGCCGGATCCAATGGTGGGGGTACCATAGTTGTTTGACACACCGAAAATAGAGTTCTAGTTACGGGATCTATATCAAAGTGCTAGAGGCTGATTTTTCCAAAATCATTTCTTTGTCTGCGCTACCTTAGACATGTCGGATTATAATGAAACTTAGCAGGTGGCCTTTTACAGTGCTTAGGAAGATTCTGACACGTTTTGGGGTAATTCTGATACTGTCAGAAATTCCACTGTATGTCAAGGCTTTATTTACCGGCTTCTCTTTTATTCCGCATCGGGGACCCAAGGTGCTGAAAAATCTGTTCAAACAACTTGCCCCATCGATTGTTGTGCTTCTAGAGAAGCGAAAAGTTAGTTAATTTTTTCTTCAAAAAATTTTCTTCAGCTTTATTACTTTTTTCTTCCTAGCCACAGGACCACGTGAACGCTGACGAGATCCACACAATGCTATAACTAGGATGCTCAGATGTTTGGATGCAATGTACAGGTCCATCCATGGAGACATAGGGGGGGCAAGAGACTTTTTTTTGAGGGATCCTATCAAAGTCCTCACCCTCGCATGGATTGCTTGTGATTCTAACAGCTGAAGATTTTGGACGACCTCGTTGGTCAGAATCAGGCCCATCTGGCAGTCAAGTGTAGTGTTGAACGACATTTTTCCCATTTAGGCTGGGTTTGTTTATTTTGTTGTTTGTTATGGATGGTCTGCTGAAGGGCCTTCTGTTGGCGGCCGTCTGTGTTTCGCACCAGTTTTTTCTTGGTGGGTAGGGTACCTCAGTTTATCGAGGTGACCGGTTTTGGGTATAACCCCTGCTTACTGCTAGTAATTTCAACAATCAGGATACCTCTCTTCTTTGTTCGAGGCATCCTCTAAGGGCTCAATATTGTTGTTGCATAACAAGTCCAAAGTCTAGCTGACTTGGCTTCTTGGGGAGTCTTCAACATCTTGGAGTCTGTTAGCGACCTCGTGGGAATAGTGCTCTTCTTCATAAGACTTAGCTTGCCTTCTTGCCGAGCCTTCTCTCCTTCCAGTCCTTATTGCGAATGGACTCAAGATAATGGAATCTTTCCTTGAAGCTCGTATTTTTGGGTCCTAGTATTGTGACACCAGGGATTTTTCTCTTTAAATGTGGGTTGAGGTCGTCCATTTTCTCCCTCCTCTGTCATGGATGGCGGAAGCTCATCACCATCTATGTTTTCTTCCCTTTCTCCCCCTTCTATCATGGAAGGCGGAACCTCATCGTCGTTCATGTTATTTTCCCTTTCTCGCCCTTCTGTCATGGACGGTGGAACCTCATCATCGTCCATGTTTCTCTTTTCCTTTGTCTCTTCTTTCTCTCTCTTCTTATTTCTTTATGCTCTCTCGTCCTTCTCTCTTTTCTCCCCTTTGTTCTCCCTCCTCTTTTTCCTCTCCTTTCATCTCTCCTCTATTCCTTTCTGATTTTCTCTTCCCCCTCTATTTCTTCTCTCTCTTCTTTCTTCTTTCCCTCTCGTTTGACTAAGGGAGGCCAAGTCAAGCACTGCCATGGTAGTCTCGTCGTCTAGCAGTATTACCATTGTGCCAGTCTGAGTTACCGTTCCTATCTTGCTGCCACGATAGGCTAGAGATCGTGTCAGGACGGTCGGTGATCGTTCTGTCATTTAGTATTATTGCTATTGTGTCGGTCTGAGTTACCGTGCCCATCTTGCTACCAATCTGGGTCAATCACTTGCTGGTCTAGCTACTGTGCTAATCTAGCCCCTTGGTCAAATTCCTATCTTCCCCATTCCTTTATTGTATCTCTTTCTTCTCCTTTCATCTATCCTCTTATTCTTTTCTTCTTCTTTTGAATGTGCATGCTTATGGGCATTCGCCCAAAGGCAAGGTGAGGTCCCTTGGCCCACTTGTCTTGTAAATTAATCGTGTGTGTATGATTGCAAAAACAGGAGAGTACAGGCCAAGGGAGGAGATTTCGAACCAGTTATAGGATTGAGGGACTTTTCATCGTGACCTAAGAGGGCGCCCGCGTGAGTCAGCCAGAGTGAGTCATAGACCCAGGTGAGGTTTGTCCCGCCTCATATTAAAATTCCTCTCTCATCGGTTGGTATACCTACGCTTGTTCCCTAGCAAGATTCTCAAGAGAGTGATCTCAAGTCTTAGGTTCCCCTGAAATCCGAGACATGTGCCACCGGGTCATCCTGACAGGGAGGGCGAGATCAAGGCACCTAACCAGTTTTATTTCACAACTGGCAGACAAGTGCCTGCCGTTCAATAGGCTCCTTAAAAAGGATACCCCATTCATATGGGATAATGAATGATAAGAAGCGTTCTAACAAATAAAGGAGTACCTCACAAAACCTCCTATCCTTAGTCCTCCTAGTCCAAATAAACCCTGTTCCTATACATAACTGTAAAACACAAGACCATCGAGGAAATGTTAGGATAATACGATGACCATGAAAAAGAACAAACGATATACTACATCAGCAAAATCATGTTCGAATATGAGACAAGATACACGAATGTGGAGAAGCACTACTTGATGCTTGTGTGGGCCATGCAGAAGTTAAGACACTATGTCTTATCTCATACATTCAATCTCAACTCAAAAATTGACCCACTCAAGTACCTATTGGAAAGACCAGTCCTTAACGGACATTTGGCGAAGTGGAGGACGTTATTGAGTGAGCTCGAGATCGAATATGTTACTAAAATATCGATCAAAGGACAAGCCATTGCTGACCACTTGGCTGAACATGCACTGTTAGATAACACTCCCATTAACACGAATCTCTCTGATGAAAACCTCTTCACAATCAAGGAATCAATTTTGGAGCTATACTTTGATGGTGCAAGGAGCAAATACAAGTCAGGTATTGGAGTCATACTATTTTCACCCGAGAAGATTTTAATGCCAATAGCCATCAAATTGAATTTCTCATGTACCAATAACATTATTGAATATGAAGCCCTGATAGTAGGGCTCAAGGACGCTATGGGAATGAAAATCCAGCAAATATGAGTAATTGGTGACTCCTTACTCGTCATAAACCAAGTTCAAACCCTATCAGGAACAAACATGACTCTTTCCCACTAAGGATCGAAAAAGAAATAGAGAAAGAAAATGAAAACAATGGGGAAGTGTTTCTTGTGGCTTCATATGTGCTAGTTAAAGAAAAACCATGGTTCCACGATTGTTCTGTCCTTGCTGAAAGATGGGTTATACCCCAAAGGAGCAACCAAAAAGGATAAAAGAAGCCCTTCAGAGGTTTTATATGGGATTCTTGGTAAGAGGTGATCTCCTGTTCAAGAAGTCCTTCGATGGAATCATTCTACGGTGTCTCAATCAGCCAGAAATCGACCAAGTACTGACACAGTTACACAACGAAGGAGGTCATTTTGAGGCAGCCGCCTTAGCTCACAAAATCAAGCGCCAAGGCTATTACTGGACCGCCATGGACGAAGATTGTTGGAAGTTCGTTAAGAGGCATCCCAAATATCAACTTTATGGAGACCTCATCCATACACCATCCGTGCCACTCAACTCAACACCGCCCGTATGGCCCTTTGCCATGTGGGGTCTTGCTATCATCAGAATGATCTCACCAAAACCCTCAAACGGCCACCGTTTTATATTAACGGCTACAGAATACTTTACAAAATGGGTAGAGTTCTGATCATTTGTCAAAATTGAGGGACAACATGTTGCCCATTTCATAAAGAACAACATTGTATTCAGATTCCGTGTTCCTGAGTCAATCATTACTGACAATGGATCCAACTTCAAAATTGAAAAGGTCACTAAGGAATGCAAAAAGTTTGAAATAACACAAAAATTATCCACACCTTACTACCCTCAAGGAAATGGACAAGCAGAGGCCACGAACAAAGGACTTCTCAAGGTTATAGAAAGAATAATAGAAGGTGGCAGAGATTGGTAGGAAAAGCTAAATGATGTGCTATGGGTCTACCGGACGACTGAGAAGACTCATACTGGCATGACCCCATACTCATTGGTGTATGGTATGGAAGCAGTGCTACACATTGAAGTTGAGATACCGTCTCTCCGAGTGCTTATTCACAAAAATTCAGATGAGGAACAAAAGATCGAAGCACGAATCACTGCCCTCGTTACTTTGGGTGAAACACGACTACGAGCAACACAAAATATCGTTGCTTACCAGTGTAGAATCAAGAGGGCATACCAAAGAAAAGTTGTTCCTTGACAATTTAGCGAACGGGACATGGTGCTAAAGAAAATCTTCCACACTCTTGTAAATCCACACCCTTTAGGCAAGTTCAAACCTAATTGAGATGCACCATTCATGGTTACCCAAGTGCACACAAGCAATTCTAATAAGATAAAAAATCAGGAGGGGTACGAACTCAACAACCCCATTAATGCGATGTATCTCAGAAAATACTACCC
>NW_006497767.1:710356-827924 GCF_000471905.2 Amborella trichopoda
TAGGACGTGGTGAAAACCAGAAAAGGCATCACGAGTAAATAAAAAAGATTAAAAAACTCCAAGAAGGAGCTTCCAATTCAAAACCTCAAGTACAAACAAGTACTTAAGAATTACGATAGTATTGCACAAGCAAAACCCTCAAGTACAAACAAGTACTTGCAAGTTTCAACAATATTGCACAAGCAGACCCTGAGGATGAAGACTCCTTCTAAACCCTGCAAGTTCGCAACATAACCAACTTAGAAAGATATGAGAGGGTGAAATGAATAGAAAACCTAAATGACTTCGACGAACCCTAGACGAACGTCCAGACTTCTCCAAGGTGGAAGCCCGACGAGAATCTAGAGAACTCTTCATTGACCCGCGAAGCACAAGATGAAAGCTCCAAAGGTTAAAGGAAAACTTCAAGACTTTTGAGTTCTCACGATCCCACAAGGAAATCCTTTCATCATCTTTGGGTAAAACATAATAAAGAAAATGAACATGACCACCAAAGGGGCTACAGGTGGCAAAACTGTAAGGCCATCCCTTTTGAAAATGCTTTTTCAATTTGATTAATAAAAACCATCCATTTCCAAAACCCTTTTAGAAATAACTTCCTCCATCACTACAAGAGGTTAAAATGTTAGTCGTCCGGCTTCTTCTCGAAGCCAACTTCCTACTCTTGTCATGAAGTCTCGAAACTAGTCAACCACTCCATGGTTGTATGAGTATAACTACCAACTACCACATATCGGAGATGGGTGAACCTCGCCAATGATGATAATGGCTAGTTTGGGAGCATTTTTCTCTTGACTGGATCCCCTGACGCAAGCTCATCCCTGTGTATGCGTTCGATGACAAACCAGAAATTCGAGACAAAAACCCTACAACTAGGGGGCTGAGTTTGTAAAACTTAAGTTTGAAAAGTGTATGCAAAGAAAGTATCCCGCTCTGCTTCGACGAATCAATTGCACACGTACAAGTTGAACAAGGACCCCCCAATAGGGACAATAAAAAAAAAAATGTTTTCAAACTCCCCATAACAGGAGCAATTGGAAAAGACCTCCCAACAGAGGCAGCAACAAGGAGTTAAAAAAAAGATTCCATGTTCACAGAACAGAAAAACTTTGGGTATCTCAAAACACTGATTTTATTCATCCATTGAAATGGGCTTATGACACGCATTCGTGCAATCAACTCTGGTTCCAAGATTGAAATTTCTACGGACCTAACAGACTTAAATGAAAATAAAACTACTGAAAAATAAGGGTGATCATGAGATCAACTTATTCAGGCCAAAAAAGAAAACAGAGAAAAGCAAATATCTTGGCTATCCAGTCTTTGGCTTGGATCAACATCCTTCTCCTTGAGTTCCGCCACTAAGGCTATCCATCGAGCCAATTCAACTTCAGCATCTTCCAAACTAATGACAGAAACATCCTCATTCGATTTAACCCGCTTATTTGAAGAAGAGGAATCGTCTTTTCTAGAAGACACGAGATCCCGAGCAAGGATAGAATGTTCATCGCAACGTCTCGAGAACTTTGGGCACAACGGAAGAGGGTTGGCACGTTCCCACCAAGAATCGTAAATGGAGGTGGTCGTGGGCTTGTCTTGCTTAACCAACCCCTCACTAAAAGAAGACTTCTTCCCATTCCACGATAAACCCGCCTTGACCAGAACGGTGGAAGAGTGCCGTCGAAGAAGAAAAATAGGGTAGTAATCGATCGCCACTCCTTAGGAAGTGTAATTCTGAGTATGGCAAAACTGGTGAAGCACCCTCTGAGGGAAATACCCCTCTATGAAGTATTGCCCTTCCAGAATAAGATATGACAAGCCGAAACACGGGCACATTCCCAAGACCCCTAATCACCCAATGGAAGGATGACAAATCGTCCAAAACCTGGTGATAATAATTGACGTCTCAAGGCCGGGTGGTATCACTGACATATGCTAAATCTAGAGCAACAGACACAGCTGTTGTGAACCGAGGAGGATGGACAATGGCAATGTGTTTATAGGCCCAAATCTACAGAAAACAAGAGCAAAAAACACCCCAACATATCACAAAACAGAAGCACAGAACCTTGGAACCATCCAGGGCAAGATGACCAGTGCGACACTATTGGTGTCGCCTAGCTGGTGTGGGCGACACCACCAATGTTGCCCAACTCAGACCTTCTCGGATCGATCCGGGCCTTTTCACTGACTTTCTATGGAAAACATATGGGATCCAAAGACCAAAACCAGAAGAAAAACTGAGTTGCAAAGGCAAAAATAAAGTAAAATTGAGTTTGAAAATATACCTGCAAAATCAGGATCCAACCGTAAATGAATAGTTCACCTCGGGTGACCCAGTGGTGAAGACCCCGATAGATGCCTGCCAACACGGCCAGAACAAGGGTGTAACCTGCTCACTCCCCGAAGGCATGGGCATGGCTAAAGGAACAAGAGAACTATGAACCGCCTTACAACCACTCGAAAAAAGAATGGAGCCCAACAACACAAAAAGGAAAATACGGATTAGTTCGGTGGCCCGAGACCCCTCCCGATTCTGAACCAACAACTCCATATCGACCCACTGACCTTGTGAAGAGTAGGCAGCCCCCAAGAACCGTGCACCCATGATGGAATGATCATCGGTGGAGTAGAAGGTTGATACGCAATCCCGATCAAGCTCAAGCCAAAAACTCTGGCAATTTCATCCAAAGTTGACGTTGTCTCACCCGTAGGAATGAAGAAGGTGTTCGTTTGATAGTTGAACCTCTCAGCAAGAGCCTTGAGGAGCAGAAAGTTCACATGGCAAGAAGTCATGTTCAAAATACTTGTCATCGAAATTGAAGCCAAAAAGGCCATGAGCTCGAGCCACTGTCGAGCAGAAAGAAACCAATCCCTGAACTAGGGCTCGATGACAGAGAAGCCATTGACACGTCCAGGAACTTTATCCGATCGAAGGCCCTACGGGATATGGGAGGGAAGACCTTTAGGAAAGTGCCTAACCCAAGGAAAGAGAGGGGAAGCCTCCTCCTTTCCTCCATTATCAGCATGCTTAGAAACCTTCCCCTTGCCCATAGAAATAACATTGTCCTTTCTAGGAGCCATGAAAGCCTAAGGGTGAGAGTAAGAAAAACCAGTGAGATTAGAGGGAAGATGATGAAGAAGGAAGAAGATGAAGATGGGAAGAAGAAAGAAGAGATTGAAGGATGAGAGAAGAATGAGAAGGAGGGGGATTGTATGGAAAATAAGAAATCCCACCCAAAACGCGTCCTGCAAGTTTCCACTTCGGCCAACATAAGGTTTAGGCAACCTTAAGACCTTCCAAAATAAGAAAACTAAAATTTGGAGGTCGGTGTTTGGGTGACATGCCTAATGTCGCCCACAAAAATTTTGAAAAAATATCCTCTCTCATTTCAGCATTTTTCAAATAAAAAAAAAAAATTCTATGGGCGACAAGCCTAGTGTCGCCAAGCCTGTGAGGGCGACACCACGGGTGTCACCCAAATTTTTTTTGCCAAAACCTCTTTCCAAGGTATTCCCAGCATTTCCAAATAAAAAAAAAAAAATTGTTTTGGGCAACATGCCTAGTGTCACCCAGCTTGTGTGAGCAACAGTACTTGTGTCATCAGAGCGACACCACTGGTGTCGCCCAAACCTTTCAACCTTTCATTTCCCTGCAAACAAAAAACTTAATAAAAAATATATTTATTTTTTTTGGAGGGCCACACCAGCCGTGTCGCCCAGACTTGTAGGCGACACAACCAATGCTGCCCGGGCGACACCACTAGTGTCGCTCAAAACCGTTTTCTCAAAAATGCCCCCACTCAATTTTGGGGTTTTCCGGGGATCAATTTTGGCTGTATCATTTGTTTATATGACTGTTTTCAAAAAATTTTAGTTAATTTTCAAATTTCAAATGCTTACACGAGCCTAAACTGCTAACCAATTTTGCAAAACTAAAAAATTTCAAAAACTTCAAATAGAAAATGCTCCTCGGTGGCATGAGCCAAAACTTCCAACCAAAGTTCAATTCAAAAAATGTCAAACTCGTTCCACGTTAAAGAGTTGATACAGGTACCGTCTAACTCAGTATAATACAAAAGGTCGGGTGTATCCGGTTCAATGTCAAACTCGTGCAATGTAAAAGAGTCGAGATAGATAACGTCTAACCCCGTATGATGTAAAAGGTTGGTATATTTCGTCCATCCCTGTATGACGTAAATGGTCGGGGGTATCCAGTTCAACATCAAACTCGTGTGACATAAAAGGTCGGATGTATTCCGTCTAGCCTCGAATGACGTAAAAGGTCGAGTGTATTCCGTCTAGTCTCGTATGACCCCAAAGGTCGGGTGTATCCAATTCAACATCAAACTCGTGCGATGTAAAAGAGTTGTGGCAGGTAATGTCGAACCCCGTAAGATGTAAAAGGGTCGGGTGTATTCTATCTAGCTCCGTATGATGTAAAAGGGTTGGGTGTATTCCTTCTAGCCCCGTATGACGTAAAAGGGTCGAGTGTATGGCTCATCGTTGCATTATGCTAAACTGCTTATAGGGCTATATGGTTGCAAGAGTTAAAACTACTAACCAACCATGTTTTTCGAAATATCTTTCTCTCTTAAAAATTTTCACAATATGTCTTGTGTTTTCAAAAACTTTAATTTCTTTGTTAAAATTGTAACCTATCTTTGCTCCAGATTCTATTTCAAATATCCCTCTATCTGTAAAAATTCTAAAATGTCTTTTCAAACACCCGTATATGATGATTACCACGTTGCCACAATTACCGCGTTGCTGCCTCGTCTCTCTCTTCGGAGTCAGCCAGACAAATCTCTTCCTATAGAAAGCCTTAGGAAACCCTAAGGAAATCAAAGAAGATGTCAGGGTTAAAAAATGATAGACTGTGAAACACCTGAAGTTAAGTGGCATGGCCAGAAAATCCAACTCGAGTTTTAAGCTTGTGTAACTCACTGACATCTCAATCCGAAAACCCTAGGAGGAAAAATGCCCTAGGTGGCTGAGCTCGATGAGCGCAAAGGCTTGGAGGGATTAGTTGGTGTCCTTTCGGATCATGTGACGTCAAGAAGAAATTTAAAATGTTTGTGTTATCCTTGACGTTCACCTGCCCCTCGAAAGACAGGAAACGTCAAAGTGTCCACTTCTTTGCCACTCACCTATCCCTCGAAGGACAGGGAGCCCCAAAGATGGGCAACTGTAGACACCCCATTTTAAAACTAGCATATTCTATGGTTTTCTGAACAATTAGGACCACACTATCCTAGTAAATCCAAATTTATAGTCCATAGCTTACCCTTTGACCCAGAACCAATCTGCCTACCCAGAACCTTGCAGATACCCTGTTTTGACTCAAAATCCTATAGACGCCCTGTTTTACCAAAAAAATCATTAAAAATAGTAAAAAATCCTTTTTGTCCAAAATTTTTTTTGAGAGCTTCAAAAGAGGCTGAGGAACACACTGAAGTGAAAATTTCAATTTTGGATCAATTTTGATTTGGGTGACACAAGGAGTGTCGCCAAGCCTAGACTGGGCGACACGAGAGGTACCGCCCAGAGTTGGGCGAGAGTACTAGTGTCGTTCAACCCTTTTGGCCCAAATAAAAAATATCTTTTTGGAGGTCGATTTCTTACTTTTTGTGATATTTTTGCCATATTTGTTTGGGTGACACTGGTTAAGTACCTCGATCTTGCCTCCCCGGATCTAGGTGATCGGATGACACATGTCTCAGCTACAGAAGACCCGAGACATGAAATTGCACTCTCGAGAACCTCATTCATAGAATAAGGGCAGGTGTCCAATTAGTGAGAGATGAATTTTAATGTGAGGTGCGGACCAACCTCACCTAGGTCCGTGACTTACTCGAGCTGACTCGCGTGGAAAGCCCCCTTAAATCACTATGGAAAGCCCTCAACTGCTTCAGCTGGTTCGGAATCGCCTCCCTTGACCTGCAATCTCCTTATTTTCTGCAGAACATTATCATGGTCAACTTGCAAGACAAGTGCGCCGAAGGACCGATCCTTGTCTTATGGCAATGCACATTCATAAATGAGGGTGATGAAGTGGAAGGTTCGAATAAATGCAGGCAAGGGAACTTGATAAGGGGATGAGACTAGCATGATAGCTGGACCAGTGATCGACTCAAAGTGATAACAAGATGGCCATGGTACTCAGGACCAGCACGACGACAATACTACTTGCTTGATACTTAATTTGGTGTGGCAGCAAGATGGGCATGGTACTTAGGACTAGCACGACAGCAATACTGCTTGATATCCAGACCGCTATGGTAATGTCAGGCCGAGTCTATCCTCGACGAAGAGACAGGGTCCCAACAGCATTTAGGCATCGCCATTCATAGCCATGGAGTAGCAGTGCCACAGCCCTTGGACAGTGCTGGACACTACTGCTCACGGCTGGAGGGAGAGCAGTGAACTATAGGAGGCGCTAATCATCACCATTGGCAACACGAGAAGGCAGCACACCCCTTTGCTGGCAGCGATAGCCTCTTGTGAAGCGTGTGGCGATAGCCACTTGTGAAGCGCGTGGCGATAGTTCCTTCTGAGGCACACGGCGATACGTGTGGGACTCAAGAGAAACCTGCGGATGACGATAGGCATCGTTGTCTGTAATAGGCATGCAATAAGGGAAGACCCTGCCGGCGGCATTAGGCTTTGTTGTCTGTGCTTCTCGCTGAGACATCAAAGACACATATCCGAACGACGATGAGCAGTGGTGTCCATGAGCCTTGCCGAGAGATAGAGATGGACAAAAAGAAGGAGAAAGAAGCTCATGCATGGTGCTACCATCACCATGCGTGACCTGTGAAACAGCAAGAGAAGAAAGAAAGAAAGATGCATGCACGACACTGCCACATCCATGTTTGGCCTCTGAGAAAAGCCCAAACGAAGACGAAGAACGAGAAGAAGAGAGAGAAGAAGAAAGAAATGAAGAGAAGAGAGAGAAAGATTTACCTTGAGCCTAGGGGTACCGATCCAAAATTTTCTCTCTCCATTCTCTCCCTCTCAAAACGTGACCCAACAGTAAGAAGAAATAGAGATTGTATTAAGCAAAAGTCTCTTTGGCAAAGGGTCCGGGTACAATGATAGTACGTGGTATATATAGAGTTTTGCCCAAACATGGATGGATTAATCAAATATAAACCTAATTGCTGGAAATTAAGATTTAACTGAATTAAATAAAATTAGAAAATATGGTGAAAAATGATAGATTTGCCCCTTCTTAACAATTCGTAGAATTCCAAAACAGTCCCTACTAATGCCCTAGAACTTGTGTGATCTTTCATGAATGATCCGAGGTTGCTCTGGTGCCCGTTTGATCAAAAGATGATTGTTTCCTTGTAAGGTTTAGCATGGCGATCGATTTGATACCAACTTCGAGCCATGGATCGTGTTTTTAGACCACGATCATGTGACTTGAATTTTGGATGAATCTTGCAAAATTCGAATCAATAGTGTGCTCATTCATTGATGTTTTACCGTGGTTGCCTCACTGGATCACACTGAGCATTCCTTCATGATCACGTGGCAACAAATGCAATTCGATTTCGTGTCCGAACGATAATTTTGTAAAGTTGGAGTTTTGGCCGGAATCTAGAATTTTGGTGCCAAAATTTGCATTGACTTCATTGGCTTTGTGTGCGAAATCTGATGGTTCATCATGCGTGAGGTTCAGATTGGTGATATCCATGGGCCTTACGCACATGGTGCAACTGGTTTCACGCTGATCGGGTTTTGCGAGCATCGTTATTTGGCCACTCGAGTGAGGCATGTCGCTGCTGATTTTCCTACAACTTTCTTCACAGATCGACAACTTCTCTCTAGCTTCTCTTCGCGATTGGGTGTCGTTATGGGGTGTGCCACATATCAAAACGCTCATCTTGATGAGACGAACACGCTCCAACAAGTTTGAGCATGATCTGATCTCAAACGAGGGAGATATAAGCATCGCAAGTCATTGTTCACTATCTCTTTAATGGAGTTTAGTTGCAGGGTGGCCGCACCGGAATGTTGTGTGGCTCCTCCTATTCGATCTATCTCCTATAACGTTTTTCTTGAATGTCCATTTAAGCTTAAATTTGACGCCTAGAGGTTTTCAACTCTGCCGGATCCAATGGAAGTAGTTCCACAACAATTTGACACAACGAAAATATAGTTTTAGTTATAAGGGTCCATTTTAAGGCGCTAAAGGCTGATTCTGCCAAAACTGTTTCTCAGTCTGCACTACCTTAGACATGTCAGAATTTGATGAAACTTGGCACGAGACTTTTAGGAGTCTTTATGAAGATATTAACTTGTTATGGGGCCATTCTGATACTATCAGAATTTCCATTAATTGTTATTCTTTATTGACCAGCTTCACTTTTATTCCACATCGGGGACCAATGGTACTGAAAAATGCCTTCAAACAGCATGCCCCACTGAATGTTGTGCTTCGAGAGAAGTGAGAAGGACAATCATTTGGAAAATTTCCTCTGACTTTATTTCTTTTGTCTTCCTAGCCGCAGGACCACGTGAACGTCGAGGAGATTCACATAATATTTAGATGCAATGTACAGGACCATCCGTGGATACTTTAAGGGGAGAAGTGACTTTTGAGGGATCTGTCGGAGTCCGCACCCACAAGGTACTATTTGTGATTCTGACAACTGAGGATTTTATGTGGACCTCGTTGGTCAGAATCAGGCCTATCTGGCGGCCAAGTGCTATGAACCTTTGGTCGGCAATGTTTACTGCTACACCAGATTTGGTTTTGATGATCAGGGAACCTCTGTAGGTCCCATCTAGCGGGGTCCAATCGGGGGCTTTATTTTGGCCTATCCCGAAGGTCTGAGCCTGTCGGTTAGGGGGCATTTTGACGAGGTAGCCTTGTGGGCCTCATCCTGTCGGGTCTAGTCGGGGGCTTTTTTTTCGCATGCCCCGAAGGTCTGGGCTTGTCGGCTGAGGAAGGTTTTTGGCGAGGCGATCTCATGACGAGGCATAACCCTGAAGTCTCTGGCAGGTTGGGTCCTAGCTTTGTCAATTTCTTGCCTTCATAGGGGCTTTTAGCATTTTGGAGGGATCTTTTGGTCAGCATCCTCACCCTCAAAGACTCTCTTTGTTTTTGGAGGTGAAGTGCGGGAGATCTTATGAGGCTCTCCTCCCAGTTGAGCCATTTGTGTTGTGATTGGATGCTAACAGTTAAGGATTTTGTGTGGACTTCGTTAGCCAGAATTTGTGCCTGTTTGGCAATTATGTGTTGACTGAGGCTATGATGCTACATCAACATGCTTTTTGTCTGTCCAATCGCCCTTTGTGGGTTTTCACCTTGACTGGGGAAGTGGCGCCGTAGAGACGGTTTTCACCAACTTCCTTGATTTTTGGGCTCTTTTTCCCATGATCTTTCGCACATGTCCACCCTTTTCAATTGTTTTTGCTCAGGGTGCCCTTTCGGGGTATTCACCGGGCCCAAGTTTTTTTTTTCATGGGACTCTTTTGCTCATGGTTTTGTGAGCATGCTCATCCGTCATTTTTACTCATGGTGCTCCCTTGTCCAAGTATACACCATGCCCATTATTATTTTTTTATGAAGCCGTGTTCAGGGTCATGCCTTCGAGGCCTGTGCGAAGCCTTTTATCATCACGCGGTCAGAACGTCTACTACAGTTTAGGGTCATACAGCTGGACCATATTGGTGATGAATGGCAGTCTGTGGTGGCCATGAAGTGAGTATGGTGGTGATTTGACTCACTTTGGAGAGATGGCATGAGGCTACCTTTGAAAGACTGATGTTGTATGAATGGTGGGTGAAAAGTGGTGACCCACTAGATGACGGAGAGTATGGATAGTGGAATGGTACCCCATTTTGTGAGTATGTGTGGGACTTACTGGGGAATGATGAATGGTAGTAATGAAGTGAATAAACTCACTGGGGAATGATGAAGGTGGGGCACGGATATGAATGGGTCGATTAGGGAAAACGGGGGTGTGCGTGTTGGTTAGGTTCCTTGATCTCACCCTCTGGATCTAAGTGATCTGACGGCACATATCTCGGGTTTCTAGTGAACCCGAGATTTGAGATCGCTCTCTCGGAACCTTGCTCAAGAGCAAGGGCAAGTATACCAACTGATGAGAGAGGAATTTTAAGGTGGGTTCGAGACTTACTCTTGCTGACTCGAGTGGGCGCCCTCTTAGATCACGTCGAAAATCCCCCTAGCTGCTTTAGTTGGATCAGAATCGCCTCCCTTGACCTATAATCTCCTTGTTTTTCTGCATAACACTTCTATGGTTAATTTGCAAGACAAGTGGGACAAAATGACCGACCCTTGTCTTAGGGCAATGCACATTTGTGTGACTAAGAATTTGAGAGGTTTAGAGTGAAGAAGTGGAAGGTTCAAGCGAAGGTCGAAAAGAGAAGAGATCTTGATGAAGGGACGAGACTAACTTGATAGTCAGGCAGTGACTGACTCTGAGTGGTAGCAAAATGGGCATGGTACTCAGGACCAGCACGGAGGTAAGACTACTTAAAACTGAGGCCGATATGGCGGAGCTAGGTTAAGTCCACCCTCATCAAGTGAGGAGAGAAAAGAGAGCAAGACGGCGGAGGAGGAAGAACTCAGGCGGCAATGCGCATCTCCGTTGGCATCATTAGAAAACGTCGTGCCCATTGCGGGCGGCGATGGCTTCTGGCGAGGCTCACGGTGATAACTCCCCATACGACACACGGCTGTAGATGCGAATTACGAGAGGAGACCGTGGAAGGCAAAAAGCATTGCCATTGGCATTGCGAGAAGACAACACGTCCCTTGCAGACGGTGAAAGCTTCTGACGATAAGCACGGCGATGATTTCTCACAATTTGCGTGATAGCTACCTCTCATGAGGAGCACGACAACAAGCGCAGAAAGGTGCGGACGGAGCCTGTGCGTAGCAATGGGTATTGTCGCTACCCTTTTGCAAACGGTGAAGGGCATCGCCGCCTGCAGTAGTCACGCGACAGGGCGAAGCCCTCGCAAACGGCAATAAGTTTTGCTATTGGCATTCTTCGTTGAGACATCAAGGATATGTCTGCAGACGGCGATGAGCAACGCCGTCTGCCAGTCTCACAGGGAGATAGAGAATAAAATAGAGAGAGAAGGAAGCGCGCACATGGAGCTGCCATTGCCATGAGTGACCTGTGAAACTACAAGAGAGGCATGCACGGCACTGCCACTGTCGTGCATGGTCTCTGAGAGGAGCTCAGACGAAGAAGAGGAAGAAGAAAAGGTGGGGAAGAGAGAGAAGAAAAAAAAAAAGAGAGAAGATTTACATCAAGCCTGAGGGTACTGTTCCAAAGTTTATCTCACCTTACTCTCTCTCTCCAAATGTTACACAACAATGAGAAGAAAGAGAAACTGTATTAAGTAAAAACTCTCTCTTTTTGTGAGGGATTGAGTCCTTTACGTACAATAATGGTACAATGTATATATAGAATTTGCCCCAAACATGGGTGGATGATCAAAAGTAACCTAATTGCTGGAAATTAAGATTAAATTGAATTAAAAGAAATTAGAAAGTAGGGTACAAAATGACAGATTTACCCCTTCTTAACATTTGGTGGAATTTCAAAACAGTCCCTGTGTTGCCCTAGAACATGCGTGATCTTGCATGGATGATTTGGGGTCGTTCTGTTGCCCAGTTGATCGAAAGATGATTGTTTTCTTGTAGGGCTCGGCATGGCGATCGATTTGATAAACTTCGAGCCATGGATCTTGCTTTTAGGGTATGATCATGTGAGTTGAAATTTGAATGAATCTTGAAACTTCGGATCGATTGTGTACTCGTTCCTTGATGTTTTTCTATGATTTATTCACTAGAGTACACTGAACATGCCGTCACGATCGCGAGGCGACAAATGCAGCTCGATTCCGTGTTCAACCTAAGGTTTTGCAGCTTTGGAAATTTTGCAAGAATCTTGAATTTTGGTTCCGGCTACAAAATTTGGAGTGACTTTGTCGGCTTCGTGCGTAAAATTCGACCGTTCATCATGTACAGGGTTCGGGTCAGAGATAGCCCGAAATCTTAGCACGCGATGGAATTGGTCTAATGTCGATCGAGTTCGCGAGTGACGTGATTTGATCGCTCGAGTGAGGCACAATGCTGCTGATTTTTCTGCACTTTTTTCACAAATCAGCAACTTCTCTCTGGCTTTTCTTCGCGCTCGGGCGCGTCAAGGGGCATGCCACATATTGAAATGCTCGCCTTGATGAGATAAATATGCTCACAAAATTCGGGCTTGATCTGACCTTGGACGAGTGAGCTATGAGCGTCGAAAGTCACTGGTCATGACTGTCCCTTCAATGGTGTGGAGTTGCAGGGTGGCTGCACGAGCGTGCGGCTCCTTTTGTTTCACTCTTTTGCTTATAACTTCTTCCTGGAGTATCTGTTTAAGCTGAAATTTGACCTCTAGGGATTTTCAACAGCATCGAATCAAATGGATATGGTCCCACAACAATTTGAGATATTGAAAAATGTAGTTCTTGTTATAGATTCTATTTTAGGGTGCTAGAGGATGATTCTACCGAAACTGTTTCTCAGTCCGCACTGCCTTAGACATGTCGAAATATGACGAAACTTGGCAGGAGACTTTTGAGAGTCCTCATGAAGATCTTGGCCTGTTTTGGGGCTTTTCTGAGACTATCAAAATTTCCACTGTTTGTTAGGCGTTTATTGAGTGGGGGGCCCATGGTGATGAAAAATATCTGCCAAAAGCATGCTCTGCCGAATGTTGTGCTGAGAATCGAGAAGTGAAATCATTCGATAATTTTGAAGGATCTAATCAAAGTCCTCACCCTCGAGGGACTATCTGCTCTTCTGAAGCGTGAGGCCTTTATAGGGACTTCCTCGGACAGAACCAGGCCTATCTAAAGGCCAACTACTATGAACCTTTTGTCAGCATTGTTCACTACGACACCAGGTTTGCTTTTCATGTTTAGGGTATCTCTATAGGTACCGTCTAGAGGGGTCCAATCGGGGGCTTTTGACCAGCCCGAAAGTCTGGCCCATGTTGGCTAGGGGATTTTGGTGAGGAATTCCTTGAAGTCTCTGGCAAGTTAGACTCTGGCTTTGTCAATTTCTTACCTTCGTGATGGTCTTTAGCATTCCAGAGGGATCTTTTGGTCATCGTTCTCACCCTCAAGGACTCTTGTTATTGTTGATGTTGAAATGTGGGAGATCTTATGCGGCTCTCACTCCCTAATGAGCCAATTTGTGTCATGACTGGATGCTGGCATTTGAGGATTTTAGGTCGACCTCATTAGCCAAGCTTGTGGCTATTTTTAAATTGAGAATCGACTGAGGTAGCGATAGTGCGTCAACCTGTTTTGTCGGTCCAAGCATCCTTTCATGGGTTTTCACTTGAACATGGGAAGTGGCACCGTAAAGACGGTTTTCACCAACTTCTGTTATTTTTGGGCTCTTTTACCCATGACCTCGCAGTTGTGTCCACCCTTTTCATCCGTTTTTGCTCACGATGACCCTTTGAGGTTTGCACTATGCCTGGGTTTTGTTTTCCATGGAGCTCTTTTACTCATGGTTTCATGACCATGCCCGTCCATCATTTTTACTAATGGTGTTCCCTTGTACAAGTGTACACCATGCCTGTTTTCTGTTGTGAATGCGTGTTTAGGGTCATGCCTTCGGGACCTGTGTGAAGTCTTATAACGTCATGCGGCCAGGACATGCACTATAGTTTTGGGTCATACAGCTGGACCATAGTGGTGATGAATGGCAGTCAGTGGAAGCCATGGAGTGAGCATGGTGGTAGTTACAAGTCACTTTGGAAAGATGGCACAAGGCTACTTATGCAGGAAAAATAATAGTTGAAGAATGGTGACCTACTAATTGACTGCGATTATGGGTGGCGAGATGGCTCACCGTTTTGTGATAATGGGTGAGACTCACTAGGGAATGATGAAAGATGGTAATGATGAATGGACTCACTGGGAGGTAATGAAGGTGGTGCGTTAACACGATGGGTCGGTTAGGAAAGGCGTGCGTGGAGATGCATGCAAAAGGTGTGTTCGCGTATGTGGACTCATTGGGGAGGCCATAAACGAGTGGGTCAGTTAGGGAACACATGCGTGAAGATGCACGTAAAATATGTGTGCACTTATGTGGGGACATCTTTAAGGTCGTGCCTTCTGGACCTGTGTGAAGCAGTTTAACATCATGCGGTCAGGATGTGCACTATGGTTTAAGGTCATATAACTTGGACCGTGGTTATGCAATTTAAAGTCATGCAAATAGGATCATGTAGTTTAAGGTCGTGCAACTAAACCTCCGTTACAGTCAAAGGTCATATATTTTGGACTATAACTGTGCAGTTTAAAGTCATGCAGTTAGAATTAGAGCTGTGCAGTTTAAAGTCATGCAGCACGGACCATGGCTATGCAGTTTAAGGTCATGCAATGTCGACCATTATGTGGGTCACCATGTCGATGAAGCTCCATGGAGGATAGGTCTGTGAATAGCAATCTGACTCCCTGAGGATAGAATAGTTAGGGCTATCCACAAGTGAAGAGCTTTAGATGAAGATGGTGGCTCTATGAAGAGTAGCAAGTGGAAGCGAATCTTCACTGGGGATTAGGAGGGTCAGTGTGACTCCATGGGGATAATGATGGGGCTTCATGTAACTCCACTGAGGATGACAATTCGAAGTACAAGTGTAGCCCCACTTGGAGTTGAGAAGATAAGCATGGACCTAAATCTTGAAGATAGTGGGTCACAATAGGGTGTGACTCTCATTGGGATGTTGGTGCGAAACGGACTCATTGGGGATTAAAGGGGTAGGTATGACCTTTTGTAGACATCTAACTCCACGGAGATGTTGATGAAATACACCGTAGCGAAGAGGTGGTCCATCTCTCGGTTAAAGTTATGTGTGTGGACCATTTGTCATGCCATAATGGACCATTTGTCATGCCATACGCTACAGTTTTAGGGTCTTGTAGCTCGGACCATCGTTATGCAGTTTTAAAATCGTGCGGCTAGGATCATGCAATTTAAGGTCGTGCAACTAGACCTCAGCTATAGTTTAGGGTCATATAGTTTGGATCATGGAACCATGCCTTTTAATGTGATGCGACCAGGACATGCACTATGGTTTAAGGTCACACAGCTGGACCATGATCGTGCAGTTTAGAGTCATGTGACAACGATTGAGCAGTTTAAGGTCATGCAACTAGACCCTCACTACAGTTTAAGGTCATGTAGTTTGGACCCCAGTCGTACAGTTTTGAGTCGTGCAACGAGGATTAAGAAGTTTAAGGTTGTGCAACTAGACGTCTGCTATAGTTTAAGGGCATATAGTTTGGACCATGGCGGTGCAGTTTAAGGTCATGCAGCACCGACAGTGGTGCGGTGAAGGAATGTGACTCCATGGGGAACAATGTCGTCACCGGAGACTGGGCTCCCTAAGGAGTGAGACTGTAGTGCAGGGAATGAACCTCCTGAGGTGGTAGGACAATGGTTCAAATGCGAGTGTCGTAGCATGATCACGGCACTAAGTGATGGATGGTGCACGAGGCTTTAGGCTTAAATGATGCGCACACGGCGTTAGGTACTTGTTGAAGAGTGCGACATTAAATCCTTGATGAAGAGCGTGGTGATAACCTCTGGGAGAAGGAGCACGACAATGGCCCTTGGGTGAAGTGCACGGTGATGACCCTTTTAGGACTTGTCTTTTAACCAGCTCTGGCCTTGGCCTATTGCCGTCAGAGGCTGGGGACTGGAGCGTCCCCTTTGATCTACCTCCATCTTCTTCTTTTACTTACCCTCTTTCCCTTTTCTTCTTTTGGATGTGCACGTTCGTGTACATTCGCTCAAAGATAAGGTGGGGTCTCTTTCGGCCCACTTGTCTTGTAAAATTAACCATGTGTGTGTGATTGCATAAACAAGAGAATACCGGCCAAGGGAGGCGATTCCGAAGCAATTCTACCATTTGGGGGGATTTCTTCGTGATCTAAGAGGGCACCCATGCAAGCCAGCCCGAGTATGTACCGAACCCACCTTAAATTCCTCTCTCATCGATTGGTATACCTGCCCTCGCTCCTAAATGATGTTCTTGAGAGAGTGATCTCAAAGTCTCAGATTCCCCCAAAACCCGAGACGCGTTCTGCCCAATCATCCAGATCTGGAGGGCGAGATCGAGGCACCTAACCACTCTCTCCCTCTTCTTTCTTTTCTTTCTCTTTCTTCTTTCTTTCTTTCTCTTCTTCTTTCCTCTCTCTCTCTTCCTCTTTCTTTTCTCTCTTCTTCTTTTCTTTTTGTCTCTTCTTCTTTCCTTTTCTCTCTCTTTTTCTTTCCTTCTCTCTCTCTCTCTTCTTTCCTTTTCTCTCTATGTTCCTATCTTTTCTCATGCCTCCTCTGTCTGTCAAGCATGACAACACATACTACCGAGCATGACGTTTCACTCTCTTCTGTCTCTGTCTGTTGTGCACGACAGCTCACACTACTGATCATGATGTTTCTCTCTCTGTCTGTTGTGCACGGCAGCGCACACTGCCGAGTGTGATGTTTCTTTCTCCTCTTTCCTCTTCTGTCTCTCATGGTAGCACACATTGTCGAGCATGAATTTTCTCTCTACTCCCTCTATGTCTGTTGCACACAACAACGCACATTGCCGAGCATGATGTTTCCCTCTCCTCTCTCTTCATCTGTTGTGCACGGTAGTGCATACTGTCGAGCATGACTTCTCTCTCTTCCCTCTCTGTCTGTTGCGCATGGCAGCACACACTATCGAGTGTGCTGTTTCTCTCTCCCCTCTCTTTGTCTGTCATGCACGACAGCGTACACTACCAAGCGCGACATTTCTTATGTCTATCTCTTTCTGTCTTGCACAGCTGCACACATTACCGAGCGTGGCTTTTCCTTTTCATCTCTCCTCCAGTCTCACATGGTAGTGTTTACTGTTGTGCACCTCTTTCTCTCATCTCTCCTCTGTCTTTCTTTTTGCTTGCTTGACCAGAGCGCAGGCTGAGCCTTGTGTCGTCGTGCCAGTCTTATAGCCGAGCAACCTAGCCGTCATGGCGGTTAGTTACCGTGTCTGTATAGCTGCCATGTCAGACCAGGCGCTACACCAGACCATCCGTCGTGCCAATCTTGTCGCTAAGCAGCCTAGCCACCATGTCGGTTCAGTTACCATGCCTATCTAGCTGCCGCGTCAGATCAGCCACTGCACATGACCATCCGTGCCAATCTTGTCAACGTGCCAGTCATGTCGTCAAGTAGTCTAGCCATCGTGCCGATCCAGTTACCGTGCCCCTCTAGCTGCCTTGCCAGACCAGTCGTGGTGCCAGATCAGCCACTATGTCAATCTAGCCACCATGTCAAACTTCTATTCTCTTCTTCTCTCATTCTTTTCATCTCTGACAAGCTAACCCTCTCTCATCCCTTTTCTTCCTCCTTTCTCTAAAGTAAATACTTTTCTTTCTTCATATCTGAAGGATTTGGGTGAAAGTAAAACCAGCCTTCGTTCCTCTTTTCTCTCTTTCTTCACAAAAATACATGTTATCTCTGAAGGATCAGGGTGAAAAATAAACCGGCCTTCATCTCTCTTTTACTTCTTTCTCTAAAGAGCTGGGTGAAAGCCAAACCAGCCTTCGCCCTTTCTTCCTCTCTCCATCATCTTCTCTTATGTTCTCTCCTCCTTAAAATTATCTTCTCTCTAATGTCTTTTCTTTATCTAACCCCTTCTCTTTACTCTCTATTGTAAAATATGTACTAAGAGTCCCTTGCCAAGGAGACGTTGTATGGCTGTCGAATTGATATGGATTCCATTATGTTAGTTCTTCCATTTTCCTTTGAGTACACACACATGTGTGCACTCACCCTATGACAAGTGGGGTCCTCAAACTTGTATGTACTCTAATGTGTGTGAGTGATCGCAGGTAAGAAGACACAGGTTAGGGGAGGCGATTCCAAACTGGCCACAGGCCATGGGGCATTCCACGTGATCTAAGAGGGCGCTCACGCGCAAGCCCAAGCGTGTCCTAGACTCACGTGAGGTAAGTCCCGCCTCACGACCCAAATTCCTCTCTCACCGGTTGGTATTTTTGCCCACGTCTCCTTTGCACAGTTACAGAGAGAGCGGTCTTAGGTCCCAGGTCCATCTCAAACCTGTAGCCACGCCACCAGATCATCCCAACCAAAAGGGCGAGATCGAGGCACCGAACCACTTATATATATGAAGGCTGCTTCCCCACACATACAAATACCCCTCATAGGCCTATCATTAGCCCATCACAATTGGCCTTTCTCTCTCCTACCATATGTAAGTCTTTATTTTCTCTCTTAACGATTTTTTTCTCTCTCGTCATTCTCTTTCTCTCATAACATATAGTTTTTCTCTAGGAAAAGAGCACGGGCTTAATTGGTTAGCACTTGATGATTTGCATCCTAGGCTAAATTCCTGCAATGGGTAGGGACCCTCCCTAGTGACTTAACTAAGAAAAATATAGTTTATCGCTCTCATAATATTTTCATAATGATTCTGTCATAATGATTCTTTCATAACAAATGATTTTTTTCTCTCTCATAATATTCTTATAAAAATAATATTGTTTCCATAGTGTCCTCATAAAAATAATATGATTCTCATAATGATGTTCTCATAATGATTCTCTCATAATATTCTCATAAAATAATATTATTCTCATAATATTCTCATAAAAATTAATATTGTTCTCATAATCTTGTCCTCATAATGTCCCCTCATAACAAATGGTTTCTCTCTCTCATGCCCTTTTCTCTCATATAATATATTTTCTTTCTTGTAATACGTCCATGCTCCCTCTCCCCAAACATAAACTCATTTGGTCTCTCTTTCCATACCTTTAGCTAAACACCATTGGTCCCGATCTTACTCTAGCAAAGGTAATACACATCCATCTCACAGTAACGTACTTGTAAATGACCTCATTTTCCATGTAAAGTACTTAATTTGAAAATTCTTATTTCTGTAATTAATTAAATCGCAAAATTTGCATCCATTATTATGAATTTTAAATATTATAAGTTTTACGTGTAAGTGACATTATATTCTAGTAACATTATTATTTGAAAATTGGTATTTCTGCATTTCATAAAATAGTAATACTCCCGTCTAATATTAAGAATTTGATATAGTTGAAAATTAGTATTTAACTCTGAATTCTTCTATTGTCAATAAACTACTTACCATGTTATATTTCAATTTTTAAGAATTTCTCTCATAGCTGCTATTTTTATGAAACTATATCTAAGAAATTGAGCCCAAAGTATTTGACTGGTTACTTGTAGAAATATTAGTGAAAGTGTTTGCTATAAATTGCCTCGTGTAAATTCGTGCTAATGATTTCAAATATATTTTGAATATACAATATCGTTGCTTCTTGATGTTAAAAGAGTTTCAGAGATACTTTAAGTGTACAACTGGACCTATCGATACGCCGGTAGGGATTAAGTTGACTCATCCGGTACGGCAGTGTGGTATAAGTGGATCCCTCTAATATGTCAGTAGGGATTATGTGGACTCATCCGGTATACCAGCAAGGTATAACTAGACCTATCCAGTATGCCGGTAAAGATTAAGTGGACTCATCTAGTACGTTGGTAAGGTATGAGTGGACCTACCTTGTACATTGGTAGAGATTAAATGGACCCATCCAGAACGTTGGTGGGGTATATAGGTAACATACTTGAGACGCCAGTAGGGTACCCGTGAAATCTTTTGAATTATGTTAAATTCTGCATTTATGTTAAATGATTTATATATGCACTTCCTTATATTTTTTCAATGTAATATTTTTGGATTATGTAAAATTGTATATTTCTATTGGGACAGTTCTCTTCCTGATATTGTTTTTATATACACTCTTTTAGAAAGTAACTACATTTTTCGACCATGATTTTTAAGAATTATGATGGTCACTTACTGAGTAGCCAAACTCATCAAACTAATGTGACTTCTATTTAGAATAAATTGCAGCCTTATTGATCGAAAGTACAACAATGGAGAAGTTTGTAGTCACAGTTAAACTTACCTTTGTAACTTTTATCCTATCAAATATGTATATAAATGGACCTTCATGTTAATATAAGTTGTAAGTAGACTTTGTACAAATTTGAAAATTTCTTAATGGAAAATCAGACAGTCTTGTGCAATATATAGAAGAAATTTTGATTTTGTTAAGGATAGACTGTCACACCTGGGGTGTGACAGAACTATTCAACTTATTGAAGTAAGAATTTCTCATGGGCTGTAGGGGCCACAATTGAATTGAACCGGACCACTCGTGGCAGTAGAGAAAGAGGAGGAAGTCAAGGAAGACGAAAGCGCACGCCCGACGCTAAGGGCGAAGGTTAGCGTCGTCTGGGTGATTTGGCCTAATGCTACCCATGAAGCATAATAGCTAATGTCGCACGTAAGGGTAAAGAATTGGTAAGGCGTAAGAAACATCATCGCACATGTTTGAGAGCCCAGCGTCAACTGTGTAAGAGAAGAGGTAGCACCGGCTGTTTAAGGAAGACGTAGTGCCGACTGTGTAAGGAAGATGCAGCGCCGACTTGGTAAGGAAGACGCAGTGCCGGCTGGGAAAGGAAGACACAATGTCGGCTATGTAAGGAAGCCGCAGCGTTGACTGGGTAAGGAAGACACAGCGTTGGCAGGGTATGGAAGTGCAGCGCCGCTTGTGGAGGACGAGTGCCAGCAGTGCAAGTGCGCATCTCCGGTTGAGTAAGTGAGCAACGTCGGATGCGTAAGGGGGCATCGCCGTGTGCGTTTGATCAAATCGTACAGCTGTCACCTCTCAGCGCTGCTTTAGACATGTCAGAGCCGCTTGTGTTGCAACAGCCACAATGTTTTCCAACCACCCTCTCTTTTTTAAGCCTTGGGCAACACGGGTCTCTCCCATTTTTCTCAACTTTTCTCTCTCTCTTGAAGTTCACTACTGCCCCTTTGAAGACAGCCCACTGGTGAAGCCAAGGAAAGCCCGAAGACCATGAGTGGGGATTGAAGACACCGTGAGAGTTAAGGTAAGTGGGTTTAGCTTCTATGCATCCATAATTTATGTAAAGAACAAATATTTATAACGGGAAAAATGATAGAATGAAAATGTGAAGAATGAATGGGTTAACATGAGGTTGAAGTTTCAGCTTCTGCTTCTCAATGCCATGACTGTGTTTACCACATGTATGATCTTTTTAATTATGAAAACTCAGGAAATCAGTCACTGTGAGACTCCTTATCATGAATAAGGTTCCAAGCCCAAAGCGTAGCTTGGCTAGGAAATATTACATGTTCTTTAAAAGCATGTTAACTTGAGCATATGAATTTCCAGAACTGTAAATATTTTTATATCTATATGTTCAATGACCAAATGGTATCCAAATGGGACCAAATCTATCTCAAATGAAAGGTATGTATGTCTACTTTAAGTCTAATTTTTATGTCATGATAAAATTTCACATGGATGAAACGTTATGGCCTAAAATGTTGAGGCATAACACTGCTAACAGGCGCTGCTATTTCTAGCAACTGTGGCCCTCTTTGGGCAATGCTTTTGCCCCAGCAATATTATTCAAAAACCTTAAAATTACTATCATTGGAATGGTCTATGAATGTAATCAAAGTTGCATGTTTTGAGGTTTTTGAAACTCCCCATGGATTTTGAATTATGACCCGAAATGCATGAATACGTCGTTGTGCACTGTTGCAGAGAAGATTTCCATCAACTAATGCTCACCATGTACTGAGCTATTGGCCGGCACCCAAATTCTTTCAAATTACTATCTTCGTAAAGGTCTGTGTATAGCTCAAAGTTTCATGTTTGAGGCATCTTGAAACTCCCCCTAAATCGGGAGCTACGCCCTCATAAGAAGGGCATGTCACTGTTACTCGTCACTGCATCAATTGTATGCCCATGCGACACTAAGTTGTCTTGATATATGATAAATATGAATTCCATATGATAAATCTCATGCGAATTCCATAAAGATATGTGAAGGATTCCATATGACTGCATTGTGTGAGGGAAAAGGGGCCACGAGCGCAATATTAATGAAATAAGTTCATAATGAATGCCAAATGCTATTGAAAAGACTTATGTGTAAATGCCCTGTAGATACTTATGAAATAATTATCTTTTGCTAAATGCTATGATGTTATGATGAAATATGATTCATCTGTATGAAACATTGACTGATGAGAATGTGACTCGTTCGTTAGGAGAATTGCAGAGCCACTACTTATGTTGAAATTGGCCACTACACGGTGGGAAGTGGATACTGTTATGATATTGTGATGAATGGCCACTTCTTATGTTAAAATTGGCCACTATGTGGTGGGACACTCATCAGTAGTGCATACTGCTATGATATTGCCTGCTACGCGATGGGACACTCATCGGTAGCCCAAACATGAGTGGATGCTCAAAAACTACCTAAATTGATGATAGCTACAATATAATTAACTTAAAATAAATTCTAAGATTTGGTGTAAAAGGATTGTTTTGCCCCTGCCCAACAATGTGTGAAATTCTAAAACAGTCCCTGCTTAGGGGGAGAAGAAAATGTTTTGAGGGATCCTATCAAAGTCCTCACCCTCATGTGGACTGTTGGTGATTCTGACAGCTGAGGATTTGTACGGACCTCATTGGTCAGAATTAGTCCCGTCTAGCAGTTGTTGAAGGGAATTTTTCCAATTTTAGTCTGGGTTTTTATATCCTCTGGTGTTGGTCCACGTTTCAAGGATTTTGTTTTGTTTGTTCTGGATGGTTTGTTGAAGGGCCTTTGGTTGGCGTTGCCTATGTTGTGCATCAGATATTCCTTAGCAGGCAGGGTACCTCAATTTACAGAGGTGACCGGATTTGGGTATAACCCCTACCCACTGCTTTGCAGTTTCAACAATCAAGATACCTCTCTTCTTTGCTCAAGGCGACCCCTGAGGATTCAATCCTAATTGCTGCACACAGGTCCAAATTCGTGGCTGACTTATCCTTCTTTAGGAACCTTTTAGCATTTTAAAGTGTGTTAGAGACCTTGTAGGAATAGTGCTCTTCTTCATGAGACCTGTATTGCCTTTTTGGCGAGTTGTTTGTCCTTTGAGTCCTTTTTGTGAATTAACTCAGGCTATCGGAATCTTTTCCTTGAAGCTCGTATTTTGACAGTAGTGATCTTTTCTCTTTTGAGTAGGGGCTGAAGCCGCCTGTTGAGGTGAGTGCTGCATCAACCTATTTATTGGTCCAAGCGCCCTTTGCTGGCTTTCACTTGAACTTGGGAAGCGACGCCGTAGAGATGGTTTTCATCAACTTCCTTTTTATTAGGGGTACTTTTTCCCATGACCTATTGGCCATGTTCATCCTTATTTTTTGGTTTTTACTCACGGTGCCCTTTCGGATTTTCACCGTGCTCGGCTTTTATTTCACAAAACTCTCTTACTCATGGTTTCGTGACCATGCACGTCCATCATTTTTACTCATGGCTTTCCTTTGTCTAGGTATACACCATGCCCGTTATTTTTTCTTTTTTCCTTTTTTTTGTGAAGGCGTGTTTAACATTATGCCTTCAGGATCTGTGTGAAGCCTTTTAACATCATGCGGTCAGGACGCGTACTATAGTTTAAGGTCATACAGTTGGACCATGATGGAGGTGGATGGCAGTCTGTAGAGGCCACGGAGTGAGTATGGTGGTGATTTGACTCACTTTGGGGAGATGGCATGAGGCTACCTGTGAAAGATGGATGATGTATGTGTGGAAGGTGAAAAGTTGTGACCCACTAGCTTACGACGAGTATGGAAGGACAGATAGTGCGCCGTTATGTGAGCATGGGTGAGACTCATTGAAAAATAATGGGTGGTAGTGAAGGGATTCACTAGGGAGGTAATGAAGGTGGTATGCACACAAATGGCTGTTGGGGAAAGCATGCATGTAGATGCACGTAAAGGGCATGTGTGCAAATTGTGGGGGCAAGTTTAAGGTCATGCCTCCTGGACCTGTGCAAAGTAGTTTAACGTCATGCGGTCAGAATGTGCACTATGGTTTAAGGTCATATAGCTTGGACTGTGGTGACGCAGTTTAGAGTCATGCAACTAGGACCATGTAGTTTAAGGTCATGCAACTAGACCTTCGCTACAGTTTAAAGGTCGTATAGTTTGGACCATGGTTCTAAGCCTTTTAATGTCATGCAGCTAGGACATAGATTATCGTTTAAGGTCATATAATTTGGACTATGGCTATGCAGTTTAAAGTCATGCAGCTAGGACCAGGCAGTTTAAGGTCATGCAACTAGACCTCTGCTATAGTTTTTAGGTCATATAGTTTGGACCATGGAATTTAAGGTCGTTCATCTAGACCAAGGTTGTGTAGTTTAAGGTCATGCAGCACGAACCATTGTGTGGGTCGCCATGTAGGTGAAGCTCCATGGGGAATAGGTCGGTGGATAGTAATTTGACTCCCTGGGCATAAACTAATAGCAAGGGAAGCAGACTTCACTGGGGATTAGGGGACAAGTATGACTTCCCTAGTGGTGAAAGATGGAACTCCATGGGGAATAGATTCATGAAAGGTAACCCAACTCCTTGGGTTAGGATAGCTTGGTGTGAGACTGACCCATAGGGGATTAAAGGGGAAGCACGAACCATACTCCACTGGGAATCAATGGGCTACAGTACAGGTGTAATTCCTACTGGGGATGAGGGAAGTGACCTACTCCCAACTCCATTGGGGACGACCAGTCATGGCTTGGGTGGAACAGCTAGATGTAACTTCACTAGAGATAATGGCAATGGCGTGCTCATAACTCCTTTGGGGATAATGGTGAGACATGCACAGTGGTGACCAAGGTCTAGCATACATGGCACTAGAACATGCGTGATGCTAACATGAAGAGTGTAACACACACGGCAGCAGGTTTGCGAAGTATAAGTGTTCACACATATATGGCGTTTAGCATGGGAAAAGGCAACACAAGCGACGCTAGTGTGCATAGTGGCAACACACGTGATGGTAAACTTGGGAACACAGCCGACGCTTGGTACATTGTGAACACAGCAGATGCTGGGCATGTTTGAGAACACGGTCGACACTGGGTACATTAAGAACACAGCCGGCGCTAGGTATGTTGAGAACACAACCGACATTGGGTACATTAAGAACACAGCCGGTGCTAGGTATGGTGAGAACACAGTCAACGCTGGGTACATTAAGAACACAGCCGGCACAGGGTACGCGTTAGTGTTCGGGCCATGGGCCCGAGCCCGAGCCCGAGCCAGTCTTGGTCTCTATTTGCTAAAGTTTCCATGGGCAGCGGTAACCTTCCATTCGGGCCTCGAGTTCGAGCCCAACCCGATCCGGCCCATCGTCATTTGGCCTTCTAGGACATGACTGGCATTCTTGATTTGTGAGGGACACTTCAGGGAAACTTTGCCTATATAAGGGGGTAAACCCCATTTCTACCATTTTTTACCAAAGATTAAAACGATTAAGGCATTTGAGTAGGGAGAGTGAGAGAGCTCTTGGTAAGATTTCCGGCAAGCGCATAAGTCACTTCGTGTAGGATTTTGCAAAAGTTTGCTGGCAAGAAGGAGAGAGCACCGGAAAGAACACCACGCTTATCGCGAAGTTGCAAGAGTTTGCCGACGAGTGTAACGAGGCAAGCAAGGGGTTTGTTGGGGAGTTTCAGAGACTCCGGCCATGGTTTTGAGGGTCTTGGAGAAGGGGAAAAGGGGCAAAAGTTGCAGTAGAGGGCTTCCGGGGGAGTTCCATCATGTTTCTGGTAGTTTTTCGGTAGAGTGCCAGAAGGGAAAAGGCCTTACAGTGGTTTTTTGAAAGTTTCGATAAAAGAGGGGAGTTTCTGGTTGGTAACCGAGAGGTCGCAGGGTAAACGAAGGGTCACCGGGAGATGAAGGGCCCCTGAGAGGTAGGCGGTTGTCAGTCCATACGTGTGAGGACGTGCGCTAGGCCACGTCATGGCGACGGTTGTCAGGCGATGCAGCGGGGCTCGAGGTGACATGTACAGGATCCATGGCACGTGCAGGAGATTTGAACCCGAGCGACGATAGTCCTTTGTAAACACAGTCAGCGCTAAGCGTTGGTGACCACAGCTGGTGCTGGTATTTGGAGTACACAGTCGACACTGGTAATTGTGAACCCAGCTAGATCTAGAATCAGCAAACATAGTCGGTGCAAGGCGTTGGCAGACATAACTGGTGCTGGTATTTGGAGTACATAGACAGCACCGGTATTTGTGAACCCAGCCGATGCTGGTATCAGCGAACATAGTCGGCGCTAGGCGTTCGAGGATACAAACGGTGGTGGGTTTTTTTGAGAAACAGAGCCGACACTATCCTTTTCCTTAAGTGATTTTCGTGCAGGAGTAGGTCCTTAACCTTGATAAGATGGCCGGCTTGATAAGATGGTCAGGACCTCTCATACTATCCCAAATGTGAAGAACCTTTCGAGAGGAGGACAGGTTGGCACCAGTAAATTCACTGGTGAGAGTCTAGCGAGGGGCAAGCCTATTTGGCTCATTAATGCATTATGCAGGTCTTCGGGGTCTAAGGGAGCTGCCTCTCCCTGAGCTGGGTGAAGCAATAGTCAAACTGAGGAAGTTTACTACTACGACCAGCATTTTGGGGGATGCATCAGAAGTCCGCTCTCATTTTCATGCTACTCTAGATGAGCTAGAGAGCTGGAGGTTGCATCATGAGGCTAAGACCAACAGGGTGGCTTCCTTGGAGGATTCAATCTCGTGTCGTCGAGAGGGAATAGATGCTTGTGCTCAGAAGAAGACCACTATAGTTGCTCGTCAGCTTGACCTCAAGATGGAGGGGAGAACTAGTTTCAACCGAATGCTTGGAATATGGGAGGAGATGCGAAAATTAAGAGAGGAGTTTGGTGATCTTCAAAAGGAGATGATTTGGAGAAGAGCTTTAGATACTTCTTTGGTTGAGGATCTATCAGAACTCACTCGCACCATTGACTCAGAAACCGCCTCCATAAAGCAAGAAACTCAAATGGTGGTCGAGCTGAAGGAGCATATCCAGCAAGCCGAGACTTCTTCCACCACATCTAGAGAAGAGATCAATAAGATCACTGATCATTTTTAAGAGTGTCCTTCCTTTGTCAGCACTTTATAAAAAATTTGGAATTTATGAATAAAATGTTTCTCTTTCTCTTCTAGCTGATTTTACTGCATGATTTCATTCTTCTTTTTGCTTTGCTTCACCTCATTTTCTTCTTCTTGGGCTTGAGCACTTCTCGAAACATTTATTGTCTCAAGTGGCTAATACCATAGGCCTTGTTTTGTCTTGTGATGAGCTGTTGTGGCTTCAATAACTTCGAATGGGGGAGCAATTGCTTCTTTTCCCCTTACCGTTTGAATGGTCAATGGCTCATAATTCATTTTCCTCATCATTTGATGAGCCTGCTCACTATAAATAGTCCAATCAGAAGGTGCTTTGACCTCCATTCGAGGTGCATTCACTTCAATCCTGTCATAG
The DNA here is from genome assembly GCF_000471905.2 of Amborella trichopoda. The sequence goes on from NW_006497767.1 coordinate 737,861, forward strand.
CTTGTGGTCTCAGGCAGGAACTCCTTCAAATGTTTTGAAGCGATACGCACAACCTCCAATTGGCTCTGGAGACTGCGAACTTCAATTCTTAACTCTGCTAGGGGATTCTATTTCTGAGGGTGAGAAGGTTGTCCTTTCTCAAACTGCTCTCCTCCCACCAAACCAGGGAAGTGCAAAACTTGGGTTTGACTACTAGCCTGAACTGGCCCTACGGTGGGATGAGGAACATCCTCTATGCTTATAGCAACTGGGTTTTTAAAAATCTTTGATGGCGGTTGGTGCGCCACTTCTGCTTTCAAGAGTGCAATAGCATTATGTAGGACTTTTTGATGGTCCGAGGTGTAGGTGACCTTTGGAGCCGGAAATTCTATCCCCATGACTTCCTCCATTTCAGAAGTGACTTCTAGTTCATCTTCCTACAAAGGTGGCTCTGAAATGGAAGCAAAAGGGGAAGCTTCAACCTTCAGGCAGAGATGGAGCTTTTTCAAGGGTAGTGAATAGCATGCGAGGGTGAAGGGGAGTCAGATGGAGATTTTTGCCATGTCTTTCCTCTTCTTTGAACATGTCCGCCAGTGTTCGCCCGATGTCCTCAACATCTTCATGGGCCGAAGATTCTGTCTTCCTTACAAACTTGCAGTCACCATCATTTGGCTTTTGAAATGACACTGAATCTGTGAAATAATATTTAGCATCAGCATAGTGCTTCGGCTACATGAAACGGTCTTTTGTCGGCATAGACTGTACGATGTCTCCCTTCTCCACTATACTTGAAGCACTTGTGCAATGTGGATGGAACCACCCCCTAGTTGTAGAGCCACGGGAGGCCGAGAAGGATGTTGTAGGAGTTGTCAGTGTCTATCACATGAAACTGAGCGTAGTCATTTAATTCACCAATCTTGAGATGAAGGAAGATAGTGTCAGCCTGCTTCTCACCTGACTGGTTGAATCCCTTGACTGTGATATGAGTCGGAGTGAGATCTTCAGAACCTAATCCCAATCCTTAGGATGAGGTTGCATGCTGACCCTCCATCCAACATAATTCGGTTGATGGGGTATGTATGTAACTCACCGATCACAAAGAGAGGGCGATTGTGAAATATTTCTCCCAATTACAGATCATCCTCTGAGAAGGTGATTGTCATACATCCACTCAAGATCGATGGGTCCACCTCAATGGGTTCCACTTCAGCCTCATACACCTCTGGATCGGAAAGGGCATGGATCAGAGCCGTACGATAGTCCCTTGAGAGCATGAGAGCATCACAGATGCTGAGAAGGGCGGGAAGTTTCCTTAAGTTCCCCATCACATCATATTTCACCTTTTCATCATCAACCTTTTGCGTTCCTAGCCCTGCCACTGATTTGAGTTGAGGAGCAGGTTTAGGTGGAGAAGGTTTGCTTTGGTCTGCTGGCAGACTTGATTATACTGCCGACTTGGTTTGGGTTATGGAGGTCATATGTTGAGGCTTAGGAGGTGGTTATGTATAAAGGACCAATGGCCTCGCAGGGAATTAGACGATGGGTGGATTGTCCAGGGTACTTGGGCGAGAAAGGAGCCTAGGGAGCTGTAGGATGTGTGAATTGCTTGAAGTATTCGGGTGAGGGAGAAGTGTTGAACAAGGAAACTTCAAGAGGCCTAATTTCTGAGGTGGAGGCTATAGCGTTTTCCCTAACTCAAGATTTTTTGCCTCGTGATGTGTGATGCTCCTGAGATTTGTATCATATGGCAAGCCTCCCGAGAATAGAAGCTCTGACCCCTTGATTCTCTTAGTCTTTGCTCAAAGTCAAGCTCAGGGGGCCATTAGGATTTCTTTGATTTTGACTTCTTGTCCTTCTTTGAAGAAGATGGCTCTTCTTTGGTTCGAGCCGCCAAGGCATTAGCAACCGTTAAGAATCTTGCTACCTGAGCTAGCGTCTTTTTCAGCCGCCTCCGTTGCGTCTTGCTTATATTGGTTCCTTCAAGTTCTTTGTTAAGGGCCTCGAAGTCTAGACATTTCAAGGTTGTACCTACAAGAGACATAGAAAAGGAAGGCTGAGAAGCAAAAGAAGAAGAAGGAGAAGGGTTAGTAAGTGAGGGACTTTTAAGGTCATTACCCTCATCAAACCAATCTTGGCAGTTTTTGGTGTCATCACCAGAGTTAGACGTGTGCAGGGAGTCTCTTGGGTCTTTCCCATGCTTAGACTGTTGGAGAGTGCTTTTAGTGTTATCAACCTCATTGAACGTACTCCGAGTTGAAGATGGCTCAAGTACATTCTCTTGATGAGGTAAGGAAGTGAGAAAGATCATGCCGAGGATGAAGTCCTGCAAGGTCGGCAATGGGGGAAGAGACCTAAGAAATTCCTGCTCCATTGGCGGTTGAGAAGTCTTGTTTCTCCAGTGAGCAGCCCTTGATGCTCGTCTCTTTCTGGTTTTCATTGGCAGCAGTTGATCCATCTCGCTAGGTTTATGAACTGCCCTAGCTTGACGAACTGCTTCTCTCCTTAAGGACTTGAGTATGCTCCACCCATGATGGTTTATCCATGGTTGAGAAGTTGAGGGTTCAGCAGCATCTGAGTCATCTTCACCCAGGACTTATGTCAGGAGGTCCCCTTGTACTAGGGGAGAAGTGGTTTGGGAATCACTTTCTGGAACGTTGTAAGAATCTTGGCATCCCTGTATTTTCTTCACAATTATATCATGGAAACTGGAGCATTCGGTCAGGTCGTGGCCCCATATGTGATGGTACGGCCACCAATGGTTCTCAGTTCCCTGAGCAAGGCGTCGAGGCTGCCTTGTCGGTTTTGGTGTGATGAGGCCTTCTTGAAGCATCATAACAAACAGGGCGCGAAGGAGGTCAAGCGCTTCGTCTTCCACTTGGACTGTTACTGTGTGGGAGGCTTCTACCGTCCTGAATGCCTTCTGTTGCTCTTAAGCTTTATCTGGCCCTTCTCAATCAGAGCCTCGATAATATCTTTCAACATGTAGCAATCCTCTATGGGGTGGTTGATTTTTCGATGGTAAGAACAGTAATTTGCCTGGGTATCGAATCCAACTTGATCAGGGAACTTGGTCTCTGAGAGCTCGATTATGTTATATTCCAGCAATAATCGGAGTAGTGCAAGGACCCATTCCTTCTCAAAGGGGTAGACTTTATTCCTATGCCTGGTCCAATAATCATCCCGATTAAGGTTCGCAAGTGGGGATACTCGGTTATAAGATTGTTGTTGCTTGCCTATTTGAGGTGCTTTCGTTGTGTTTACCCCTTTGGAGAGGTCCAAAGTTTGGGGGGAGCCTTCTTTGGATCGCTTACAGTGACGGCCGTGCTGATCACTCCTTTTGTTGGTTGCCTCAGGTATTAGCTCGAGAGCTACCATTGCCCAGATTGTTTCCTGAGCTTGCAGACTGTTGTCGTGACCCACCATGGTGGCGTGACAAACTTTCTATGCAGGCCGACTTGGAGATCTACTCTAACATGGAAGTCGGATTGGAGGCCTCAACATGTAGAGCAATCTCAAGTCGCATGTTCCGCACATAAGTTTGAACCGCTTCCTTCTCAGGCATGGGATTGGGATGCGAGCGGCCAAATTTCTCCACCTTGATATGAATTGATCCACATGCTCATTGGGATCTTAGGTCAAGGTGAGAAGCTCGATGGTTTGAACATCTCTCTCAACCTCATAGAAACATTAGTGGAACAATTTCTTGATTTCTGCCTAAGTATGTACAGAGTTTGGGGGAAGCCGAGCATACCACTAAAAAGCAGGGTCATCCAGGGTTTCAACAAACTGACAGAGAAGGAGTCTACCATCAACAGCTGTCTCTCGACATGCTGCTTGGAAGTGGGTGATATGCTGGTTCGGGGAGCTGGTTCCATTGAACTGGGGAAACTTCCCTTTCTTGTAATCTGAGGGAAACGACACCTGATCAATGCATGAAGGGTACGGCTTTGGATAAGTCGTTGCACACTGTATTCCAGGGATTTGTCTGTTCTTTAAGCTATGGGTCACCATAACATCGATGTCTGTCTGTGAGACGGGGTGAGGGATAGAATTGTTCTTTGAGGCAAAGGGAAGGGGCTGTGCATCATTTGAGTGATGGGAATTGGCCTCATGGTTACCCGATTGTCGTGCGACATCTATGCGATCAATCTTCTCCATCATTGCACACACCATGTCTTCTAACTTATTCATGCGCTCATCTTAAGAGTCGCCAAGTTTGTTTACAACCATTTTGCTGACTGTTTCTCCTGGAAAGATAGCCTTAGTTGCAGCTGAGGGCTTTCAGGCTTGATGGGTTGCACGTGGTAGATCGGTTAGCAAGGGATCAGCATGCCCTAACTGAACTCAAGTCTAATATGCTGATCGTGTGAGGACCGATTCTCGACAGTCTTGGGACCGTGGCTGGGCAATCTTCTTCAACACTAACCACAGTGCAGGGTTCATGGACTTCTTCTTCAGGCTTTATCATCTCAAGAGAGTATAAGGGGTTCAGGTGAATAGGGTCATCAGAACTGGTTGCCTCGACTGTATTGGTTGCTTCCTTAGTCAGAATTTGCAGACCCCTATCGTGTTTAGCTTTGAGGTTTTGATAACTAAGACCCTTATCGTGGCAGTAAGGCGGGTATGATAACTAAGAACGGCTCAGTGACAATACTACTAGATGACAAGACTACCATGGCAATATTTGTCTCAGCCTCTCTTGGTCAAATGAGAGAGAGAGTAGAAAGAAGAGAGAGGAAAGGAAACATGCACAGTACTATCAATGTCATGCATGTGAGAAGAAGACGAGATGAGCAATGAGGGAGATAGGAAAAAGGGAAAGAGGAAAGAGAGAAGGAAAAGAATTTAAAAGAAAGAGAGAGAAGAGAGCAAGGGAACATGGGCGACGATGAAAGAAAAGATAGGAAAGAACATGGATGACGATGAGCTCCCGTCATCCATGACAGAAGGGTAAGAAGAGAGCGAAGACACAGGTGGCAATGAGCCTCCACCGCTCGTGACAGAGGAATAAGAAGAGAGAGAAAACATGGATGGTGATGAGCTTCTGTCGTCCATGACAGAGGAATAAAAAGAGAGAGTAAACACCGACGGCAATGCTCTTCTATCACCCATGACAGAGGAACAAGAAGAGAGAGAAAATATGGACAACGATGAGCTTCCACCATCCATGATAGAGGAATAAGAAGAGAGATAAAACATGGACGGCGATGAGCTTCTACCATCCATTACAAAGGAATAAGAAGAGAGAGAAAACACAGGCAGCAATGAACTTCCGTCGCTGATGATAGAGAAAGAAGAAGAGAGAGAAAATATGGATGGTGATGAGCTTCCATCGTCTATGACAGAGGAATAAGAAGAGAGAGAAAACACGGGTAGCAAAGAGCTTCCACCGCCCATGATAGAGGAACAAGAAGAGAGAGAAAATATAGACGGTGTTGAGCTTCTACCATCCATGATAGAAATGAGAAGAGAGAGAAAATATGGACAGCGATGGGTTTCCACCGTCCACGATAGAGGAATAAGAAGAGAGAGAAAACATGGATGGCGATGAGTTTCCACTGTTCATGATAGAAGAATATGAGAAGAGAGAGAAGACATGGATGGTGACAAGCTTCCACTGTCCATGACAGAAGATTAAGAGGAAGGAGAAAACATGGGCGGCGATGTGCTTCTACTGTCCATGACAGAAAATAAGAGGAGAGAGAAAATATGGGTTGCAATATGCTTCTGCCGTCCATGATAGACAATTAAGAAGAGAGAGAATATGGACGGCGATGTGCTTCCACCTTCATGATAGACTATTAAGAAGAGAGAGAACATGGACGACGATGTGCTTCCATCGTCCATAACAGAAGTGAAGACAAGGAGACTTTGACAAAGGCCAGGCCCACCACTCAGGTTAAGACCCGGCTCGCTGTTCAGGTCCCTGAAGTAAGAAGACATTATGCTAGTCGATAGACTTCGCCATGCATGAACAGAGAGGAAGGAGAGAGAACATAGAGAGTAGGAAAGAGAAGATAGAGAAAGAAAAGATAAAGAAAAAAAGGAAAGTGGATAAAGAAGATCAAAGAGGAATAGGAAAGAAAGATGGACCAGTGGATATAGAAACTGAGAGATGAGAGGAGAGAGATAACGATGAGGAGAGAGAAAGATAGGATTGAGAGGAGGAGAGCGAAAATTACCTTCATTAAAGGGTACCGAGCCTTTTCTTCTCTCTCCTCTCTCTCTCCAAGACATGCCCACAATTTGAATGTGAAAACTCTCAAATTTTATTGATGAGTATTGAATAATCAAGGGTGCTTTAACAGTTGTGTTTAGCATGTACTTATAGAATTAGGCCCAAACATGAGTGGATGCCAAAAACTACCTAAATTGATGATAATTATAATTTAATTTATTTAAAAGAAATTCTAAAATTGGGTGCAAAGGGACTGTTTTACCCCTGACAAACAATGTATGAAATTTCAAAACAGTCTCTGATGCTGCCCTAGAACTTGTGTGATCTTCTATGGATGATCTGACATTGCTCTGGTGCCCGTTTGATTGAAAGATGATTTTTTTCTAGTAACGTTCGACATGGCGATTGATTTGATACCAACTTCAAGCCATGGATCGTGCTTTTAGCCCACGATCATGACTCAAAATTTGGATGAATCTTGCAAACTTCGGATCGATAGAGTGTTTGTTTCTTGATGCTTTTCTTTGGTTTCTTCTATTAAGCACACTGAGCATGTCGTCATGATCGCGTGGCAATAAACGCAACTCGATTTTGTGTCCGGACGAAAATTTCATCGACTTGGGTTTTTTGCCAAAATTTAAAAATTCGACGGCATGAATTTACAGCAGTTTCGATGCCTTAGTGTGTAAAATCCAACCATTCACCATACATGGAGTTCGAACCATAAAGAGCCTCAAACCTTATGCACATAATGCAATGAGTTTCATGTCAATAGGGTATGTGAAAGTCATGATTTGGCCACTCGAGCGAGGCGTACTGCTGCTGAATTTTCTGCAACTATCTTTACTTATTATCAACCTCTCTCTAGCTTTTTGCCTTGCTCGGGTGCTGTCACGGGTCGTTCCATATATCAAAATGCTCGTCTTGATGAGATGAATACGCTCACCAAATTCAAGAGCGATCCAACTCAGAACGAGTGAGATACGAGCCTTTGAAGTTGATACTTGGGACAATGCACATCAGCCTCCTTTAATGGAGGTTGATGTAGGGAGGCCGCAAGGGAATAGCGTGCGGCCTACCCCTTTTTGGTCTTTTACCCATAATTTTTTCCTGGAATGCCCGATTAAGTCAAAACTTGACCCGTATGAGTTTTCGACCGTGCAGATCCAATGGTAGTGGTCGCAACGGGGTCTGTTTCAGGGTGTTAGAGGCTGATTTTTTTGAAATTGTTTCTTTGTCTGTGCTGCTTTTAGATATGTCGGATTGAGACAAAACTTGGCAGGTGGCCTTTTTGGGATGCTTAGGAAGATTTTGACCCATTTTGGGGCAATTCTTAGACTGTTGGGAGTTTCATTGTATGTTAAGGCTCTATTGACTGACCTCCTATTTATTCCGCATCTCGGACTAAGGTGCTGAAAAATATCTTTAAACAGAGAGAAAAGAAGGAAGGGAGTATGTGCTTATATAGAGGTGGGGCCCAAACATGGGTGTATAATCAAATTTTGACCTAATTATCTAAAAGTAACAATTAAGCGAATAAAATAAATACTAAAAAATGGGGGTAAAATGATGATTTTTCCCCTGCACCATCAATCTGTGAAACTCCAAATCAGTCCTTGTAATGGTCGTACAATCACGTAAGCTTTTTGTGGCTAATTCGGGGCCCTTCTGGTCTTCATCCGACCAAAAGATTATTCTTTTCTTAATCGGCTCAGGAAGACGGTCGTTTTAATACCCATTTCGAGCCATGGTTTGGACTCTCAGGCCATGATCACAACACGGTAAAAACATGGGAAAATGTGTGACCTTTGCTTTAGGGTTAGGCTCGTTTCTCAATGTTTCATGGATTTCTTTATTATAGCATGACAAGCATGTTGCCACGATCGTTTTGCAAAAAAAAAAGACTCGATTTGGTGTCTAGACGACTGCTTTCCAAATTTTGAGACTTTGGCTGGAATTTTGATCTCGATGGCTGGAATTTTCCACTGTTCATCCCTAATTTCTGACTAATCCGACCTTTCATCACGTGTGAAGTTCGACCCAGAAGAAGCTCTCAACCTTGTGGTCGTAACGGGCCTGACCTTGCGTCTATCTGACGTGTGAGTGCTATGATGTGGGTGTTTGATCAAGGAGACATGTTGCTAAAAATTTCCTGCTACTTTTTTAACTTTCTGACGAACTTCTCTCTTCGATTTCTCTCAACTAGGGTCATGTCATCACCAGTGCCACATATCAAATTGACCAGGTTAACGAGACGAACATGCTCCCAAAATTTGGGCTCGATCCAACTCGGGATGAGAAAGATACAACCATGAAAATTTTCTCTCCAAAATGGTGAAGCACAGTTTCCATTAATGGAAACTGGTTCACTAAGGGTGCACGGTAATAGTGTACGACCTACCCATTTTGGGTAATTTGGCCATAACTTTCTCCAAAAGCATCCAAATACGTAAAATTGGTACCTGGGGGTTTTCAAACATTCTAAATCCAATGGAGATGGTCTGTAGATCTTTTGAAGCTCTGATAATGGTGCTTTAGTTTACGGTCCATTTTCAGCATGTTAGAGGCAGGATTTCTCAAAATTGTTTTGTCGTCTGCACTACCTTAAACTTGTCGGATTGCGACGAAACTTGGGATACAAGTGCTGAAAAATGCCTTCAAACAACCTACCGCATCGAATGTTGTGTTTCGAGAGAAGTAAGAAGTACAACATTTGGAATCAAAATTGTCCTTTGACTTTAGTTTTCTTCCTGGCTACCGGATCACACGAACGCTAAAGGGATATTCATGAGAAGCTGCTTCCCAAAGGGGTAGCCAAGGTGCTCAAACGGCTGGGGGTCTTGCTTAAGGGCTTGTAGATCCAGACGTAGAGACTTTAGGGGGAGAACGAAAGCTGGGGATGTGTTTAAAGTCCTCACCCTTATTGGACATACAAGATGCTTTAAAATTCTTGACCCTTGTTGAATGTACAAGATGCTTTTAGAGTCGTCACCATTATTAAACATATTTACTGTATTGTTTGTTGCTACACCAGGTTTGCTTTGACAAACAAGGTACCTCTATGGGCCCCTTCCTACCGAGTCCAGTCCGGGGCCTTCGTTGGCCTTTTTCGAATGTCTGAGCCAGCCAGGGAGGGATTTTTGGTGAGGTATCCTTGAAAGGGCCCTACCCTGGTTGTTGTGGGTAAGTATTGACCTGATTTGATAGTTTTTTTCTTGTGAGGCATCTTTGTTTTTTGGTCTTGATAACAAGGCATTCTGCTACCGAGAATTTTTATTTGAAATGCTGGCTAAAGTTATCTGTAGAGACGAGCTCTGCATCAACCTGCTTATTAGTCCGAGCACCCTTTCAGGTTTTCACTTGGACCGAGGAAGCAGTGTCGTGGTGATGGTTTTCACCAACCTCCTTTATATTAGGCTCTTTTTCTCATGACCAAACGGCCATGTCTGCCCTTTTCATATTTGCTTATGGTGCCCTTTAGAAAGAAAACCTTGCCCGATTTTTATTTTACAGGACACTCTCACTCGTGGTTTCATGACCATGCCCGTCCGTCATTTTTACTCATGGCGTTCCCCTTTTTGGGTTTACACCATGCCCTTTTTTATTTTTTTTTGTGGGGGTGTGTTTAAGGTCATGCCTCCGAGACCTGAACAAAGCAGTTTAACATCATGCGGTCAGGACGTGCACTATAGTTTAAAGTCATACAGTTGGACCGCGGCAAAAATGGATGAAAGTCCGTAAGGGCCATGGAATGAGTATGGTAGTGGGTTGACTCATTTGAGGGAGATGGCACAAGACCGTCTGTGAATGATGGATTGTGTTTGTATGGAAGGTGGATAATGGTGACCCACCAGCTATGGTGAATATGGATGGTGGAATGGCTCACTGTTGTTTCGTGAGCGTGGGTACGACTCACTAGGGAATACTAGGAGTCTATGGACGGAAACGGAGATGGACTCACTGGGAGGTAATGGCGATGGTGTACACGTGTATAGAGGCATGTTTAAGGTCACTCCACTGGGACCTGGGTAAAGCAGTTTAACGTCATGCGGTCAGAACGTGTGTTACAGTTGAGGGTCGTGCAATTAGACCGTTTTGGGAAGCAGTTTAATGTCATGCCGCCATGACTTGTACTACAGTTTAGGGTCATGCAACTGGACCATTGTGCGAAGCAGTTTAACATCATGCGCCCAGGATGTGTGTTACAATTTAAGGTCATGCAACGGGGCCGTTGTGCGAAGCAGTTTAACGTCATGCGGTCAAGACGTGCGTTATAGTTTAAGGTCATGCAACTGGATCGTTGTACGAAGCAGTTTAACGTCATGGGGTCAAGACGTGTGTTACAGTTTAGGGTCATGCAACTGGACCATTGTGCGAAGCAGTTTAACGACATGCGGCCAAGACGTGCACTATAATTTAGGGTCATGCAGCTAGACTGTTGTGCAAAGCAGTTTAACGTCATGCGACAAGGACGTGTGTTACAATTTAAGGTCATGCAACGGGGCCGTTGTGCGAAGCAGTTTAACGTCATGCGGTCAAGACGTGCGTTATAGTTTAAGGTCATGCAACTGGATCGTTGTACGAAGCAGTTTAACGGCATGGGGTCAAGACGTGTGTTACAGTTGACGGTCATGCAATTAGACCGTTTTGGGAAGCAATTTAATGTCATGCAGCCATGACTTGTACTACAATTTAGGGTCATGCAACTGGACCATTGTGCGAAGCAGTTTAACGTCATGCGACAAGGACGTGTGTTACAGTTTAGGGTCATGCAACTAGACCATTGTGCGAAGTAGTTTAACGTCATATGGTCAGGATGTGTGTTATAGTTTAGGGTCATGCAACTGGACCGTGTATGAGTCGCCATGTATGTGGGTAGCTCAATAATGGATGGACCCACTGGGGGATGTGAAATGGATGAAGCTCCATGGGAAATGGGTTTGTGACTGTTGGTCAGACTCACTGGGGATGAAAAGGCCAAGACCATTTATGGGCAGTGGGGTTCAGATGGTGAAGGTAGCCCGGTGAGGGATGGTAGGTGGAAGTGGACCCACTGGGGATTAGGGAGTGAACGTGAGTCCCTGGGGATAAACGATTAGGGCTTGAATATGACTACAATGAGGATGGCCAAGTGCTGAGGGTTGAACCTTGCCGATGCACACATGAACGGGCAGGCTACGGAAGGCATGCGTGGAGGTGTATGTAAAAGGAGTGGGTGCAGAGGCTTGCGATCAGAAGTATGTGAGTTGTGCTCGGCAGCAGGCCGTGGAAGCCAGATGCGCACGGCAGTAGAGCTTTCATGATCACCAAGAGTCACACACGGTAGTGATGAGGCGCAGCAGAACACACATGGCAGTGATCGTCGAGGCACACACTGGAAAGGAGTACGCACAGCAGCCAACGTGCTTGGCGGTAAGTGCACGACAGCATGCGGCATGGGCGTGCTCGATGACAGCGCATGGTGAGAGACACGCTCAACAACGGCCTGTGGAAGTCAGAGGCACACGGTAGTAGGATGCGGTGAGGGATGCTTGGCAGTAGCATGCGGTGAGGGATGCCGGCAGTAGCATGCGGCAAGGGACGCTCGACAGTAGCATGCGATGAGGGACGCTCGACAGTAGCATGCAGAGAGGGACGCTCGGCAGTAGCATGCTCTAAGATTTGGCTCAGGCCTAAACCCGACCCAGCCCGTCATCGTTTGGCCTTCTGAGCTTGCATGAAATTATCATTTTGTGCAAGGTAGATTTGGGAAGCCCCGACTATAAAAGGGGGCAAAACCCCACTTACCATTTTAACAGAAGGTAAAAATGTCTAAGATCTTTTAACAGTGGGAGGATTTTCGGGGAGAAGAGGGAGAGGTTTTGGCAAGAACTCAGAAAGTTTTTCCCACAAGGGTGGTCCGAAAGGTGAGACTGAGGGTCACCGGTGAATCGTGGTCAGTCACTAAGGAATGCTAGGCAGTGAGGAGGGTTCTTTCAGCGAGGCGCATGACGGCTTGCCGTAACATTCCAGCGATGGGTGCGCGGCAAGAGTATCCAAGATTCTTTCTGGCGATAACAAGGGCCTGCCGGGGTGACTTGCAAGGTTGATGGTAGCTACAGGAGGTTTTTCAGCTAGGTTTGCAGACATAAAGTTTCAAGATGACAGGGAGCCCATTCGGCTGTTGTTGGTTGCAGCAACCAAGGATCACCATCCGTGCTTACGAGCAGGGACACGCATTGAGGCATTGCAAGGCCATGCAGCTCGACAAGCGGTGTGTGCGATATTCGAGGTGCCTCGCGTAACACATGTGACAGAGACAGGTGTGCAGCATGACGTGCTCGATAGGCTAGCATGCTCGGCAGTCTGAGTGACATGCTCGGCAGTAAGTCGCGCTTAGCGGTGAAGCGACGTGCTCAGCAGTGGGTTGCGCACGGCAGTGAGTTACACACTGTGGTGCGCTCGGCAGTGAGTTGCGATCGGCAGTGAGTTGTGCATGGTGGTTCTCTCGGTAGTTAGTTGCGCATGGCAGGATAGCGTGCTCGACAACAAGTCATGCACTGATGTCATCAAATGCGCACGGTAGTGACTACATGCACGGCAGTGTTTCGCGCACAGTTTGTCAAAAGTGCGTGCGGTGGCGTTTCACATTCGACAGAGAAACGCACATGGTGGTAAACATTTTGATAGCCCAATGGCTGGATCTTTAGTTATTCCAGAGGTGAAAAACCTTCCGAGAGCAGGGGAGCTGGGGACTAGTGATTTTACTAGTGAGAGTTTGGTCAAAGGGGACCCTATCTGGCTAACAGAACCTTCACGTAAACAAGAATGGCCCTTGACTGTCACCTTCATTAGCGGGCCAGTGCGTTTTGAAGCCCACGAAAATAATGATGGCACCGTTTCTACTGAAGATGGATTTGCGCTTCTTCAATGCCTGCATAGGGAGATAGCTTCCGATGAATTCCTCCCTAACCTTGGGAAGAGGATGGTCAAAACAAAGGGGATGATATGGTCCCCTACTGGGCTCCGAGTGCTGGGGGAGCATCAGTTTCTGTGAGGATATTCTTCTTTGACCCTTAATGTGCTGCAATTATATGTAGACATACTCAAGCACGCCTCCTTATCAGCGGCATTTTCAATCTCAGTAGGATATTTCGACCATTGTTCAAACACCAACAAGGTACTGTTGGAGACATGGAGTCACGTTAGTAACACGTGGCTCTTTGGTCATGGCGAGGCAGGGATCTCTCTGCTAGATCTTCAGTTCATTGGTAGCCTATCATTGATGGGGGCAATGTATGATGAGTTCATGCCTCATAACTCGGTCATTTTTTGCGGGGCCTCATCAGGGAGCAAGGCACCTCCCACTTAGCTTAAGGAGATTTTCGAGATCTACCAACTCCTTACCTCTCAATCTAGTGTTGGTCGTGTAACCTTCACCCAGTGGGTAAGGTTCTTCTATGGTGAACACCCTGATATAGTCGAGTTTGATTGCTCCTTAGGGGGAAAAGGGAAAGTTGTTTGAGAGGAAACACCTCCGGTTTACAAATGCCAATCTGGGAGCGATGGAATTTTTTTGGCGGCCTACTTGGCCTTATTTCTTTGCAAGTTTGCCCTTTCTGGGGTTCGTTTAGGCACACTTTACATAGCTTGTGACAAAGCGAGTGGATGCCAATATGCACTTGCACAACCAGTCCTATGCAACATTTACTATGGGCTGGGAGCTATGTCAAGGGGAAAACTTTATAAAGGGAAGGAAGGCGATCATGGGCTGATGGGCGGTGAGACTTTCCTTGGGGACTTCAAGACACCTTTCCCTATTCAGTATGTGTTCGGGTGGCTTGTAGCCTACTTTCCCAGCACATACATCAGAAACCTATCTTTGGGGGAGGAAATGTGTTCTCATCTGATGAAGATCACGAGGCAAAGAGCCGTTTTTCATACCCCTGGCCATGCATGAAATTTGTTTGAAAACGAGTCCTCCAGCATGCGTCGAGTCTCTTTTCCAGTACAGGGCTTCAATGACCATGCTTTTGTGGATGAGCTTGAAAAGGAGCTGGATGGTGCCCCCATGAGCATCAGAGTAGGGGTACTACCCCCACCGCTTCGCTCGACAACATGGACTTGATCAAGGTTATCCCTTCCTAGTCTTATTCGAGAAACATTATGGCAAGATAAATGTTGAGAAGACAAAGGAATTGGGAACACTTCACAAATCATGGAAGGTGGTACATGTTCTTATTTCTTGGTCGACTTGCTTGGAGACCACTGAGGTGAGCAAGTTTGTCATACCTCACTTTGGCAGGGTGGTCCGAGCAACTGAGGCACATGAGCATTAGTGGAGGATTACCGACTGTGGATATTGGGAGGTTGACCACCCTTGGATAGGGGAAGGCAGCAACTGACGTCGGGAGACCAAACAGGGGAAGAACTTCAAAGCCCCTCCTTTTGGTAGTATCCTTAGACTGGATTATCCCTGGAACTGGAAATATCTTGGGGTGCCACGGGAGATAGCAGCGAATGAGTCATCGCCACATGCGCTTGCTCTAAAGGAGAATACGGAAACCCTCTTTGACAACCTTAGTTCCATTTTTTAGTAAAAAGAAGGTCACAGGGTTTTTGAGCAGGAAGGGCATCCAGTCCAGGATCTGAATTCCCTAATAGGAAGTAGTCCTTATAGTGCCCCTGCTATGGGTTCTTCTTATGGTGAGGGCTCAGGGAAAACTATACCTTCTCAGGAAGGGGGGAAGAAGAGGAAGCGCCCTGCACCCATTGACATCTCTAGGTCCCAGTCTACTGTTGCACCTCCTCAAAAGCGCAAGAATACTAGGCCATCTGTTGTGCCTGGGAGAGCAATTAATGCTCCATCCCCTGCTACTGCGGAGTCTCAAGACGATAGTGTTAACACCTCCGAGCCTCTCATCATTCCTTCAGATAGGGAGATGACCCCTAACCCTGGAGTGGCATCATTAGTCCAAGAGGTGGGTCCTGTGACAATCGAGTCAATGCATGAGTTGACTTTGGTTCCATCCTCCCCAAGGAGAATGAGTTCAGATTCAAACCCATGCCCCGAGGAGCGCACCCCTTCAGAATTGGGAGAGGCAAGCGAAGCTACAAGTGGGGATGCTGATGAAGGCCCGGTTACTGTTTAAGGTGAAGAGCTTGGAGTTACTGAGGCATCCGAGGCACATAAGGCAGCTGTGGGTGATGAGTTCACAAGAATTGTTGGAGAAGAGGAGTCTGTCCCCTTTGAGCAACTTGAAGCGATTGTTCCCAACAACAGGGGCGAGGATGTGGGAAATGATGGCTCCAACACCTCTCAAAGAGAGGAGCCTGATACTGATGAGAGGCTTGAGCAACCTGAGGTAGCTACTCCTGATGAGGTGATAGAGGCCCTGGTTCTTGGGTAATAAGAAATCGAGGCTCGATCAGGGCTTGAAGATTCTGGCAACCTAGGCTTCGAAGTTGCTTCCCTGGTGGCGTCCATAGCTATGGTCATTGTCCCTTTGACTTCAGCTCCTTTAGTCGAGGAAACCTCTTTCATGGTGACCTCACCTTCTAGGTTAACCTTGTCCAGGCCTACTTTCAGCAGGGAGCCTGACATGATTGTGGACATGCTCCGTGCAGGTCTTCAATGATTAAAGGAGCAGCCCTTTGCCGAACTTAGCGAGGCATTGACCAACCTCATGGAGTTTTCCCTTGCAACAATTGTTCTAGGGAACACGAAAGAAGTCCTCTCTTATTTTGATGTTACCTTAAATGAGTTGGAGGGTTGGAGATTGGAGAGGTTGCAACAGGAAGCAACTGCGAAGGAGCTGGAGAATACTCAGTTAACTTCGCTGGAGGCTTCTCTTGTGCGCGATCATGAATTGGTAGAGGACTATTCACAAAAAAGGGATGTCGCGGTCTCTCGGAGATCTGATCTCAACGAGGAGGCTATCGCTCACTTTAGTACGATGACTGTTATGAAGGTGGAGCTACATAAGTTGAGAGAAGAGTTCGTGGGACTTGAGAAGGAAACAAAACTCTAGGACGCAGAGGATGAGACCCTAGCCAATGAAGTGTCGAAGCTCGAGGATGCCTTGGAGATAGAAACTACTTCCTTGGAGCAAAGGACTCAAGTGATGACAAAGTTCAAGAGGCACATTCAAGGCGCCAAAGTGGCTTCAGAGAGATCCCAAGCAAAAATTGGCCTCATTTTGTCTTTCTCCTCCTCCTCCTTTTTGTATACAGATGTTTGTACACAAATTTTGATTATATGAATGAAACAACTCTTTTTGTCCTTATCTTGTATTGTTTACGGTTTGCATCTCTTCATTTTTCATTACTGCCTTCTAGGAGACCGTATGATAGTAAGGTGCCATTCTCATGATTTTCTTGCGAACCCCTTTTGGGTTTTCATCGCACCACATCTTTTTATCTAGTGACTTTTGCCCACAATAGCTGGTGATGCTACTATGCCCCATCATTGTTTTTCCTTTTTCTTTTTCTTTTGACATTTTTACCCATGGCGCCCTCTCGGGTTTTCACCATGTTTGTCTTTTTGACATTTTTACCCACAATGCCCTTTCAGGTTTTTGTCGTGTCCGCCTCTTTGACATTTTTACCCACAACACCCTTTCAAGTTTTTGTCATGTTCGTCTTTTCAGGGAGAGAGATGAGAGGAGGTAGAATACCCGAGGCCTTGTCTTGAGGTGTGACAAGAAGTTGCGGCCCCAATGACTTCGAACAGATCTGCGATTCCCTTCTCACCTCTTAGTCCTTGATTAGTCAGAGGCTCATAGTTAATTGTCCCCATAATGCGATGAGTCTGATGACTATACAGACTCCAATCATGGGAGGTTTTGGCCTCTGGACGGGATGAGCTCTCTGAGATCTCATGTCTGTTATAGCTCATTGATTATAGCATGAATTCTTCCAAGGGTTTTGAAGCAGTCCATTCTTCCACTTTAGCCCTCCCTTTATGTATGGTTTCTATTTGGTTTTGAAGACCTTGCATTTCTTTCCTTACATAAGGGCCACAATTTTCTCCCAAGCCAGTATCACTGCACGAGAAGAGAGATGTAATGTCAAGCAAGAAGGTGTAAGGATTTTCACCACGCGCAAAAGGCATATTGAGTATTGTCGTTTGAGGCATTGCCGCATGTGTTTAAGGAGTAGCGCTAGTTGGAGTAGCATCGATAGGAGTAGCACCGGTTGGAGCAGCACCGGGTGGAGCAGCACCGATTGGAGTAGCGCCCGGTGGAGTAGCGCCGATTGGAGCAGCGCCGAGTGGAGTGGTGCCGATTGGAGTAGCGCTGATTGAAGCAACGCCGGGTGGAGTAGCGCCGATTGGAGCAGCACCGGTTGGAGCAGCGCCGGTGGGATAAGAAGAGAGTAGCGTCGATTGGAGTGCCGCCAGTGGGATAAGAAGAGAGTAACGTTGGTTGGAGCAGTGCCGGTTGGATAAGAAGAGAGTAGCGCGCCGATTGAAGAGAACAGAGCAGCGCCGGCTGGAGTAGCACCAGTTGGATGTTTGATAGTGCAGCGCCGGGAGTGTCTTAATCAAACGTACAGCCTCTGTTCATGTCAAAGCTGCCCCGTACGTGTCAAAGCAATGAGCGATTTCATCAGCCACAGTGTTTTTCAACCACCCTCTCCTTTTAAGCCTTTGGCAACACGGGTCTCTCCCATTTTTCTAAACTTTTCCCTCTCTCTTGAAGCTCACTGCTACCCCTTTCAAGACAGCCCACTCGGTGAAGCCAAGGAAAGTCCGTGAAGGCCATAAGTGAGGATTTGTGATACCGTAAGAAGTCAAGGTAAGTGGGTCTAGCTTTATGCATCCATGAGTGTTGTAAAAATGTTGAAATGGATTAGATGATATAAAAGAAAATGTGAAGAATGAATGGGTTAACATGAGGTTGAAGATTCAATTTGTGCTTCTCAATGCCATGACTGTGTCTACCACATGTTTGATCTTTTTATTTATGGAAACTCATGAAATCGCTCATTGTGAGACTCCATATCACGAATAAGGTTGCAAGCCCAAACTGTAGCTTGGCTAGGAAATATTAAGTGTTCTTTAAAAGTATATGAACTTGAGAATATGAATTTCCAGAACTGTGAATGTTTTTGCATCCATAAGTTCGATGACCAAATGGCATTCAAATAGGACCAAATCAGTCCCAAATGAAAGACATGTGTGTAAGCTCCAATTTTAATTTTTTCTTCATGACAACATTTTGCATGGATAAAAAGATATGGCCCTAAATGTCGAGGCATGACACTGTTCACAGTTGTTGCTATTTCCAGCAACTATGGCCCTCTTTGGGCAATACTTGTGACCTAGCTAATGGTATCCAAAAGCCTTGAATTTTACTCCATTGGAAAGGTTTATGAATGCACTTAAAGGTGCATGTTTTGAGATGTTTGAAACTTCCCACGAATTTTGAGCTATGACCTGAAATGCGTAAATATGTCACTGCGCACTGTTGCAAGGAAATTTCCAGCAACTAAGGCTCACTTTGTACTGAGCTATTGACCCATCAAATGGCACCCAAATTTCTTCAAGTCACTGTTTTTTAAATGAAACATGTATTAGCTCAAGGTTTCATGTTTGAGGCATCTCGAAACTCCCCCTACATCGGGAGCTACACCCTCGTTAAGAGGGGCATGTCACTATTACTTGTCACTACATCATTGCATGACCATGCGGCTCTAAGTTTTCTTGATATATGATAAATGTGAATGTCATATGATAAATTCCATGAGAATTCCATAAATATATGTGAATGATGTCGTGTAAACTACACTTTGTGAGAAAAAGGGGCCATGAGCGCGATAAAGATGAAATGAATTAACAATGAATGCCAAATACTATTGAGAAAGCTTATGTGTAAATGCCCTGTGATAGCTTATGAAATGCATGTCTTTTGCTAAATGCTATGACATTATGATGAAATATGATTCATCTGTAATGAGAAAATGAATGGCCACTGCTTATATTATTATTGAACACTATACGGTGGGACACTCACCGGTAGTAGATACTGTTATGATGATGCGATGAATGGCCACTGTTTATATTGTTATTGACCACTACACGGTGGGACACTCATCAGTAGTGCTTACTGTTATGATAATGTGATAAATGGCCACTGCTTATATTGATATTGGCCACTGCACAGTGGGACACTCACCGGTAGTGGATGCCATTATGATATTGCCTGCTATGCAATGGGACACTCATCGGTAGTAAGGAAAGAGATGCCAGCATATCCCCTAACCTGCATAATGATAGGAACTGGTTAAGGGGGAGGATGAAGGGATGGTCGCACCCTAGATTTATGAAATGATATGTGATTGATGCCTTGCAAGGTAAGGGCCTATCGAAACCCCAATGCACGCTGGGGACTGTATGAGTATGTTGAGGGTATTACAAAGTGGATACCCCACTTGTCATTACCCTCCCTCCTGTGATAGTAGAGGTCTTAAGCAATGGGATTGGCTTAGCCTGATGGATAGGGCCTCTACTGCGGGAGTTGGTGATTTAGAGAGTACGTGGGTAATGATTGAATTTATTTATAAGGAATGTTTAGCATTATAATGATGGAATGATTTATGATTTCACTAATTGAAGGCTCTTATCGCACTGATTTAGTGATGACTGTCGTTTAAATGAAATGTTCATACTCATTGTCTTGACTTGATATGCATTTATGCTAAATTATGATTCTGTTGATAAATTGTACTGTTGTCACATATGGATAGAACCACCACAGATGCATAACTCTAGACCTGCTTACTGACATGTATAGCTCATCCTATTATTTCTCCTCTCCTTGTAGATTGATAGCGGCAGGTACAGGACAGGAAGTTCGTGTTTGGCAACTGGAAGACAAAGCTAGTGTTCTTGATGAAGGTTCTTATACCTTGTTTATGTCTTGCCAGTTTGGCCCTGGTTTTGTTTTGTTTTTGGTAGATATGTGTAATATTGGGCCTAGATGCCCCGAACTGAATGTAATATTTTGGAAGATTCTTATATTATGAAATTTGGTGTGCGGAGTTTTTCCTTACTCTTCTACTAGTTAAGCTTGTCGTTTTAGCTCTCTTCCATGGTTTGCTCTTCCAAATATAAAGGCATTGAGTCCACTCCTAACTAAGTGACAAACATTACATTGAATCACGAACACGTGCTCAATCACCCGTCGCTACGTAAGGTACGATTGTCGGGGGTGGGGTCATGACACCTTAGCTCGGCAAGAGTTACTTGACTTTGATGGTGGGGCGAGTAGTTTCCACTAGACTTCTCTTCTGTCAAGGAGTCTGGGATATGCAAGACTATTAGAGAGTCGCCTACCTGGGCTGACCGTTGGGCCAGATGAGGGACATCTTCTTTTCTTAGGGAGGCCGGGATGCTAAGGATCTTGCGGTCTGGTAGCCATGACGCTTCTGCCTCAAGGAGTTCAATTGGGATTTGCAAGACCTTTTGCTGGTCTAGGATATAGGTGACCCTTGGGGCCAAAGAATCTACTCCCATGGCTTCCTCTCATCAGTAGTCATTGGTTCAATAGCCGGTGGGGGTGGCTCTAGACTGAAAGAGGAGGGGAGAGCTTCATCTTCAGGGGAAGCAGGTAATGCCTCAGGAAGAGGATACAGATTATTGGTGTTGATAGAGGTCAGAGGGAGGATTTTTTCGTTTCTCTCCTCTTCTTAAGCATGTCCAAGAGCACTCGTCCTACATCGCCTGCATCCTCATGCGGTGATAATTCCGCTCTTCTTATAGACCTTCGTTCATCATCCTTGAATTCTTCAGATGGTACCGGTTCTACAAAGTAGTACTTTGCATCGGCATAATGTGTCTCATCGATGGGGAACAACCTTTTTTCAGCATGGATTGTGTACTCTCTCCCATCCCAGCTGTACTTAAAGCATTGATGAAGGGTGGATGGAACCACTCCTTGATCATGCATTCAAGGACGACCAAGAAGGATGTTGTATGAGGTCTTGGTGCCGATTAGATGGAATTAGGCATAATCATTTAATTCACCGATCTTGAGACGGAGGCGGACAGTGCCGACTGGTTTCTCACCCGACTGATTGAATCCCTGAACTGTGTTGTTTGTTGGTGTGAGAT
Organism: Amborella trichopoda; assembly: GCF_000471905.2. Next base: position 759,112 of record NW_006497767.1, read on the forward strand.
CATCAAATCCCAGCCCTAGATGGGTGAGAATCCTTATTGGGATGAGATTCATTGCTGATCCCCTGTCTAGCATAATTTGATTGATGGGACACGCATGTAACTCACAGGTTACGAAGAGAGGCCAGTTGTGAAACTTTCCACCGAACTGCAAGTCATCATTCGAGAAAGTGATGGCCATACAATTGTTTAAAATTGTAGGGTTGGGCTTTACTTTGGTCTCATGTACCATAGGGAAAGATAGAGCTTGAATAAGGGCCAGGTGACAATCTCTTGAGAGCATAAGAGCATTATAGACACTGAGAAGAGCAGGGAGTTTCCTCAGTTGTCCAACCACGTCATACTTGACCTTGTCATCGTCAACTTTTTGAGCTCCTGGTCTCGCCATGGGTTTGGGTGGTATGGAAGGTTGTGAGGTAGGTTTAGGTGGTGAAGATTGGTTTTGGGGTACCAGCTGACTTTGTTGTGCAACCGGTGTGGAATGGAGAGTTTGTGTAGGTACAGGTTGTGCTACCGGACTTGGCACCGATTGGCCAGGTCGAGCAGCTAAGTCTAGTGGAGACTGGTTAGATTGGGCCATAGGGGTAGGTGTTGACAAAGTGGAGGTTGATGGAAGTTGAGGGTTAGGAGTCGGTTGGGTGTATGGGACCAATGGTGATCCCGAGAACCTAAGGAGTGGTGGATTGGTTGATGTGTTAGGATATGGGATGAGTGGCGGACCAGGGTACTACCAAAGCTTCGGTTTCTGCCTGGGTGTTTGTAACTTCTTACCAAACCTGAGACTAATTGGGTCAGTATTGGTCACTGCTTCAGAGATCTGCACCATGTAGCATGCTTCATGAGAATGGAAGCTCTGCCCTCCTAACTCTCTCAGCCATTATTTGAAGTCGGGCTCAAGTGGCCATTGGGCTCTCTTAGACTTGGGATTCTTGTGTCACTTGAGGAGCTCCTCAATAGTGCGAGGAGGCTTCGTATTGGCTCTAGACGCAAAGGCATCAGTGACTGACAGGAACCCAGCTGCTTGGGCGACAGTCTTTTCAGCTGCTTTCGATGCCGCTTACGAATATTGCAACTTTTTAGCTCCTTGTCAAAAGCCTCAAAGTTTGGGCATTCCCGAGTTGAACCTGCAAAAGACATGTTAGTAGAGGAAGAAGGTTTAGAAGAGTCGGGGATAGAAGATGGGGGAGAGCTTTTAAGGTCGTCACTCAGATTGGACTGATCCAGATAGCCTTTAGCATCATCATCGAAGTTGGACGTGTGCAAGGAATCTTTTAGGTCTTCACCCTGCTTGGACCGTTGAGGGGTGCTTTTTATATCGTCAACCTTATTGAATGTGTTGAGAACCTTAGCAGAGGAAGGCTCAGGAATGTCCTCTCCATTGGATTGTGGGTTTTGGTCAGTGGAAGAGACTGGCTCGGAGAAGAAATCCCACAGGGTTGGCAACGGAGAAAGGGGCTTGAGAAACTCGACCTCAATCTGAGACTCACGTGGCTTAGAGGCTGGCCTTGCTTAGCGAACAGTTTGATTTCATCCTGCTTCGTCCTTGATAGACCTGCCATGGTTGAGAAGTTGAGGGTTCATCGGGGTCAAAAGTCTTGGGTGATGCACTCTCACAAACAGAGCAACCTTTTGTGTTGACAATCCAGTGGATTGAGCATGATCCTCTGGGATAGAACTAATGAAGCATCCTCCTCGTACTTTCTCTGTCATTATAGCTTGGAAGCTGAAGCACCCTTGTAAGTCGTGGCCTCGTATCTAGTGATATGGGCACCAAAGGTTCTCAGTCCCTCGACCGAGGCGTTTGGGCTGTCTTGACGGCTTTGGTGTGATGACCCCTACTTGGAGCATCATGCAAAATAGCACCTGAAGAAGGTATGGTGGTAGTTCATCAAGATGATACTCTTGCTTGACTTATTCTTGAACTGTCACTATGTGAGACGCTTCAACTGCCTCGAATGCCTTCTTGAGGCAATCGAGTTGTATCTACCCCTTCTGGGTTAAAGCCTCGATGTGATCCTTAAGGGTGAAGTAATCCTAAACAGGATGCCCCAACATTCTATGATATGCACAGTAATTCTTGTAGGTGGCAAAGTTAGCATCTTTTAGATTTTTCACCTCAAGCAAGGTGATCATTTTTTACTCAATCAACATTCGGAATAAATTCAGGACCCACTCCTTATTAGACTTTCATTTTTTGCTCCTCCCAATAGTCCTTTCCATAGAGGTTTCAAGGTGGAGGCACCTTATTGTAGGACTGGGACTTTTGTTGGTTTGCCTAAGATGTCCCCTGAGTATTTGCAGGGTTCACCCCTTAGAGAAATTCAGAGTTTGAGGTGAGTCCTTCTTGGGGTCTGATATAGTGACAACAACACTGATCACTCCTTTATGTTGATTGCCTCGAGGATTGGAACTAACATTTTCAGAGCTTCGGTTGTTTTCCCCACTTGATGATGGCATTTGAAGTTTGCCATGATGCTTGAGGAGACTCTCTATCTGGGCTGCTTTAGAGATTAGATCTGATATAGAGGTCGGATTTGAAGTCTCGACATGCAGGGAAATCTTCGGCCGCATGTTGCACACACATGTTTGTACCGCATCAATTTCAGGCATGGAAGTAGTTTGATATGCAGCCAGATCTCTCCATCTTGCGATGAATTGATCAACCGGCTTATCTGAGCTCTGGGTCAATGTGAGAAGCTCAATTATTTGGACTTCTCTTTCAACCTCATAGAAGGGCTTGTAAAACAACTGCTCCATTTCTTGCCAGGTTTTCACTGAGTTCGGGGGGAGTCTAGCATACCACTTGAATGTCGGCTCGTCAAGAGTTTCAACAAACTGACGGAGAAGAAGTATCCCATCAAATGTTGCCTCTTGACACGTCGAATAGAAGTGGGCAATATGTTGGTGAGGTGAACTCATGCCATTGAAGAGAGGGAGTCTCCCATTCTGGTAATTAGGGGGAAATGGAAGCTAATCAATATGAGAGGGATAGGGCTTCCTATATATGGTTGTATCCTACACGCTTAGGATCAGTCTGCCTCGCAAACTGTGGGTGACCATGGCATCAATGTTGGCTTGTGAGACCTGTTGAGGGGAGGAATGGTCATGTGAAGGAAGTGGCTGCCTCAGGACCGGATCAGCTGGATGAGGAGAATTGGCTTCTTGGTGAGATGTGTTCATAGGGAGCCAGGGACCCTCCATCAGCTCGATCTTCTCCATCATCTTCCGCATCATGTCCTCAAACCGATTCATACGGTCTTATTGATCATCATTGGGCTCCTCAATGACCATCACACTGACTATTTCTTCGGGGAGGTTGATCTCTTGTGCGGTCGGGGCCTTGCATACCTGTCTGATCAGGTGCGGCAAATCGGTTAGCAGACTTTCAGCATGCCCTGACTGAGTTTGAGCCTTATATGTTGATCAGGACTGGCTCACGACGGTCTTGGGACCGTAGCGGCTACAAGGTTGGGTCGTCTCATATGACATTAATAGCCATGCAGGATTCCGGCTCTTCCACCTTGGGCTCTGCTGCGGCTTGTAGTGAAAAGGGTTTTTCGCCAGAGGATCAATAGGCTTGCTTGCCCCGAGTGCCTTGGGTTCTTCTTTCGGCACTATTCGCACGCCTTGGTCATGTTTGGCTCTCAGGCTCTGGTATACTTCCTTTCAAAACCGAGACTGGGACCGTGATTGTGAATGGTCCGCTTTCTTCAAACACGACTAAGATGTCTCGATGAGGTGAGGCAAGGGATGCGGGCCAGAAATAGGAGCCAGCTCAGGCTTCTGTCCTGGCTTCGGGAGAGATGGGGGATGAAAGACCTCATCACCCAAGGGAGCCTTGCCCCGAGCTCTTTTGTGATCACCGAAGATAGGGCCGGTCTGAAGAGGGTACTCTTAGGGAAAGCCTTTGAGGATGGAGAGAGAAAAAAGGGACGAAGGCTGGTTTGGCTTTCACCCAGCTCTTCAGAGAAAGAAGAAAAAGAGAGACAAAGGCTGGTCTATTTTTCACCCAGATCCTTCAGAGATAAAATGGTTTTTTCAAAAGAAAGAGAGAAAAGAGGAATGAAGGGTGGTTTGGATTTCACGTAGATCCTTCAGATATGAAGAAAGAAAAGTATTTGCTTTGGAGAGAGGAGGAAGAAAAGGGATGAGAGAGGGTGAAGGTTAGCTTGGCTCTCGCTAAACCTTCCAAAAGGAAGACGAAACGAAAAGAATGAGAGAACAAGAGAATAGAAGTTTGACATGGTGACTAGATTGACGCAGCGGCTAATCTGGTGCGATGGCCAGTCTGACGCGACAGCTAGACGGGCACGGTAACTGGACCGCACGACGGCTAGACTACTCGGCGGCATGACTGGCAAGTCGGCAAGATTGGCACGGTGGTTGGTCTGGTGCAACGGCTGATTTGACACGGTAGCTAGATGGGCACGGTAACTGGACCGGCACGACGGCGAGGTTGCTTGACAACAAGACTGGCACGACAACACAAGACAGACACGACGGCTGGTCTGGTGCGGTCGCTGCTCTGACGTGGCAGCTAGATAGGTACTGTAACTAGACCGGCATGACGGCTGGGCTACTCGGCGACAAGACTAGCATAGGGGTACAAGGCTCAACTTGCCCTCTGGTCAAGCAAGCAAAAGGAAAGAAATAGGAGAGAAGAGAGAAGGAGGTGCATGGCAGTAAACACTGACATGTGAGACAGGAGGACAGATAAAAAGGAAAAGTCGCACTTGTAGTGCAAGACAGAAAGTGAGAGACAAAAGAAACATTGCGCTCAGCAATGTACGCTACCGTGTGCGACAGACAAAGAGAGAGGAGAGAGAAATGTCACGCTCGATAGTGTGTGCTGCCGTGCGCAATAGATAGAGAGGGAAGAGAGAGAAGTCACGCTCAACAGTGTGTATTATTGTGGTGACAGATGAAGAGAGAGGAGAGAGAAACGTCACGCTCAGTAGTGTGCATTACCGTGCACAATGGACAGAGAGGGATGAGAGAGAAAATTTGATTGTGCATCCATGTTTCGACCTATTTCTTAGTGTTTTTCACCGATTTCTTCATTGTAGCATGACGAACATGTTGCCATGATCGTTTTGCAAAAAGAACAGCTCGATTTGGTATCCAGACGACTGTTTTCCAAATTGATAGACTTTGGCCGGAATTTAGATCTCTATGGCCGAAATTTGCCACTGTTCATCCCTAATTTCTAACTAATCTGACTGTCCATCACACTCAAAGTTCGACCCGGACGAAGCTCTCAACCTTGTGGTTGTAACGGATCCAACCTTGCATCGATCCGATGTGCGAGCGCCGTGATGTAGGTGTTTGATCGACGAGACATGTTGCTGAAAATTTCTTGTTACTTTTGGAACTTTCTGGTGAACTTCTCTCTTCGATTTCTCTCGGCTCGAGCCATGTCATCAAGCGCACCACATATCAAATTGACCGGATCGACGAGACGAACATGCTTCAAAATTTTGAGCTTGATCCAAATCGAGATAAGGAAGATACAACCATGGAAGGTTTGCCCCCAAAATGGTGAAACACAGTTTCCATTAATGGAAACTGATTTACCATAATAGTATACGACCTACCCATTTTAAGGAATTTAGCCATAACTTGCTCCAGAAACATCCAAATGTGTCGAAAATTTATACCCGGAGGTTTTCGACCTTTCCAAATCCAACGGCGATGGTCTAGAGATCTTTTGATGCTTCAATAACGGTGTTGTAATTTAGGGTCCATTTTCAACATGTAAGAGGGGGGATTTCACAAAACTGTTTTGTCGTTTGTACTACCTTAAACTTGTCGGATTGCGACGAAACTTGACAGGTATTCTTAGGAGACCCTTAGCCACATTTTTTGTGTGTTATTGGGTCATTCTGAGACTGTCGAAAATTTCACTTCTGGACAAGGGCATATTGACCTATGACCCCCATAGTTCACAGGTATTTTGGTAACTGTGGCCCTAGGTTGTGAACTGCTCTCTCCTTTTTTGCATCGAGGATGCAAGTGTTGAAAAATGCTTTTAAACAGTAAGTCCTTACAAATACCCGTCATAGGCCCATCATTAGCCCATCACAATTGGCTTTTCTCTCTAAAAAATATTGAAAAATACCCCTCAAATCACTTCAATACATTGGATTAAGCACCAATTTGAGGGTTTATATTTCTCACCATCTAACATTTCAATAAAATACCGAAAATATATTTTAAAATAAATAAAATAATCAAAATACCACAATAAGTTTTTAATTTATAAGGGTATTTTTGTTTTCAATTCACTTAAGGGCTTTGTTAGGCTACACTACTTGTGGTGTAAACCCTTAAAGTGCTCAACATTTTTAAACATTTAGATACCCTTATCCTATACAATAGTAACTTTTTGTTTAGGGGTATTTTAAATAATTAGTCAAGAGTAAACTAGAAATTCCTAATAGAACAAAATCATTTATTAACAATAGTGGACAATGACATCACCGATATGCTGTGTGACATCACCCACAAGATGCATTAATTGTTTTTAACTACTAATAGAATGCTACTATTTTTATAAAAATATCCATTCTACGCTTCTAAATGACCAAAAAAGCCCTTACTTGAAAAATTTTGTATTACAATTCAAAAGTATTTTAGTGTCAAAAAATGTTGAGCACTTTAAGAATCTACACCACCAAATGGTGTACCCTAACATAACCCTTCACTTAATTATAAATTTTAACATTTTCTTAGGTATGTTATGGTGAGAATTATAGATCCACAAAATTTGAGCTCTATTGAGAATATATAAAAAATAATAAAATTGAAACAAAAAATTAAATGTAACAAAGTGGGGTTTAAGAGTAAAATATAAAATATATGGGGACTTTTTTGAATTACCCCTGAGACATTGACAATTTAATGCTTCATCCAAATTTTTTTTGTCTAAATTTAAAAATACTCATAAAACAGTCTTGAGTTGGAATAATTCCAAAAGAGTAAATTGTATAATAACTTATTCTTTTGATAAAATTTCCTTTAATTTTTAAAAATTTAAGGAGTTTTCTATTCATTTTTTTAAAACCATAATGCCTTGAGCTTGAAAACTTAAAATTTAAATCGTATCTCAATTTTTTGAGGATAAGAAAACTTAAAATTCAAGTTTTTCTCTTTTAAAACTAATTATATAGCTGTTCTTATGTGGTTTCAAAATTTAACATTAAAAAAAAAAGGAAATTTATCAAATTACACCAATTTTTTTCAACACTTTAACCATTCACATTTTTCATGGTCATGTATATTTTGATAGATATTTTGCTATCAAATATAAAACCAAGAAAAAATTATAAACATCCCCCTCTGACCCCAACTTCCAAGGCATACCCCTTTAAACCACATTATTAACAACAAAAAAAAAATTTCTTTTTTTTTGGACCTACTTCTAAGCAAAAAAGAGTAAAAAGTTCATTGTTTTGATCCGAAATACGCGCACCTTTTAACCCAAGTTTCTTTGACTTGTCTAAAGGCCTCATGTATGTGTTTATATATGAATTTTCAAAAAAAAAAAACAAGATTTTCTTTCTAGTTTCCTGTCTAAACTTTGTCGATCTAGGTAGGTTATAAGGGTTCCTTCAAATTATGAACCAATAAAGAAAAACAACCTTGTAATCTGCTCTTTTTTAGCCTTATGGCTGCGCAGGTTGAGATTCGCCTCAAAACCGGAAGAAGACCTTTTAAAATTTATGAAAATAGGGGAAATTATATGAAAATATTTTAAAATTAGATTACAGCAAACAAACCAACTAAAATAATATAGAAAATAAATGAAAATAAAAGAGAAGTAGCGTGGGTTACTTATAACCACAGGCCCAGAATGCCTGAGTCAGAGATGTTCTTGCAAGGGAACCCATTTAGAGGCTTGAGCTAGAGGCACTAAAATTAAAGCTTTGAGTCAAAGATGCTAGGTGGCCATGTATAAGTAGATTTATCATTTAGGGCAATTAGATCTAAATATTCAAACGGTTATGTTGGGGTTAGGGTAGTCACACTATAAATAATTTTATAATAGTATTCAATAAATTTTGAATGCTTATATTTCATTGTTTTGTACATGGAGCATGTTTTTAGTTGAGTACAATTATAAAATGTTTTATATCGTGAACACCGTAACATAATCTATATTGGAAAAATCAAAATTAAATGTTCTTTTTGAAAAATACTTATCACTAACTTGTTAGTTGGAATTGAAATCGCAAAAATCCTTTTCATATTTGATCGAGGGAGTATGAACACGTTTTGCTCCCTCGCGAGCCCACTACACACACTAAAGGGGAAATAGTTGCCTCATTTAATCTCATATTATCATTTCATCTCATTTTGAATCATGGATGAGTGTGCTTCCTAATCCCATGGTCCAGCACGGCTTAACAAATAAAACAATGCTCTACCAGTTATCCATAAAAAATAAAAATAGAAAGGCACGAAAGAATTTTTTTTTTCCTTGTCTTTTAACATTAAAAGAACAAAAGACAGTCTGTTCTCATGAGCACTTCTGCAAATAACAAAGTCACCGTACGCATTTTTAGTTAACGTGTACACATGAACTGTTGTCAAATAGCAAGTCCCTCAGCAACTACAAAATTTAACTACACCCCAATTGAGAACTCTCCATGCAAGACCAACTTCTTCGTGCCTTGACTCTGGTCATCCCATACGAAACACAAATGGGGCTTGACCTTTCTGTAGAATGCAGCTTAACCCAGACAGAGAAATAGAGGGGTTGGGCAATTTAAATTCACACATACATGCGAGCAGGATGTGTTATGTGGCTTCCCATATATAGTTTACATGGGAGTGAATGTGGAATGTAGCTTTCCACAAGAGAGAGAGACTACAGACTGTAACGTGCAAGTCCACACAAAAGATTACATGAGAGAGTTCCAAAATTTCCTGTGTAAGAAAGAGAGAGAGAAAGCTCATATGACCGGGGCGAATGGAGGGCGAGGCTTGAGGAGGGAGAGATCTTGAAAGATGTGCCCAGAGTGCCGATCAGCCTGAAGGATCATCTTGAGGTTCGTTCTTTGGGTAATAGTAGGGTTGCCTTCCTGCTACAGAATGAGAGTGACTTGATGAAAGCCTTTCAGAAAAGTTTCCACAGAGTTCGGGGCAAATTGATGACTGCTGAAAGATGAAGTCCGATGGCGCACTCTTCCGTGTTCCAGAAGGTGGTATGTTGGGTTCATTTATGGGGTAAAAGGTTTCTGGGTGCTCCTTGTCCCAGGAAAATCCATCTACAAGTGGGACCTGACCTCTTGGTTATTGAAGTTTCGATTGAAGGTATACGGAAGAAAGTAAAACCTGTAAAGGTAGATATTCAGAGGAACGTGTTGCGGGAAAAGCGAAGTTTAGACCTCTAGGAGGGTGGACTACTGTGACGAGGAATAGAGGTAAGTTTTTGCCGACATTTTCTTCCAGTGATAATTCAGATGGCTGTTCTGCTCATTCCGGCAAGCCGAAGAATAAACAGAAAAAAGGAAAATCCCGCTCCCAGATTAATAGGAAAGGAGGTTACTATAATTCAAATTTCAAAATTGGTAAAATGTGGGTTCCGGTCGGGAAGTTTCCGGAAAACCATAATTCCTTTCCGTTACAAAATCAAAATCTTGATTTGAAGTATTGAAGCAAAAAAGGGTGCTTGACGGTGTGGGTGTAGCAACTCAGTATGGTGAGGCGGGTCCGTACAATAAAGTATTCTGTAACGGCCCATTGAAAGGAGTAGATATTACTTGTGGCATGCCGAAATGACTGCGCTCCATCCTGAGGGGATTTTGGAAACAAACTTTCAGGATTCTCGAGATCTTGGGAAATATAGAGATCAGAGAGTGGCGGTGGCGGTGGCGGTGGCGGTGGCGGTGGCGGTGGCGGCCGGCCTTAACCCAACCTCAGCCAGTTCCTTGCAAAGAAGGTTTACTGGTTCAGAAGGCTTCTTCAACCTCTTGCCTCAGTATTCATCTTCAAACTCTGCTACTAGTTCTGCTTTCCTGTGTAAGAATGAGGTTCCTGCCATGTAGAAAGGTTGCTAAGAAGACGACAGAAGTATCATAGAGGCCTACTTTTGATCCATTGCTTGTAGACCCGCTAGCCATCATTCCTGTGGTGGAGTCGGATGATGATGCTATTGATCAGGATAACTTTATGTATTCTCTGTCTGATGAAGACCAAGAGGAGTTTGATCCCAACTTAGGCTTCGTGGAGGCAGAGGATTCTCCGCCCCTGAGTTTTATTTAGGAAGGTGAATTTCTTGCTCTCCCAGGACCGATGGAAGAAGGTGATGTTCATGCTCCCCCGGGACTGAACCGATGGAAGGAAGTAATCAGGTGGAGGATGTTTTTGAAATGCTGATTGACAGTCGGGCAGAAGGAATTCTAAATGACTTGGGTTTTGATTTTGAGGTCCCCATTCCGGTGATTTTGGACGAGATTAAGAAGAAGAAACTAGAGGAGAAAGCTGCTAAGATAAAAGAGAAGGAGGTTGTGACAGAATCGGAAGAGGTGATGAAGAGCAAAGATAAAGAGAAAGTTCTCACCCCTGATAAAAGTGCGCCACCATTGGGGCCCAAGAAGAAGAAGAAGGAAAACACTATGACTCCTCCTTCCCGGTCGTCTGCTAGGATTGCTCATCAGGTGAGACCGAACAGAGGAAGGGTTCTGAACGAAGGAGCACCACTGAAGCTGAGTAGGAATGACTCACCGGAATCAACTTCGAGCTTGGAGTCAATGGAGGTGGCACTCTTGCTGGAGCAGCACTATTTTGGGCCAGATTTAGATGGTCCAGGTTCTACCTTTAACCCTTCTTTATGATTATTTTGAACTGAAATATAAGGGGTATAGGGGAGTCTAGTAAGGAAAAGGGATGTTCTTTTTTTGGTCAGGTAAGATAAACCTGATATTTTGATACTGCATAAAATTAAACTTCCTTGCCCAACTGTTTCTCGGGCAAGAGAAGTTTGGGGTAATGGAGCTGTGTGTTTTGATGCAGTAGCATCAATAGGGGCTTTGAGTGGATTGTGGGTTTTGTAGAATTCTCAGATTTTGTAAAATTTTGAAACCGTTAAGGGTGATAGATTAATTGTTGTATTTTGTCCCTGGGTTTTCTTGGGGCCTGGTTAATGTCTATGGCCCTCGTCTAACTGCTCTAAGGGAAGATTTTTTTAATGAAATCTCGAATATTATTTCTTCTTTTAATCTACCTCTTTGTATTGGAAGTAATTTCAAGTTGATAAGATGGCCTGAAGAAGAGGTGTGATCAATTCCTCGATGAGACTCTTTAATAGATTGATTGAGAGGAATGGTTTGGTTGATAGGCCTATTTTCGATGCTTCTTACATCTGGACTAATAACTCTGTGGCTAATCTCATTCTAACCAAAATAGATAGATATCTATTGTCTAATGAATGGATTGAAGCGTATCATTCAAAATAGATAGATATCTAGTGTCTAATGAATGGATTGAAGCTTATCATTCAAAATAGATAGATATCTAGTGTCTAATGAATGGATTGAAGCTTATCATTTAGCCTCACATAAGGGTTTTCCTAGGTTATCATCAGATGGTAGTCCTCTATTGTTGTCTTCATTCGCTTCATTGAGGGGACCTAAGCCTTTTCGTTTAAAAATCAGCTGGTTGGAAGAAATTGGTGCACGAAATATCATCACAACAACGTGGGAAATTACTATCACCTTTGGCTTTTTGGATTTTGAGTTTCATAAAAAGCTACTAAATATTAAACATAAACTGCTAGAATGGAAAAAGGAGAATAATAATAGAATGGAAAAAGGAGAATAATAATAGAATGGAAAAAGGAGAATAGAAACCTTTGGAGCCAAAATAAATAGTACTCTATCTGATATCCAGACCACTGATAAATCAATTCAGGATGAAGGTATTCTTGCTGAGGAGCTTGCTGCACTTCGAAATGAGAAACTTTCTATCTTGAATGATTGTTGTAGTGTGGAAGAAGTTTGCTAGAGATAGAGGTCACAGGTCAAATGGCTGAAAGAGGGTGACTTTAATACTAAGTACTTTCATGCTATTGTCGGTGTACGGAAGAGGCAAAACGACAAAACAACATCTCTGGTTGATTCCAAGGGTTAAGGCAGAGGATAGAATAGGAATTGACAATGCTATTATAGATCATTTCTGTAGAGCCTTTACTTCGGAGGTCCATTTTACTCCAAGCATGGTTCGTATTCTATTTAAAATACTCCCTTTGGAACTGGCTGCATAGTTAAAAGTGGTAGCTACCCTTGGATGAACTAAAAATTGCAGTTTTTTTCCTGGTTGGTGACAAAGAACCAAGCCCAAATGGTTTCCCAATGTGTTTTTATCACAATTTTTGGAGTCTGATTTTTAGGGAACTTTTGAAAGTGGTATGGAGTTTTGTGGTGAATGGAGAATTGTTCAAAGGGGTTAAGTCAACTTTGATTGTATTGATTTTTAAAAATTCAGTTATTATGGAACTGTCTGATGTGAGACCAATTAGTCTTTTAATTAGCTTATACAAGATTATAGCAAAAGTTCTAGCAGGAAGATTGAAAAGGGTGCTGGACATTGTTATTTCTAGACCCCAAGTAGCTTTTATTCAAAATTTCTTGATAACAGGCAGTGTGTTGGTGACGCAAGAGTGTATTCACTCAAGGGTTGAAAGTCGTGAGCCCAGTGTGGTTATTATACTCGTTATGGAAAAAGCCTATGATAGAGTTGAATGTGGTTTTTTAATGGAGATAATGAATAAAATGGGATTTGGTGGTAAATGGCGAACTGGATTTTTGGATGTCTATCCTCAACTCATTTCTCGGTTCTGATTAACGATTGCCCCAAAGGATTCTTCAAAGCTTCTAGAGGCCTTAGGCAAGGAGATCTTCTATCACCTTTCCTATTACGTTTCATACAGAATGTTTTAGTCTCTTGATTTGTAATGTAGTTAGTAAGGCTTTAGGGTTGGGATTGAAGGGCCAACTATTTCACATTTACAATACGTTGATGACACTCTCTTTTTTTGCGAGGCTAATGAAGAGCAAATTAAGAATGTTGGAACCTTTCTGGATTGTTGTGAAATGACGATGGGTCTTAAGGTGAATTTGGCCAAAACATCATTGATAGGGTTAACTGTGCTGAGTATTTGGTGAGGGACTTGGCTAATTTACTCCATTGCCAAGTCGACAAATTCCCCGTTACTTTTTTTTTTTGATAAAACAAATTCCTTGATACTTATTTGGGACTTCCAATAGCAAACACTTGTTTGATTGTGTCTGTGTAGGACAAGGTCATTCAACAAGCACAATTTAAGCTTGACTTATGGAAATCGAAATATTTGTCGATAGGGGGTAGGGTTACCTTATTGCAATCTTGTTTGACAAATATGCCTATTTATCAAATATCTTTAATTAAAATGCCAAGGGGAGTTGCTAAAAAAATAAAAAAAATGATGCGGGATTTTCTTTGGGGATATTTTGGGGACAATAAGAAATATTATCTCTTGAGGTGGGATAGAGTATGCACTCCAAAAAAAGGTAGACTGGGCATTAGAAGACTCTCTTTGATGAATGAGGCCTTATTGAGTAAATGGCGGTGGCGTAGTTTACTCTTTAAGGATCAATTGTGGTGTCAGATAGTTCAAGTAAAATATGGTGTCGATAAGTATGGATTATGGATTGGTAGAGGGAGAAACAGTGCTTCTCGATCGCTGTTTTGGAGAGATATATTCCTATGTAGATCCTACCTTCGAAGTAACATTAGATGATGTGTGGGGAAGGGATCACATGCGGCTTTTTGGCACCATAAGTGGATTGAGGAGTGATTAGATGATGTGTGGGGAAGGGATCACATGCAGCTTTTTGGCACCATAAGTGGATTGAGGAGTGACCTCGTAAGCATGCCTTTCCAAATCTGTTTGAAAGAGTGGTTAATCCAAATGCAACAGTGGCTCAGAATTATGAAATAGTTGGAGGTCAAGTGGTGTGGAATGTGCTACTATCGTGTAATAGAATCCAGGAGGATGTTTTTGCATAACTGATTGCTCTTATGGGCTTACTAGAAAGAATATACATTGCACGCAGTGAAGAGGATGTCCTAGCTTGGGATATCGAGCATCATGTTGTTTTTCGGTGAAGTCCATCTATGCATTGTTGTTTCATGACGGATGGCGTTGGTCTCTGCCACAGATTGCTCAAGTGTGGAAGTGGCATATACCTCAAGGTCCAATGTTTTATTTGGTTAGAAGGAAAAAATAAGATTTTGACAATTGATAATCTAGTTAAATGAGGTACAATACTTCCAAACATATGTCTTATGTGCAAGAGAGATGGTGCGTCAGTACTACACCATTTTGTTCATTGTTGCTTTGTGTCAAGAATTTGGAAGTTCTTCTTGAATTCATTGGGCATCAGGGTAGCTTTTCCTCAAGATTTGATGGGATTTATTTCTTTGGGGTTTGCCCAGGGTTACCAAAAATTGGAGAATCATTAGGGGATCATTTATCTGAGAGATATGGAAGGAACGGAATAGAAGAATATTCGATGGCATAATACTGTCTTTTGATGTAGTTCTTAATACTATCATCCATATATGTTGGAGTTGGTTATCAGCGACTAAAGAAGGAAGGGCATCATGTGCGGTTAAATCTTGCAAATTTGGTATTTGCCTATGGTATTAAAAATAGACTTGTTGGCAAGTGGCTACCTCCAAGTCACGGATGCTTCAAATTAACTTTTGATGGTAGTTCCTTTGGTAATTCAAGAGCAGCAAATTGTAAGTGTCACGACCCCGCCCCCTATCCCTATTCCGTACTCGATGGAGGATGACCAAGTGCGGGTTCGTGATCCCAAGATAGCATATGTCACTCAGGTTGGGGTGGACTCAACACTTTAATATCGGTGATCAAAGAAAACCATGAAAAGAACTAAAACAGTAATTCTAAGTACAGATGAATATTTAAAATTTGGAGAATCCATAGATCATTAAAATGTACTACATGAGATTTCCTCCAAAAATATTATACTTGAGTTCGGGGCATCAGGGTCCAAAATTACATTTTTTCAAAAACAAAAGTCAAGGCCAAATTGCCCAATTACATACAAGATCTGGGTTTCTTCTTAAAGGAATGTGACTTCGACTCCCTGCTGCAAATCACGTACTCCACGCCTTTCTGACCTATTGATATCAATCTACAAGAGGGTAGATATAGTGGGATGAGCTATATAGCCTAGTAAGTAGATCTAGGTGCTATGCATCACGGTTGAGTTTATCATGCGTCATGAACAGTTCTTTCTATTATAGGAAATCACAGAACAAACGTTATATAAATCAGAAATCTCATTAATGCATATATGACAGGCCTCATATCAAAATATCATAATTACCATTCAATCATTACAATCATTATCATTCATATTCATTACTCAATCATTACTCATGCACTTCTTAGTTCACCTACTCTCGAAGTAAAAGCCCTATCCATCAGGCCAAGCCAATCCTATTGCTTAGGACCTCTACCCTCCCCTAGGAGAGAGGGCAATGACAAGTGTGGAAATTCACTTCGTAGTGCCCTCAAACTCACACACACTGTCCCCAGCACTCTTTGGGATTTTCGATAGGCACTTACCTTGCAAGGCATCACTCACTAGTTTCATCTCATGAATTTCGGGGGGTGCGACCCTCCCATTTCACTTTTCCTTAACTCCATCTTATCATTCAGTAAGTTAGGGAATGTTGTCGGCATCATTTTTCTCAGCATAACAGTACCCACTACTGATTGGTGTCCCATCGCATAGTGGGCAGTATCACTATAACAGTATCCACTACCGATTGGTGTCTCATCGTGCAGTGGCTAGTATCACAGTATCATAACAGAACGGTACCCACTATCAATGGGTGTCCCATTGCGTAGTGGTCATTATCACAACATCTTAACATGCTTAAGCATTAAATTCACTCATACTTAGTCAATTATGACAGATAATTCTAGTTTCATCATTCAAAGTTTGAGTCTTGTTGAAGACTATACAGCTGTCACTTAACTCTATGATACATAGCATAAAACATCCATCATATGAGAGCTATCACATGACACTTACCATGTAACATTTGTTATGGAACTATCACATAGCATTGCACTTATCAGTTTTCACATATCGCATAGCTGTATAGCATCGTTTACCTGCCACTAAGGCATTCAGTATTCATCACATGAAAATTATCACATAGCACTCACGTTTATCAATTATCAAGGATTACACTTTGCCGCTTAAGTAGATCAGAGTAGCCCAATAAAAGATAACACAAGAAGATCACATAACTAAATTTTCTGCGACGCGTAACGGTGATGTACCCCTCTTCTTGGAGGCGTAACTCCCAATCTAGGGAGAATTTCAAGATGGTTCAAACATGGAACTTTAAGCTTACACGTGGATGTTTAATATGGTGGTAGTTTGAAGGTGTTTGGACGATAGTTGATAGGTCAAAAGCTCGGCACAAAGTGAGTGACAATTACTGGAATTTCCTGCAAATGTGAATAGTGATATACCCTCACATTTCGGTGCATAACTCTCAATCTACTAGGAATTTCAAAATGAGTTCAACATGAAACTTTAAGCTCATTCATAGATATTTCAAATAGTGGTGGTTTGAAGGCATTTGGACATCATTTGATAGGTCAAAATCTCGGCTGGAAATTTCAGCAACTGTGGACAATGACATACCCTCACTTTTTGGGGCATATCTCTTAACTCATATGAAATTTTAACATGGTGTAGAAAGTAAAATTGTAGTAGACGAGCATATGTTCATTCAAGACCAATTTGAGCCCATTTGGACGCTGTTTGGCCACTGAAAAGCTAAATATGAAAACACTCACAGTTTTTGGAAATTCCATTTCTAAATCTTGGCATGTTTCAAATCGTTTATAACATCTCATAATCAAGATAAACTTTAATGCAAAACCTTGTTCGTGTTAAGCTAGTCTCAAGTGAGCTACTTCACAAATTTTCATTATTAGCAAGATCATTTACCACCCTCAATCATACATGGCACTTAGAAGTGCGTATTCAAAAGTTCAAGTTCATTTTAACGAAACCACACTCATATCCTTCATTCTATTACATTACTTATCTTTATTTCTTAAAATCTACCACTACTAAATAAAATGATGCATGAACATTAAACCTGCTTGCCTGATGCTCAACGACGTCTTCGAAACTCCCACTCTAGCACAAGCTCTCTCCAAGGGCAACGGTTGGTTCTAACTTTGGTTCTAGAGAAAGGGAGTATGATAGCAAGTGAGGGAAATGGCGGTGGAAAGAGAGGGGAGAGGGCTTAAGTACTTAAGGTGGGTGGGATCCACTGTGGCTGACCGGGTAGGTGGAGATCACTGTAGCTGACATGCACGACACTGACAAGTGCAGAGTTGACACGTAGAGCTCTAACAAGCGCAGCGCTGACACGTAGAGCTCTAACAAGCGCAGCGCTGACAGGTACAACAACAGTCACATCTTGCCTTTTCATTCACGGCGCTACGTACGCATGACGTTGCTTTCCCTTCATGCGTGGTGTTACCTCTTTTATGCTTTCACACACGGCGATGCTCCACTTTACGTGCGGCGATGCTCTACTTCAGCGTGTCGATGCTCCACTCCACGCACGCGATGCTCCATTCCACATGCGGCGATGCTCCATTCCACGTGTGGCGATGCTCCACTTTACGTGCGACGATAATCTACTTCATACGCGTCGATGCTCCACTCCACGCATGCGATGCTCCATTCCACGTGCGGCGATGCTCCATTCCACGTGCGACGATGCTTCATTTCATGTGCGGTGTTAGTCCTCCTTGTTCACTTCCCTTCCATTCACACGTGGCGCTGCTCCGCCTTTTGATTTTATTGCCGTACGCGTCTCATGTCCGGGAAAATTTGAGGTCCCTACAGTAAGAGATTGGAATAGGATAGTCATCTTTGCCTTTACAAGTCCAATTGGAGTGGCAACAGCAAACTATGCAAATTCAAGTCTCTGCTTCATGGTTTAAAGCTTTTTAAATCAAGTAACTTAGGAGTGTTCTGTATGGTGGAAGGGGATTCGCAGAACGTGATAAGGTGGTGTAATAGAGAACAAAAAGTCCCATGGGAGTTGAGATCGATTTGGTGCCAAGTGATGGATTTGGTTAGCGAGTTCACCTTATCTTCTAACCATGTTTATAGGGAGGCTAACTCTCTTGCAGATGGTTTAGCCAAAGAAGGGGTAACTCTCCTTTCTCCATCAATAAAACTTTGATAACTTCTGTAAAAAAAAAAAAAGAAGAGAATGTTACATGAGAGAGAGAGGTATCATAAGCTGGGTTCCAGACGGCACCTTCTCCCTCACTGCAACGCTCATGAACGTCCTTCACCCTCTCCACTGATTTGCAGATCCCCCTACAACTCCAGTCAAAGGAGAGAATCTGCGATAATATAATCTATTATGTTTATTTGTTTTAACAGGTTATAAAAAGAGAGAATTTTATCAGTTTGTTGTTCTTTATGTGAATATACATTTCAATCTCCGTCCATTTATACGTACCATGATAATCTCATCATTCTGACACCATTTAAACTTGCTTTTACAAGATTGGCAATGATCTTTACATGTTTCAGGATCGTCCTATTAAACAATTACATTACGACTAGTCTAATTTGTAGCAATAAGAAAATAGAGAAAGTCAATTAAAAAGTGCCAATTAAATTTGTAGAAAATTAGAATCCTTACATTGAAAGATGGTAATGTGCTGTTAGGATACCAACTGATCTGCACTCATTGTTATAAATTGGTAATAAAAAGATGATTCATGTTACTACTGTGTTTCAAGTTCTTTTAAAGATATATTAAAGTGAATCATAAATACACGTTTAGGCATAGCATCACTTTTCAGGGAACACACAAATTTTATGTCCTTTTCTGGGGGCTAGTTTAATTTGTTTATAATTAATGTGAAAGAGAAGAAAGACTATCATGGTTACAAATCATAAAGGAAAACTGCTAGATTTGAAGCGGATGATGATCTCCTCGTACCTTGAAAAATACGAGTCCTATTGCAATCCCAATTCCCTTCTTTCAAAGTTTCAAAGTTTCAGTGGGTGGTGCGTGTAAGAGTTTTAGAATTGGGAGAGCTTTAAGCTAAAATTGGAATGCATGCAAAGAAGCAAAGATCAAATGGGACTGGGCAAGGAAAAATGGTTTTAAATTCAAATTCTTACAACATGAGCTGTATTTCAGCATCTAAGTGTGTGTTGTGATGCAGCCTATACTTGCCTCAACTCTGTTGCAATTTTGCCTTTAATGGCACTACTATATAACGAGAGCCAATATGCTATAGCTTCGGCTCCACATAAAATGTTCATTTAACCCCAAGAAAACCTTAAACAAATGGTACCAATTGCTACAAAAAAGAATGCTATTTTGACCTGGTGTGTAATGGACAACATTGAATCACTTCTTGAGTCTTGAATAAATATGTTGGGTTTTGTAGCCTAAAGGTCTAGAGAGCTTGTAAAAATGATATTTTATAATGGAATTACGCACTTCAGTAGGAGTGTGTGTATTGATTGACCAAGGGTTAGATCGTTTATGGTCCTGGTTATATCCAAAACCCTTACCCTTAGGCATGTGGCACTTCCAAAAAGGGTTTACAGTGGGTCATCTCTTGTTGAGGTTGGAAAGATGCCCAGGTGATGCAGATTAAGATTTGGCTGCTCAAAAATTTAATTTAATTTTTTATTTTATTTTTTCAAAGTCCTAAATTTTTTTTACTGAGTCTGATTATTGTTTTGCAAGAGTAAGGTTTTTTTTTGTAAGAAATTTGTTTTCTTTAGATAAGTCTTATTTAGGTAGGATTGATATTTTCCATATGTGCCTGCTAATGGGATGAGTCTATTTTTTATGGACGGTTCGTGTTGCCTTTTGGAAACTTGGGTTATGGATAAGAACATGAAGGATTTTGTCTTCCTTATGCAAAGCAATATCCTTATCTTATTGGACGTTTGGAAGGAAGGAAGGTAATAAAAGGTGGGGCGTGCAGTGTAAACAATAGTTTTTATGTTGAATGAAATTATTGAGGTTTCCTCTTTTAGCATAAAAAGAGAGAAAGAAACCCCTTTGTGGGTTTTTTTTATTTTTCTCTTATGCTTGTGGGTCCGTGTCGAAATACTTGTATCCGCGTGTTTTGTTCTTTCTTCTTGTTGATTCCGTTCTCAATTTTTCTTTCTCTCTATAAAACGCGGTTATTTTTTCGGGGTGGTATTCGTTGGTAAATTTTAAACTGCGTCAGGTGGTATCCGAGCCTGGATTCGTATGTGATCACGTGCTCTTAACAAGGCATCATGGTCGCGGACGTCCTTGACAACAAGGTGCCTAGAATGAGCCGATCCAAAGAGAGCTGGACCTCTGTGAGATAGAGTTGGGAAATTTAAGAAGGCAAGTAGAAGAACTGACCGAGTGCTTGGTGAAAAATCCACCCCTGACACACTATGATGACGGTAGTGAGTCCGAAGTTGCTTTAAAAAACCAGTTCCACATGCATGCTCTGCGTTGGGAGCCCCATGTTCGAGATAACAAATCATGGGATCTTGGTATTAAAGTTGATCGACCAAAGTTTGCAAGAGGATTACAAGCGGAAGAATTTCTTGATTGAATTGATGTCATCAAGCGCATCTTCGAATACAAAGAAGTGCCCAATGATAGGAAGTTTAAGCTTGTAGCTATTAAGCTTAAGGACCATGCATCAGCATGGTGGCAGCAATTGAAAAAGACTTAGGAAAGACATGAAAAAATCGAAAATATTTGATTGGGAAAAGATGAAAAAGTTAAGGGAGCAGTTCTTGCCCTTTAACTATACCCAGAAGATGTTTCAACAACTTCATACTCTTCGGCAAGTGGGGCAGTCCGTTGATGATTATACTGAAGAGTTCTATCAATTAGTTGCCAGAACAACTTGTCTGAGACTGAAGAGCAACAAGTTGCTCGATATGTTGCGGGACTGCGCCAATTAGTTCAGGATGTCCTAAGTTTATACTATCTATGGACTGTATCGGAAGTCTATCAACAAGCTTTAGCAGTAGAGAAGCAACAGTCCAGGAGCAGGGATAGGGATAGTCAAACCACGATAGTAGATTCGAGTATCCGAACAGGCCAGTTTCAAGATCGTAGTGTTAGACCTAAAGATGCACCATCTGGGGGCCATAGAGGTGTCACTACAGCACCTGTTAATCACCCAAATATAGCTGATCCAGGTGCTAGAGTTCAGGGCAGCAGCTCAACTCTCCGTTATTTCATGTGCAGGGAGGTGGGTCACAAGGCTAGAGACTGTAGGAAGTCAAATAGTCGTCCTGATAAAAGCAAGCAACTCTTGATTGTGGATGAGAACCTAGATGATGCTGATAGGTATGATGGTGATCCAATTTATGATGAGGATGATCTTGTCTATGGAGATGTTAGAGAGACCTTAGTTATTCAAAAGAGCCTAGTAACCCCCAAGCAAGAAACCCAGAATAATTGGTTAAGGACCAATATTTTTCACACCAACTATACCATTGGAGCCAAGGTCTGCAAGTTTATTATTGATAGTGGGAGTTGTGAGAATGTAATCTCACAAAATGTGGTCACAAAGCTCAAGCTTGGAACAGATAAGCATCCCTAACCATACAAGCTCACTTGGTTCAAAAAAGGCAATGAGGTACGAGTAGAAAGTAGATGTCATGTTTCTTTTTCTATTGGAAAGAAATATTGTGATGATGTATGGTGTGACGTGGTTGTCATGGATGCTTATCATCTATTATTAGGTAGACCATGGCAATATGCATGATGGGAGGAAGAACACGTATACTATTTGGAAAGATAATAATAAAACTATGTTAGCTCTCATGAAAGAGGAAATTACACCTAAGCCTAAACCAGAGGAGGGTGCAAATTTACTCTCAATGGCTAACTTTATGAAAGAAGTTCAAGAGACTGGGTTAATGTTTTCTTTAGTTGCTCATGAGGAGGGTTTAGATTCTATTACTTTAGAAGAGATCGATGACGAAAAAAAAAGATACATACGTGGTGTGCCTTGAGGTTCAGTTTGATCAATTTCAACAAGTTTATGAGGCTGAAAAATTTGGCATATAACGACCCTTTCCTCGAGGGCTCATCATTTTCTATATAAAAGTGCAGTAACCCAGTGTTGTACATCATTTGTGATGTACCTACATTCATGATGACAATAAGAAGAGATCTAGTGACAATCTAGTCTTACTGGTGTCCAAGACACCGCCAGACTAAGGGAACACTGCAGAATAAGCTTAACGCTAGGCAAACTTGGAAAAAGTACCATCATGCTACAAAAGAGACCTTACAACTACAGCCCTGAGCTAGGGGCTTCAAAACAGTACCAGACAACCGCCATTACATCTAGAACGTCGAAAAACCCCTAGGGACCAATTTTGGGCTCAATCGGACCTCTCGAGAATATTCTAAGCCTGAAATACCTCGAACGGGTAGAGTCGTACACTATTGCGATGGGGCCTCACCAAAAACCAGTCCCCAATCATGGAGGCTGTGATCTTCACTTCTAGGGATGACCTACAAACACCCACACATCTCTCGACTGAAGTCAAAGCAAGCTCAAATTCGGACACAGATGACCCTGTCATTTTGACATATGGCACGCATCATGACATGACCCAGAATCAAAGTTTTTCTAGAGAGAAGATGAGCCCGAAACAATGGAAATCATAGCTTGTTGAAGAAAAGACATCTCAAACTTTGTGAAGCAATAAACTCGAGATCTGAACAGGAGAACATCGTAAATACAGGTTCTATAAGACCATATCACGAAGGGCTACAAACTAGTATAACTGTCGCATTCAATATAAGGTCGGATAAATCACAAATTCCAAGGATGAATAAATCATGATCGCCCGGTCGCCGGAATCCTTTTTTCCAACGATCTCTCGAAATCAGAAAGTACTTCATGCAAGGATCAAAATGGCTAAAAATTGATGCAAAACGACTGTGGAAGTCTCCTCTTTAATTTGCAATTGAAATAAAGATTTGAAACACCATAGATCATGTTATAATGACCACCAAAAGTTCACAACCTAGTCGGGTTTCTACTGCTCAGGAAAAATTCCACCTCAAGACAATCAAAAGACATCAAACTCTTTAGAATCAAACAAGCATCAAGGCTACGATGATCAATTGCCTCAAATGCCGTCACCACCATCCGGAAAAACTTTCAAGATCTGTCAATGGCGAAAGGCCCCTCAGAGAGGGATGGTTTCATCATTAGCACAAAAGGTTTAAGCGGCATTTTTGTATTACAGATACGTAAGGTCCTGCACAGGGAAGAGGAGAGTGTAAATTGGTCTCTCTTTCCCTACGCGCTAGCAAGACTACGTCAAGGTTCTACAAATCCGTGAAGTTCTGCCTCTCCGATCTTTGGAAAGGAAGGAGATGACACCGGGATCACAAGCAAAGCTCACCACACGCAAGATTCCCAAGAGACCCTGCATTTTTCAAACTCTGGGTGGGAAAGTCGAATTGTTAAGAAGCAAGAAGCGGTCCATCCTCTCCCACCCACGGCTTCGATGGAACCTTTGATCGGCCGGTCCAACCGATTCACCCAATCAAGCACCCAGAAACTAGACATACGATGTAGCAATATTCTTATGTATCCGGTTGTGGCAAGCACGAGCCTAAAGAACAAACCTCGATTATAGCACCAATGTAATAGACACAAGATTTGCCTGACCAACCAGAGGCTATAAGAAAATGAAAAGCCAAGATGGAAGAGGTTGCCCGTTTGAAATCCACCTCCGTTCCTTTACCGAGTTTCATCTCAGAGACTCAGGAAACAACTGTCCAGATGAACTCACAAAGTAATCCTCTTATAAGTGTTGAAGTCATACCCCGATGGGATTTGTATAGCCCTGAGGCCGGCCGAGAGGACGTAGATGCGACGACTTCGAGCGAGTCTAATGGACCACGCATGATGGACGAGGCTAGGAGGAGAACATAGAATAAGAAAGAGGACCCAAGACGCCCACTGCTCTCTGAGCGAAAGGAATGAATGCGCCAAGCAATAAAGTTGGAGTAGTACAGGTTAGGCAGCTAATATAAGCTATTTGACTCCATTAGATGGCTAATAATGACATGGCTATAAGATAGGCTCTTTGAGTAGTACTAGTTAGTATAGGCTACAAAGACCATCAAATCATGAGGAAGATGGATTACGAGCCAACCAACAACCAAGGGTTGAATGATAGCAAAGGAATGCTAACACCCTTCGCTGTCATCGAAACTACGGCATCTCAGCATAATAAAAAAGAAGGCCTTGGTTACCAGGGGCATCCAAACCTTCCTTGTGCCACTTCTTCACCGACCAAATCTCTCATGTGACGATGTCGCAAGAGCTGTCACCGTCCCCTCAAGAATTTACCACTGAAGAAGTCGCTTCCTTAGAACATCAAGTGAAGACAGGGGTCAATCGGATTGATCAAGAGCATGTGGGCTCAAAGATTGAGGAAACAAAGAAAGAAACGTTGTTGGCGAGGCAGATGGTTGAAGTACTCGAAAATCAAACGCAGACTATTGACCCGCCTCCCCTCGATGAAGAGGAGATAGACAAAGCTCCAGAGGTTTTAGAAGATGATGGCCAAGCCACGACTGATGACTTAGAAGAAGTAAATTTGGGTGACGAAACTGACCCAAAGCCTACTTTTATCTCAGCCATCATGCCTCCTGAAGAAAAGAAGGAATACACAAAATTCCTGAGGGCTAATCGGGATGTATTTGCCTGACATTACAAAGAAATGCCAGGTCTAGATCCCCGGGTAGCAGTCCACAAATTAGGGATTGATCTATCCTCCAAGCCTGTCAAGCATAAATTGAGGAGGTTCAGAGTAGATTTAGAAATTCAGATCGAAGCAGAAGTCAACAAGCTTAAAGCGACACATTTCATTCGAGAAGTCAAATATCCAAAATGGCTGGCTAATGTCATACTAGTCAAAAAGAAAAACAGACAAATCAGGATCTGTATTGACTTCCATGATTTGAATTCAGCTTGTCCCAAAGATGATTTCCAATCCCCTTTACAGAGTTATTAATTGACTCGACTGCCAACTGCCAAGCATTCTCGTTCATGGATTGCTATTTTGCCTATAACCAAATAAGGATGGCCTCAGAAGACGAAGAGTCCACTGCTTTCCTAACTCGGAAGGGAATTTTGTTACATAGTGATGCCCTTTGGCCTCAAAAATTCTGGAGCCACCTATCAAAGGCCCACGACCACTATCTTCAAAGACATGCTCCACGAGGAGGTGGAATGTTACGTGGATGACCTTGTGGTCAAGTTCGACAGAAGAAGCAATCACATAAACATTTGGGAAAAGTCTTCGAGAGACTTTGCCTCCATCAGCTCAAGTTGAAGCCCCTAAAGTGTGTCTTTGATGTACGATATGGAAAATTCTTTAATTATCTTGTATCGAGGCCTGGAAATAGAACCTATTAAGATTAAATCCATTCAGGAAAAGCCACCGCCGAGAAATCTACGAGAGCTCATATCTTTTCAAGGCCAGCTGGCCTACATACGAAGGTTCATCTCTAACCTATCAGGGCTATGCCAGCCCTTCTCCCACCTCTTGAAGAAGGATGCACCCTTCAAATGGGATGAGACGTGTCAAAAGGCCTTTGACGAAAAAAAAATTTATTTATTGAAGCCCCCAGTTCTTTCTGCTCCAATTCTAGGGAGAACGCTCATTCTATATGTGATGGCACTGAATGAGTCACTTGGAGCACTGCTAACTCAAAATAATGATGAAGGAGAAGAAACGGCTCTATACTACTTGAGTCGAAGGATGCAAGGGACTGAGGGACATTACTTTACAATAGAAAAGATGTGCCTAGCCCTCATCTTTGTGGTATAGAAGCTCCGACAGTATCTTCTCGCTAACTCAGTTCAACTCATTTCCTGACCCTATTAAATACCTCTTGTCTCGCCCCTTACATGTCGGACCGACTCGCAAGTGGTCACTACTTTTCAGGGAGTTTGATATCATGTATGTGCCACTAAAAGCTGTAAAGAGCCAAGCCCTCGTAGACTTTATAGTTGCACATCCTCTGCCAGCCGATACCCCCTTGATCGATGATCTGTCGAACGAAGAGGTCTTCCACGCCGAAGTCTCGGGCAATTGGAAGGTGCATTTTGATGGGGCATTACAGTCCAAGAAAGGAGGTGCAGGTGTAGTGTTCTCTACCCCTTGCGATGGTCTCCTTCCTCTGTCCTTCTCCCTCCAAGGGATAGAATCGTATAACGAAGCTGAATATCAAACACTCATCATAGGTTTCGAGATCGCCTCCCATATGGACCTGAAGTCCTTGGTTGTCTACGGGGACTCAAAATTGGTAATCTGACAACTGAAAGGGGTATACAACGCAACTAAAAAAAATCTCAAACCTTACTTCAATACTGCCAAGTCATTGATGGCTGAATTCGAATAGGTTACTCTTGAGCATGTATCGCGGAGGCTTAATGGACAAGCTAACGATCGCCAAATTAGCAGCAACTATTCAAATGTTCCCAAAATGGGAAACACCGGTGTGGGTAGTGGAATGGAGATGCACTGAGGTCATTAAGGAGCTCAACGAAAAAGATAGGGAGCAACTATCTGAACGATGCCCAATCGGGACACGCAACGCTGATGCGAGAGATGCGCAAAGTTCATGCCGCACACCAAAATCCTCCATGATTGAAGAGGAAAGCGAAGATGGAAACGAATCAGGACCGCCAGACTACACATGCATGGAAATAGAGCCGGTAACTGACTAACGCACCCCTATTAAAGATTACCTCCAGCATAATCAACTTCTCGAAGATCCTATTGAGAGAAATAGGATACCAAGTTCAGCCACATGATATGTGTGTTGTGACGATACCTTGTTCAGAATTTCCTATAACAATATGCTACTCAAATATATCGATCAAGAAGAAGCCAACCACGTGCTCAAAGAGGTTCATTCTAGAGTTTACGGAATGCACCAATCTGGTCCCAAGTTGTACAACAGGATCATCAGGATAGGTTACAAATGGCCTACTATGAATATTGACTCCCTTATGTTTGCAAAAAGTTGTCCGGTATGTCAAATTCATTCAAGTACCAACCTCCTGAACCTCTTCACCTAGCAATGGCATCTTAGCCTTTCACTCAATGGGGCATGGACCACCTTCTTCCTTGGGCCATGTATTCATACTTGCTGCCATAAATTACTTCTCTAAATGGGCCAAGGCTGTCCCTCTCAAGAAAGTCCTCGGGCTCGCAGTGGCCAATTTCGTGCGTCACCGTATCATATATAGATTCAGCATGCCTGACTGAATCATTTTTTATAGCAGTCCTCAATTTCAAAGTAATCAAATTGATAGACTGACTTATTAGTTCAGGTTTACATGGAAATACTCAACCATGTACCATCCGAGAGCTAATGGTTTGGTCGAAGTTTTAACAAAACTCTTTGCAACGCTCTGAGAATGTTTGTCTCCGGTACTAAAGAGATTGGCACGAAAAGCTCTCTGAAATTCTATGGGCTTACTGCGTTACAGCCCGAGGCCCAACTTAGGCGACCCCCTACTCTCTGGTATACGGGGGTGAAGCTATGTTGCCTCTAGAGATTCAATTGCCATCCCTCAGGATAGCCCAACTTAGGCAACCCCCTACTCTCTGCTAAACTATTAACAAATTTCCTAGTTGTACAACACTAAAACTACGCCACCCATAGTCACAGCGATATGACCTTAATACTTCTCCTCAAAAAAAAAAAAAAAACATTGTGCAATCCCAATGCAGCTGAACATAAAACACTGTGCGAACCCCTCACTCAACACTTACTGCTCTGCGCACATGTTATGTTTGCCCAAACAGCGTGCCCACTTCCGTAACAATACCATTCATCTTAGGTACGCAATACTCCCCCTCAACCCACACAAATTTTGGATCTCCCCCAGGGGTTCAGTACACACTCGTGCACCTTTACATTGGATAGTCCAGTGAGCTATCTTCCTTGCGCTATCTTCACACACGAGACCCCCAGTGGTCAAGTGCAAAAACCAAAAATGGGGTCATCGTGAAAACCAGAAAATGGCGCACACTCAAAGGACTCGAATGAAAACCCGAAAGGGCATTCGAACCATTCAAGCCAAATAGGCCGCATATCCCCTTGGGGCAGAAACAAGTCTCCTAGTTCATTTCTTGTCCCTTCCATCAAAGAGGGATAAGAACCTATCACAGAAGGAAATAATGGTGAGCGAATCACAAAAAGACAAGAAGCATAAGCCACAGAAAAGGAAGGTTGAAGCTAAAAGGGAAGATTTTTATTTCATGAACAAAGAAGTGATTACAAAGCTGTGGTTACAATAAATTTGTAACTCCCAAAAAAAATGTATGTATATAAATCCGTTCCGAAATAAGTCCCTCACCTCGAGACATTGTCTCCAAATCCGCTGCCGCCTTCTAAAAACGGTGGCATCTTCCAAAGATGAGCGGTCATTCTTTTCTAAAAAATGGAGCTTGAAAAGAATGAAAATAACCTCTTGCTCCTTTTCACCCTTGAGTGAAGGCAAAGAACCAGGAGGTAGTTAAGGGAGCAGCAACAAGCGAAAAATCAAGCAGAAAACCTCCTGCTTGACATGCTGATAGTCCACCCAAATATTGAATATTGAAATGGACCAAATCATCCATTTAGCCCACGACCATGAAGAAGATGATGAGCCAGCGAAGACCATCACAATGCGTTAGAATTTTATGCATAGCCTCAGACCTTGCTCTCGTGACCTCAAGGAAACAATAGAGATTTGAAGGCACAAGCCCACCATCCAGCGTAGGTCCACCAACACTTTTGAAGGATCGAACATCTTCACCCAGGAGCGCAGCACTGGAACACACTCCCAGGCTTGAGACCCAAAAGCCAGCCTCAGTAAAAGGTATGGCCTCCTAGATAAAAAAAAACAGGAGCTTCAAAGAAAGGAGATATCTTTTCTCTCCCTCTACAAAGAAAGAAACAGGAAAATAGAGAAGCTTCTTGAATAGAAGGAGTTGCCCTCACACTCCCTCGGCCTAAGCCCCTTTTTATCAATGCAACAGGGTCATCATAAAATAACTATGCTTCCCAAGTAACGCTTCATCTGACCACACAGACACGTGTCACTACGATATTGCCTCGATCGAATGCTAGTGAAGTTCTTCGCCGCCTCACCTCCCAAACTTGATTTTCGAAGGATCACCGGTCAAATCTTTCGCCTCACCTCCCAGGCATCACTTTCGATGGATTCCGAGAAAATCTTCTGCCTTCCTAACAACGTTTCCTAAAAAATAAATGGGATCTTCATCAAAATGAACCGCTTTCCCAAGAAATATCTTGCCACCGCATGGATACACTCCACCCCACAAAGTCCCACTTCTGCAATCAGCGAATCATAAAGAAAGCTCTCCTCGCGCTCATACGCTCCTCGCGTATAAGAAGGTAGTTTTATCCCCTGACACCTCATCCATGGTGTTCACTGCTCCAACGTGTCCCATCCAAGCAAGATCCATCCAAAGAGAGAACCCCTGAAAAAAGAGAAAACAAGAAAAACAATTTGGGCATGGTGAAAACCTGCTAGGGCGCCATAAGTAAAAATGACAGGCGGAATGACCATGAAGCCATGAGTAAAAGTGTCTTGAAAATAAGAAAAAATCAAGAATGGCGAAAACCCACAAGGGCACCATGAGTAAGAATAGAAAAATAAGGCGGACATGACCTCAAATTCACAAGTAAAAATGCCTCAAAAAAAAGGGGGAGTCGGCGAAAACCACGCTTGTGGCACCACTCCTATCCAATTCAAGTGAAAACCTGAAAGGGCGCTTGGATTAGAATAAGCAGATTGATGCAAGTGTTGACTAAAGAAGAAGAAGATCTCAACCAACTTAATGCAAGAAAGATCATAACAAGGCGCTGAGTAAAATTCAGGTCAGCCCTTCCCCAAAATAAAAAATTTCTTGCCCTAATGCCAAAATAAAAAATCTCTGACCCCAGTGCCAAATTCAAAACAAAATTCCGACCCCGTGCTGAATCCAAATCTAGGCCCCAGTGCTAAAATAAAAAAAATCTGGCCTCAGTGCCAAAATAAAAAATCTCCGACCCTAGTGCTAAAATAAAAAATCTTCTGCCCCAGGGCCAAATCCAAATTCCGGCCCCAGTGCCAAATCCAAAAAACAATCCCAGCCTCAGTACCAAATCTAAATTCTGACTCCAGTGCCAAATCCAAAACAAAATTTTGGCTCCGGTGCCAAATCCAAATTCCAGCCTCAGTGCCAATCATAAAAACAATTTCAGCCCCAGGCCAAAATATCCCCACCAGATAGATTGAGGCAAGCCCACCAAGGGAACCCACTAGCTGGTCCATTAGGAGGCATCGTCGACATGGAGTGGTCAGCCTTTTATGAGGCAGCCTATCAATGCGTTCTCTCATAAAAGAAAGGAATCCAAAAACATTGGCAAGGAAGCCTTAAGCAAAATCCCCAATCGACTAAGAGTCCACTTCGGTTGCCCTCAGGAAGAAGCTTAGCATGATCTCCCCCTCAAGGATTATGTTGATGTTGGTGATCAAGAAGAAAAATATTTTGTTGAGAGGAAATAAACACGTCTTGGTAAGGATACCTAAAGATGAACTTCACAGACAAAATCACATTCTGTATGTTGCACTTCTCGCTTCTCGAAGCACAACATCCGTTGGGGCAAATTGTTGTATGTCGTTTCCCTGACACAAATAAGAAGAGAGCCAATGACAACCTAATCCTACTGGTTCCCAAGACGTCGCCAGACCAAGGGAACACTGTTGAATACGCCTAACACTAGGCAACCTTAGAAAAAGTACCATCACGCCACAAAAGAGACCTTACAGCTACAACCCTGAGGTAGGCCCTTCAAAACACTACCAGACATTGCCATTGCATCCAGAATGTTGAAAAACCCCTAGGGACCAATTTTGGGCTCAATCGGACCTTTCAGGAACATTCTAGGCTCAAAATACCTCAAACGATAGAGTCGTACACTATTGCGGTGGGGCTTCACTGAAAACCAATCCCCAATCATGGAGGTTGTGATATTCACCTCTCGAGATGACCTACAAACACCCACACGTCGCTCAATTACAATCGGAGCAAGCGTAAATTTGGACACAAGATAGGTCTCGATGACCTGGTCATTTTGATATATGGCACGCCTCATGACATGACTCAGAATCAAAGTTTTTCTAGAGAGAAGATGAGCCCGAAACCATGGAAATCAAAGCTTTTTGAAGAAAGGACATCTCAAACTTTGTGAAGCAATAATCTCAAGATCTAAACACCAAATCATCGTAAAGACAGGTTCGATGAGACCTTATCACGAAGTGCTACAAACTGGTATAATTGTCGCATTCAATATAAGGTCGGATAAATCACAAATTCCAAAGATGAAGAAAGCAAGATCGCCCAGTCGCCAAAATCCCTTTTTCCGATGATCTTCCGAAATCATAAAGTACTTCAAGCAAGGACCAAAACGGATAAAAATTGGTGTAAAACGACTGTGGAAGTCTCCTATTTAATTTGCAATCGAAATAAAGACTCGAAACGCCATAGGTCGCGTTGCAATGACGACCAAAAGTTCACGACGTAGCCGGGTTTCTACCGCTCAAGAAAAATTCCACCTCAAGACGATCAAAGGACATCAAACTCTTCAGAATCAAACAAGCATCAAGGCTAAGGTGATTAGCACGAAAAAGCTAATCACCACCTTGAGCATCGATCACCTCAAACACCGTCACCACCATCCAAAAAAGCTTCCAAGATCTGGCAATGGCGAAAGGCCCCTCAGAGAGGGATGGTTTCATCATTAGCATGAAAGGTTTAAGGGGTATTTTGGTTTATATTCCTAAATTCGAGATTTTATTGTAATTTATTTTAATTGTAATTAGGCTTAATTTTGAGCATCTACCCCTGTTTTGTGGATCCTCTATAAATATAAGCCTAGGTCAATTGTAAAAAGGTCGGATCATTCAATAATGAAATATAGGCATTAAGCTTGTTTCTACTTGTCTTTTTCTCCTAATCCTTGGATCTAGCGTCAAAGAGAGAGAAAACATTTTAGAGAGAGAAACTACACCTAGCCCTCGTTAGCCACATGGCTCTATTCCCTCTTTCCCTCTGCTTTCTTTCTTCTCTCTCTTCGCTTGTTACTTGCCTCGAGCAGTAACCCATGCCAACAGAGGTTTGGGAGGAAGGAAGGTAATAAAAAGTGGGGCGTGCATTGTAAACAATAGTTTTTGATGTTGAATGGAATTACAAAGGTTTCCTCTTTTAGCGTAGAGAGAGAGAAAGAAACCCCTTTGTGGGTTTTTTTTTATTTATCTGTTATGCTTGTGCGTCTGTATCAGAATATTCGTATTTGTTCTTTCTTCTTGTTGATTCCCTTCTTGATTTTTCTTTCTCTCTCTAAAATACGATTATTTTGTTGGGGTGGTATTCACTGATAAATTTGATACTGCATCACCAGGGATGTATATTTGTAGGCCAAGAGAACTGTGCAGTCTCCTGTGTGCGGTTGTAGGGCTGTGAGAGAAAAGGCAAGCCTCAACAACTTTCCACACGGTATGTACACATGATAGCCGCATTACTGAGAAGTAGCCCTATAGAGGGACATATATATATGTGCATTGAGAGAGCCCTATTTGTACTGTGGTGATAAGTGCTAGATTTGCTTTTAAAGTGGGAATTGAATCTCCATTCTAAAATCATAGTCTCATTGTTTATTATCAAACTTTGACAAGCCAATCATGAACCCTTTCATTGAGATTGTGGGTCATGGGTCTTAGATGTGTTGGATAAGAAAACTTTTAAAGTGGAGGACTGAAATCCACATTCTAAGATCATGGTCCTACTGTTTATTATCCAATTTTGATAAGCCAATCATGAACCCCTTCATTGAGATTGTGGGTCATGAGTCTTAGTTGGGATGGATAAGAAAATAGTTGTGGATCACAATTCTTGGATCAAGTGGAATACCCTTATTATCATTAATTTTGACTCATTAGTACCAGTCTACTTCTAAATATTTTATTTTGGTATTAGAAATTTTTTTATATTTTTTACAATTTTTTTCAGAATTTTAAAATTTTATTTGTGCTATAAAATTCATAGAAAGAGCAGTCTCAAAATTCTAGTCTAAATAGGCGAAGGAATTCTTTCTATTTAAATACCATTGAGCCCCTTTCTCTCATCATATATATTTCTCTCTCCTCCATGCACCAAATCTCTCTCTCATAAAAAAATTAATTTTTCTCTCTCCTCCCATCTAGATAGAGCCATGCCACCAAAAATTTGATAAGACAAGGGTGTCACATTGAAATGCTAATTAGCGTTTTGCTGTTTGAAGAAGAAAAAGGGCATTACCCAGCCATAAAGGATTTTATGCCTTCATGCCCAGACCTAATTTCTTCCAAGGGGTTCCTGCAAACCCTAGTTAGGTTTTCTTGCTCTTTAAAACCTAGAGTAAGAGATATTGCCCATGAAATCTTCCCATCTCTGAAATTCCGGCAAGATCACAAGGGACAAAAAGTGCGACATCGGTCATGGAATCGGGTATGGGGTGTATCAAGACATGTGAGGGTAACTCTAGGCAACACCTAACAAGTCTTCTCGTTTGATTTGACTACTTTTCAATCGTATTTTATATTTTCCTGTGAATTTTCAGGAACATATTTTGTACTCAAAACTATATTGGAAGAAATTGGTTATTGCTCCTAGATGGATTTTATTTGCTTTGACAGTAAATGTATAAATCCTAGGGGTTTTAATTTTGATTTACAGCAGCTTTTAATGGCCATGTAAGTGGAATTCAGGTATATTGAATAACAGAAAAAAAAAAAAAATGAATTTACGAGATCCACATACTCCTTTCAAAATCGAGGCAAGCTAACCTTAGGTGCCTCAAGGAAGGACTACTTTCAGTTCTATGGGAAAAGAGTTGGACTTGGGCAGCATCCCCAAAGGGAAATTCTGTTGGGCCCTTTTAAGAGTGAGTGGTTTTTTTTTTGTTTTAATCCTCGGGGAAGCCTCTTGATATGGAAATATGATTGTCTAGCGGGTTCTCAATTAAGAATACTGCCAGTGCGCTCATAGCGGCAATGATGTTCCTCCAAAGACCATGTAGACCGATTTTTTGGTTCTTAAATGGCGATACAAAGAAAGAAATTAATCAAATTTTAAAGTCGACAAAAAATTGGGAAAAAAAATCCACAATCCAATCCCTCTCAATCTCCATCTAATTTCGAATTTCTCTGCTCGATTTCCTTATGATAATTCGCATCCTAAAAAGTTATCCATTTCTCATAATTACTAATTTATCCTAAAAATTTATCCATTTCTCATCATTACTAATTTTTAGATATAAATGCATAAACATGTTACACTCAATTTCTATACATTCCACAAGCCTAGCCAAAAGAACTACTGGGAAGGCGAAGAGTATGTAAGGACCTGCCTTGTATGGCAGCAGGACAAGATTGAGCGAGTGAAGCCTGTTGGATGCTCCAGATAGGCAATGGGCAAGCATATCCTTGGACTGAATTTTTAGCTTGCCAAAGGTGGGGGGAGTTAGGGTCTAGTTGTGGTGGACAGGTTATCAAAGTATGCTACCTACCTTGCAAAGAAGAGCCTTAAGAAGTAGTGAAACAAAAAATAAATTCCTAGGGTTTAAATGCTCAAAAGATAACGAGCATTAACTAGTAGATATTATTAACTATAATTTATTTTTGCATATTTTTAAGGTTTATGTACTTTGAACTATCAAAGTGTTATAGCCTTTTTGAAGATCCGATATTATTGTTTGAAAGTTAACATGCATGAATAACTCAGTGTCCCGGCAATGGCATCAAGTTTAGACCAAGTTGGGAAGACCATCCACATTTTGGGTTTGTCACCTACAGGCGAACACTCGAGAAGTAAATGACCATATGGATAAAGCAAGTGTTATTGTACCTGTTTTTATGTGACTTGCCAAAGTGACCAAATTCTAGAATCCATACCAAAAGACATCCTCAACCATGCTTTAGGCAAAATCGCGGAAACGAAATGTGTTTTGGAGGGCCGTCCGTACTGGGGCTTAGACTATAATATAATCAAAGGAAAATTACCAAAAAAAAAAAAATCTCAAAACAACACTTTTTATACAATTTACCTCCAACCTAACTTTTTCTCTCACTTTTTTTCCCAAAATATGCTTTCTATGTCAAAACCCCCCAACCAAATAAAAAAAAAAAAAAAAGAAGCCTAAACTACCCTCTCTTACTTTTACCTTATCCATGCCTCTCTCCTCTATCCCACCAAATAGGGGCTCCAACACCATGTAAATGTGGTCTGACAGTAGTGCTTCGACACTATATAAAGTTCGGTCCAGCAGTAAGGCTCCAGCATTGTGTAAAGTGCGGTTCGACAGTAGGGCTCTAGAACTGTGTAAAGTGCGATCCGGCAATTGAAAAAGGCGATCCCACAGTTGAAAATGGTAGTCCGGCAGTTGCAAAGGGCGGTCCGACACTTGTGCGCTCCGGTAATGTACTATTGGGGTCCAAAAGTCAACGTAAAATGTGTCCAAAATGATTTTTGTATATTGGAAGGGTATTTTCGTCTAAAAAAATGAACTTTTTCCTTTGGAGGGTATTTACATAGAAAGTTTATTTTGGAGAAAAAAGTGAGAGAAAAAATTAGGTTGGAATTAAGTTATATAAAAAGTGTGGTCTTGAGGATGTTTTGTAGTTTTCCCTATAATCAAGGTGGAGGGACAAAGAGAGGAGAAATGGGGAACTCCAAGAGGAGAAAGGAGGGGAAGAGATTGGGATGCAAGAGGGGCAAAAAATGGCATGATTGAAGTGACAAAGGGAAACAGAAGAGAGAGGAGAAGGGGCGAATAAGGCAAGATAAACAATGGAAAATCATAGGTCTCATAAGGGATGTGAATAATAGAAATGCCCCCCTTGACAGAGAACCAAAATCTCGTCAAACCAGGCTCCACAAACCAAGTGAGTCATCTCTAAGCCATCGCACAACGTTAAGGGAGTCTTCCTCAAGTGATAAAGACCCTAGGTAGGGAGCAAAGCAAAAACATTAAGTCTGGCGAATAGACCATGGCCCCTTTCTTTTGACAAAACACTAAAAGTACATACATTGTGCGACACGAGGCGTACCACACCGGCGACACGAGGAGTGCTGCCTAGACGACACAGTGCGTGTCGCCTAAGCGACACTGGTCGTGCCGCCCAGATCCAGGGCGACACACCCTCTGGTGGCCCACGTCGCCCGAGTCAAAAATTTTTGAAATTTTCCAGGCTGGGTCCTGGGACTCTCTTGTGACTGTCCACAAAATTTCAGAGCAAAATAAAATTTTTTAAAAATACCAAAAACATATTTTGCTTCAGATAGGTCTGTGTTGTTTCTAACTCTTTTATTTTATTATAGTTTGTTAATTTTGACTAAAACCATGTTTTCCTTACTTTCACCATGCTTAGTTTAACTGTATTTCATCAAGGTTTAAAAATATAAAAAAAACTTTAAAAAAAAATAAAAAATATACATCGAGGGCTACTTGCACCCTCCCTAAACCTTGTCGCGTTCGAGTCAGTCACCCTCGACTCGGGCTGCGTTCGACGTAGCACGGACCGTGCCTGGTCTCATTGTTCTGACTTTACGTTCTTAGTGGTTGCTTACCCCTCCATCTATACTGTGCTTCGAACGAGTTTAGCCTTGAAGCGTGCATCGTTAAGCATGCGCGCATCGTTAAGCACGATCAGTGTCGAGTGCTCACTTATTCCTTTGTTGTTTTGTGTGCATTGTCTGCTTGAATTTATTTTAATTGTATGCTTATTTACACACTCCAGCACACACCGGACCAAGCGTGCTCGGGAAACCAGCAAACAAATATTTCAAAAACCCCCAAAATCCGTGTTAACGGCATGAAGGGAACCTAGCTTTGAGAGTCGAGGCGGTTGGGATTCGCATAACTTTAACTGTGAGCACCCCTCCATAATCATTTGCCTCAAAGCAACTCCGCGTATAGGAAGACCTAGTGAACATCCTCTAACAGGAGATCAGGACCTATCTGGGGACCTATATCTACTTAGCCGCATTTCAATAGTTAGGAACCCACTCTCAAGCCAAGCCTACCTATAGTACTAGGTCAAAAGTTTTCATGTGCTTTGCTTGCTTATTTTGTTGGTTAGTCTTAGGTCATCTCAGTCCAGACCCGCTTTTGGCCCGAGTTGAACTCTCTGGGTTCAAGTCCAGGCTTGTACCCAACTTTGCTCAGGTTTGAACCAGGTTTCACCTTAGTTCGAACTTAGGCCCTCTTTTGATTTGAGTCAAAGGCTCGTTCTTAGCTCATCTTTGATCCAGTTCGGGTCCACACCTGGTCTGATAACCAAAATTCTCTGGGTCCAATTTTAGGCTTATACCGAGCCTAGCCTAGGTCCGAACCTAGGTCCCCCTTTTGGTCCAAGCAAAAGCTCGTTCCTAGCTCATCTTCGATCCAATCCGTGCCCACACCTGGTCTGATCACCAAAATTTTCTGGGTCTAAGTTCAGGCTTATACCCAGCCCAGCTAAGGTCTGAACTAGGTTAACACCCGGTTCCGAACCCAGGCCCCCTCTTGGTCCGAGGCGAACACTCGTCCCTAGCTCAACCTTGATCCAATTTGGGTATATACTCAGTCTGATTATCACAACTCGCTAGGTCCAAGCTCAAGCTTGAACCCAGCTCAGTCTAGGTCTGAACCAGGCTTACACCCAGGTCCGAACCTAGACCCACTCTTGGTTCGAGCCGAGACTCGCACCCATCTAGTCTAGATATTAGTCTAGGTTCTAGCATAGGTCTAAGTTGAGAATTGCCTTTAGAGCTAGACTAGACTTACCCTAGTTCAGGGTCTGAACCAAAACCTATTGAGTTTAAAAAGTCTAGGTTCCAGTCTAGTCTTAGCATAGGTCTCAGTTAAAGTGTTGCCCTTAGAGTCAGGTTAGGTCAGGCCTAAGCCGTCGAGTCTAGCCCTTACCTAAGTCTAGATTCTAGAACCTAGCTAAAGAGAGTCACCATGTTGGTTACTCAAGGTGACCATATCAATTACTCAAGGCGACCATGTTGATTGCTCCACAGCTGACTCTAAACCATACCTTCCCAAACCTAGGGACCAATATGCTGCAATCTCTTGGAATTATTAACAAAATTCATTATCCAATGCCCAGGTCTTTAGTTAAAGGCAGAGTCCCAAGGGTCCACTCTTAATCCCAAAATCGGTGTGATTCGAAAAGCTAATTCAGCCCAAAAAACTCTGACTAGTCAGGGGGTCCGACCTGGAGTCGTCCTACAAGGGATTTTAGGTAGCCAAAGTAGAACTCAAGTGATGGAAGAAATTCATGCAGCATCTAACGCCAATTCCCAAAACTCAAACCATGATAATCTCAAAGCACAGCGATCTCTGAACCAAGACCCACCTAGGTTTAGGGGATCTAACCCAACCTTGAGCCACTGTAGTACCGCTCATGACGTTCTTAACACTGTACGGAGTAGAGGCGTCAAACCAGACCAACCCTTAGGCAAGATGGGCGTCCAAGCTGCCCTTAAAAGTCTGATTGACTTAGGTTACACTGTTCATTCCCCTGCTCATGGGACAATGCCAAACCAACTTGGTGGTATAGGCCAACCCCTAACACAACCAAGCCAGCCGATTCTTCAATCGGCCCCCTTCGTTCACCCGATCCAACAAACTGTGCCATTTTCGCAACAGGTGGCGACAGCTATGGGTCAGTACGCCCCTCAAGAACAAATCTATCAAATTGTCCCGATGATCGCAACCCATCAACCTCAGGCCCAAACAGGCCCACATTTGCCCTAAATCTCAACTTACCAATCTACACTTGGGAACCCACCGACCGGTGGGCCTATTGTCACACCAAATACTCAACAAGAAGGTACTTTAAAGCAATGCAGGATATGCTCGTAAGAATGGGCATGCATGAAATTCTACTCCCAAAGTCCTATGTCCAAGAGACCCTTGGAGGCATGGAAGATTCCCGTGGGATTTGTTGTCCTAGAATTTAAGAATAAGTTTAATGGGAAGAGCAATCCAGATGCTCATGTCAATGTGTATCTCCTCTCCATGAGAGCTTTGCGAGAAAGGCCAAATCAACTGAAGGCCATATTTTTGTAAACATTGTATGGCGAGGCTCTGAATTGGCATTGAAGAATGATGTGTACTCAACTGCACATCACTCCAGACGAAATTTTCAAACGCTTCGTCTCTCACTACCGTGCATCGACACCAAGATCTCTCTCCCTGGGCGAGCTTAGTGCAACAAAACAAAATCCAGGAGAATCCTTCGAGGATTTCATCCGTTGATTCTACGAGGCACCAATTCGGGTTGTAGAATGCCTACTGACAGACCCAACCATAATCTCTATGGCCTTAGAGAATGCCACTCTCGAATACATGACCTTTTTCAACCAAGGTCTTATCCCCCACTCCTTCGACTTCATGATCGAGCGGGTGTCGTGACATGAAAGGGCAAGAGGGATACCCCTCGGCGCCAGGCCCGATAATAAACTAATAACAACTCCCCAAAATAAGATCAAAAACAATAACAAGGGGAAGGCTTTCGGTCAAGTTAATGAGATTGTCGTTAACGGACTGGCTTAAGGTTTAGCCACTTGGTGCAACTATCAGAACCAAAACCGAAGGGGTCAGCCTAATGCTAACACTCGAAAGAATAACAAAAGGCGAGAGGAACACTCCTCTCAAAGACCCACAAAAAAATTGATGGAATTGCTCCTGATTAAAAACTTGGTTTATCTCTCGCCACCAACTGAACCACCATTTTATGTCATGGATAAATGCAAGTGGTGCAAATGGCATCAAAATTATGCCCATGACACCCAAAACTGCATGTATTTGAAACGGGTGATGCAAGGGTTAATCAATAGGGGGACATCACTGTCGCACCTAGAATATGGTCACAACGACAGAAAACCAGGAGCTCAAGACAACGTAAAAAAGAACGTTGTCATTCACATGATTGAGAGTGGAAACGAAGAAGATGATCCTTGCCAAGTCATATTTGCTTGTGATCATCACGTTCAAAAGCCCAAAGAAGATCTTTTGAGCCTTTTGAGAGGAATCCCTTCATCTCTGAACCTCGACAACCTGCCCAAATGGGATCAATATGGCGAAGATGATAAGCTAGAAATCAATATGATCACGACCAATAAAAATGCGTCATCTTATAAACAAGGGGCTAACACCCCAAAGTCTCCCATTACTCTTGCTAGGGCCGACCCTATTGAGCTTCAGGCTAGTGAGGTTGATTCCTTAACCTGAAGAGGCCGAGTATTCAAACCTACTCAACTGATGGCCGACACTCTCAATGAAAGAATGGGAAACACCTCAAGATCCAAACAACCAACAAGAGCCACAGACAACAAGCCGAATAAAGAAACTCAAGGATTTGCAACCATCTACGATCTACAGGCTCATCTCGAGAAGATTCAGGCTCAAATCTTCATCTTGGAGCTACTCGCCATCTCACCAACACACAGAGCCCATATCAAAAGGTTTCTTGCTAAGACACACATCCCGAGCAACACACAGCCGGATGAATTGTGCAAATGATCAACCAACTGGTGACACCTAAGGGTCGAGCTTGGAGAAATCCTGCTCGCTTCCTTTGAGCAAGCCAATTGTGCCACCTTACGCCTAGAGGCCGACGACCCTGTTCCTCAAATTTTACAAAACTTTTACATCAATGGATGACATTATCAAATGTCAACATCGATACGGATTTGGGTCCCTTGAAGCTTGGTACATGCTCTTCTCGCAAGGCTTCCAACCAGGCTAAGGCTTGGGGAGTCAAGGGCAAGGCGTCACGGAGGCAATTTCTGCATCACCCCAAGCCAAAACTGAAAACGAGGATCGAAGAGGACTCGGGTGTACTCTCACCCTATTTCAAAGCCAGATGAAGCCTTCAAGCTATTCGGGCTTTGTATTTGGAGCCATTCAAATCCTCGATCCTCTTGATGCCCATCCTTCAAAAAGGCCAAAGGTGATCCTTGATTCCCCAACGGTCGAGAAGTCTTCTTCCACATCTCACCACACACAAGAACTGGGAATTGAAGACCTTTTTGCTAACTTGGATTTGAAGGTATGCAGCCAATCGGATCTGACACAGCCAAGCGTGCTCATCCGCCTATACAAACCCAGGAATGGAATTGGTCGATCATTCCTCTATCTCGAGAATCGCTGAAAGCATATCAACAGCACCTTCAAATTTCGGTGCCAAAAAATGGATAGGCACAAAGTGACCATCTAATCGCCCTGCGCATCTAGTCCCCAATACTTCGCTCTCGAGTCTCATAAGGAACACCTCTTGTGTTATTTCAAAATCCATTGAAATTTCAAAACATGATAAAACAGATAATAAGGAAAAAGAATTTTCAAAAACAGCGAACACTCAAGATAGCCCAATAACAGTGCACAATACCCAAGATGACGAATTGGACGACCAAGACGAAGATCAAGAGAGCCAAGAGTCTGAGGAAATCTCTCAACCTGAGGAACTCACTTCCCATATCGAGCAATTCAAGAGGCTCGATGGTGACCCAATGGCTATCATCAAAGAGACGATTGACGTGAACCTAGGAACTGAGAAGGACCCAAGGTTAATCAAGATTAGAACCTCTCTATCTCTTGAGGAGCGGGAAAATATGATTTCCTTTATCGAGGAATATCGTGATGTCTTCGCCTGGTCATATGATGATATGCCAGGGTTAGATCCCACATTAGTGCAACATCACCTAATATTCAACGAAGGGGCAAAGCCTGTAAGGCAGAAACTCCAACGTCAAAAGAACCATCTTGAGCTCAAAATTAAGGAAGAAATTGACAAACTGCTCAAAGTGAAGTTCATTACCCCCGTTGATTACTCAGAATGGTTGGCCAACATAGTGGTTGTACCCGAAAATGACGGGAGGATCCGAGTGTGTGTCGACTACAGAGACCTCAACAAGGCATATCCTAAAGACAATTTCCCATTACCAAATATAGATGCCTTGGTCGACAACACTATGGGGCACGAGATGTTGTCATTCATGGACGGCTTCTCGGGTTACAACCAGATCCTCATGGCAGAAGAAGACCAAACCAAGACTTCATTTATAACACAATGGGGAACTTACTGCTACTGCGTCATGCCCTTTGGCCTAAAAAATGCAGGGACAACATATCAGCGGGCAATGACTAGTATCTTTCACAACTTAATGCATACCATTATGGAAGACTATGTCGACGACATTCTGGTCAAGTCGAAGACCAGGTCTGATCACCTCACCAACCTGATAACCATTTTCGAAAGACTTCAGAAACATTAATTCAAACTCAATCCATAGAAATGTGCCTTCAGAGTTGAATCCAATAATTACTAGGCTTTATAGTAAGCTAAAGGGGCATTGAGGTGGACTAGTCCAAAATCCGAGCCATTACCGAAATGTCCCCTCCCCTGAACATCAGAGAAATCTGTGGGCTTCAAGGTCTCATACAACCCATAAGGCGTTTTATTTCGTAACTGACAGACAAGTACGCACCATTCAATAGACTCCTTAATAAAGATACTCCATTCATATGGAATAATAAATGCCAAGAAGTGTTCGATCGAGTATCTCACGAAACCTCCCATCCATAGTCCTCCTAGTCCAGGTAAACCCCTATTCCTATACATATCCGCGAAAGACAAGACCATGGGGGCAATGTTAGGACAATACGACCACCATGGAAAAGAACAAACAATATACTACATCAGTAAAACCATGGTCGACTATGAGACAAGATACACGGATTTAGAGAAGCATTGCTTAACACTTGTCCGGGCTATGCAGAAGTCAAAAATAGACCCACTCAAGTACCTATTAGAGAGACCAGTTCTTAATGGATGTTTAGCGAAGTGGAGAATTCTATTGAGTAAGTTCTAAATCAAGTATGTCACTAAATAATCGGTCAAAGGACAAGCCTTTGCTGACCAGTTAGCTGAACACGTACTACTAGATAACACTCACGTCAATACGGATCTCCTTGATGAGAATCTCTTCACAATTGAGGATTCAAGTTGGGATCTATACTTCAACGTTGCAAAGAACGAATACGGGTCAAGTATAAGAGTCATACTATACCCACCCGAGAAGATTTTAATGCCAACAACCATTAGGTTGAACTTCCCATCTACCAATAACATTACCAAATATGAAGTCTTGATAGCTGGGCTCTAGAATACCATGAGAATGAAAATCCAGC
Organism: Amborella trichopoda; assembly: GCF_000471905.2. The sequence goes on from NW_006497767.1 coordinate 802,534, forward strand.
AAATACGAGTGATTGGTGACTCTTTACTCGTCATAAACCAAGTTTAAGGGATTTGGAAGGTGAAAGAAGAAAAGCTCAAACCATATCAAGAAAAGGTGGAAAAGATGATTCCATACTTTAAGAAAATCACCTTTCAGCATGTAACTAGGGAAAATAATCGGTTCGTCGATACCCTTGCGACCCTTGCTTCAACACGCTGCCATTTAACATCAGGAAGTAACATGACCCTTCTCCACCAAGGATCGAAAAAGAAATAGAGTAAGAAAAGGAGAATGATGGGGAATTGTCTCTCATGGCTTCAGATGCGCTAGTTAAGGCAAAACCATGGTTCCACGATGTTCTAAGCCACAAAAAAGGATAAAGAAGCCCTTCGAAGATGTTCTATGGGATTCATAGTACGAGGTGACTGGTTAGGTACCTCGATCTCATTCTTTGGATCCTTCGGGGATCAGGCGGCACCGTCTCAGGTTTTGAGGGAAGACCCTGGATGTTTTTGAGATCGCTCTCTTGGAAACCTCGTTCGAGAACTGGGGCAAGTATTACCAACTGGTGAGAGAAGAATTTAAAGGTGGGTTCGGGACTTACTCAGGCAGACTCACGTGGGCACCCTCTTAGATCACGAAGAAAGCCCCAAATGATAAAAATGGTTCAGAATCGCCTCCCTTGGCTTGTATTATTCTTATTTTCTACAATCACACACATATATGGCAAAGGTTAAAAGACAGGTGGGTCAGACCACCCTTTTCCTCTTTGATGAACGTACACTAGCATGCGCATTCAAAAAGAAGAAGTGAAGAAAGAAGGGGGAGAGAAGAATTCGACTAACCAAGAGGATCAGAGCGGTGACTAGGCTAGTTGATAATTGGCCTGACGTGGTAGCAAAACGGGCTCGGTAACTAGGATCAACTCACAGGATTACTACTAAACGTCATTATCAATATCGACTAGCTAGGCACGATGGTCAGTTTTTCGTGGCAATAAAGCGGGCCAAGTAATCCCAGCACAACAATATTACGGCTAGATGACAAGACTACCATGAGATGTCAACCTCAATCCCTCTTAGTCGAATGGAGTGGCAGAATTAAGCCTAGGAAGAAGAATAAGAAGAGAAGAAGGGAAAGAAGGAAGGAGGGAGAGGAAAGGAAGAGAAGAGTATGAAAGACGAGAGGATAAAATAGAGAGAGGGAAGGAAGGCACAGTCGGGGCTAAGCATTGCCGACTGTGTTAGAAGGAAGAGAGAGAAAACACAATCGACGCTAGGCTTTGCTGACTGTGTTGTGCAGAGGAGAACAGAGAGGAGACACGATCGGTGCCGATTGTGACAAAAAAGGAGAGAGAAATCCAGTCGATGCTAAGATTCGTCGACTGATAGAAGAGGAGAGAGAGAGAATCAATCAACATTGGGCTTCACCGCTTGAAAAAGAATGAGAGAGAAAACCAGTCAGCGCTAGGCTTCGGCAACTGAGAGAAGAGGAGAGAGAAAACCAGTTGATGCTAGGCTTTACGGATTGAGAGAAGAGGAGAGAGAAAATCATCTTTATTGATAAATAGAAGAGGAGAGAGAAATCCAATCAATGCTAAGCCTCACCGACTGACAGAAGAGGAGAAATCCAACCGGTGCTAGGCTTCACCAGTTGTGACAGAAAACAGAAAAAACCAATCGGCGCTACGCTTCATCGACTGACAGAAGAGGAAAGAGAAAACCAATCGATGCTAGGCTTCGTCGGTTGTGACATAAGAAAGAGAACCAACTGGCACTAGGCTTCACCGACAAACAGAAGAGGAAAGAGAAAACCAATTGACGTGCTTTATCGACTGACAGAAGAGGAGAGAGAAAACCAGTCAGCACTAGGTTTCACCAACTGATAGAAGACGAGAGAGAAATCCAATAGGCGCTAGGCTTAACGATTGACAAAAGAGGAGAAAACCAACCGATGCGAGGCTTCACCGATTGTGACAGGAGAAAGAAAAAAGCAACTGACACTAGGCTTCACCGACTAACAGAAGAGGAAAGAGAAAACCAACTGGTGCTAGGCTTTACCGATTGTGACAGAAGAAAGAGAACCAACCGGCGCTAGACTTTGCCGGTTGTGACAGGAGAAAGATAAAACCAACCGACGTTAAACTTCTCCGGTTGTGATAAAAGAAAGAGAGAACCAACCGGTGCTAGGCTTTGCCGGTTGTGTTAGAAGAGGACGAATGCAGATACAGATGAGAAGAAAAGAGAGAAAGGGATAGAGACAAGAAGAGTGGATGAGAAGAAAGAGATAGAGACAAGAAGAAGAGAGAGAAGAGATAGAGACAAGAAGAAGAGAGAAAAAAAGATAGAGATGAGAAGAGAGGAGAGAAAGAGATAGAGATGAGAAGAGAGGAGAGAGATAGAGATGAGAAGAGAGGAGGAGAGAGAAAGAGATAAAGATGAGAAGAGAGGAGGAGAGAGAAAGATATAGAGATGAGAAGAAGAGAGAGAAAGAGATAGAGATGAGAAGAGAGGAGGAGAGAGAAAGAGGGGAGGAGAGAGAAAGAGATAAATATGAGAAGAGAGGAGGAGAGAGAAAGAGATAGAGACAAGAAGAAGAGAGAGAAGAGATAGAGATGAAAAGAGAGGAGTGCTTGATTAAGCCGAAACTTGACCTATAGGGGGTTTCGACAGTGCTGAATCTAATGACAGTGGTCCCACAGCTATTCGACGCACTGACAGTATGGCTCTAGTTACAGAGTCCATTTCAGGGTGCTAGAGACCAATTTTGCTGATGTTGTTTCTCTGTGTTTACTGCCTTAGACATGTTTGATCGTAATGAAACTCATCAGGTGGTATTTTGAAGTGCTGATAATGATCTTGACCAATTCTGAGGCCATTCTGAGGCTGTCAAGAATTTCCACTGTTTTGTAGACTTTATTGACCTGCTTCCTACCAGGGACCAAGATGCTAAAAAATATGTTCAAACAGCTTGTCCCACAGAATGTTGTGCTTCAAGAGAAGCGAGAAGGAAAATCATTAGAAAAATTTCCTTCGACTTTTACTTTTTTTTCTTCCTAGCCACAGGACCACGTGAACGCCGAGAAGATTCGTGTAATGGTGTCACTAGGCTTCTCAGAAGTAGGGATGCATTGTTCGCAGGTCCGTCCGTGGAGACTTTAAGGGGAGAAGAAACATTTTTTAGGGATCTTTTCAAAATCCTCACCCTCGTGCGGATTGTTGGTGATTCTGAAGCTGAGGATTTTGTACGGACCTCGTTAGTCAAAATCAGGCCCGTCTGGCAATTGAGTGTCATGTAGAAGGGCATCGTTCCCATTTGGTCTGGGTTCGTTGGTTTGCTTTGGTAGGCGCTATTTGCTACTACACCAGGTTTGCTTTTAACATTCAGACTACGACTATAGGTCTCGTCTATCAAGTCCAATCGAAGGCAGGTTTTATTAGCCGATCCTGAAAGTCTAGTCGTGTTAGTTAGACAAGCTAACATCTCTGGTAGGTTCTATTAGTCGATCCCAAAGGTCTGGTCGTGCCTGTTAAACGAGCTGACGTCTCTGACTTTTTTAGCGATCTTTTCAAAATCCTCACCCTCGTGCGGACTGTTGGTGATTCTGAAGCTGAGGATTTTGTACGGACCTCGTTAGTCAAAATCAGGCCCGTCTGGCAATTGAGTGTCATGTAGAAGGGCATCGTTCCCATTTAGACTGGGTTCGTTGGTTTGCTTGGGTAGGCGCTATTTGCTACTACACTAGGTTTGCTTTTAACATTCAGACTACGACTATAGGTCTCATCTATCAAGTCTAATAGGGGCAGGTTTTATTAGCCGATCCTGAAGGTCTAGTCGTGCCAGTTAGACAAGCTAACATCACTGGTAGGTTCTATTAGTCGATCCCAAAGGTCTGGTCGTGCCTGTTAAACGAGCTGACGTCTCTGACAGGTTCTCCCCTAGCTTTGTCAGCTTCTTGCCTTTGGAGTATTTATTTCTAGAGTATGATTGTGACCTCGTGGGAATAATGTTCTTCCTCATGAGACTTGTCTTACTGTCTTGGTGAGTCTTCTATCTTTCGAGTCCTTTTGCAACTGGACTCAAGCTATCAGAATCTTTTCCTTTAAGCTCATATTTTTGGAGTCCTAACATTTATGACACCAGGGATTTTCTTCTTTTGATTGAGGGCTGAAGTTGCTTGTTAAGATGCTTACGGCATCAACCAGTTTATTGGTCCAAGCATCCTTTACAGATTTTCACTTGAACTTGGGAAGCGGCACCGTAGAGAAGGTTTTCACCAACTTCTTTTTATTTTGGGGCTCTTTTACCCATAACCTTTTCGCTATGATGATCCCCTTTCTTGTTTTCACCGTACCCTGTTTTTATTCACGGAACTCTTTTACTCATGGTTTCGTGACCATGCTTGTCCGTCATTTTTACTCATAGCGTTCCCTTGTTAAGGTGTACACCATGCCCAATATTTTACCTTTTTTTTTGTGAAGGCGTGGTTAAGGTCATGCTTTCGGGACCTGTGCGAAATAGTTTAACATCATGCGATATGGACGTGCACTATGGTTTAAGGTCATACAGCTAGACCGTGGTGATGATGAATGGCAGTCTGTTGAGGCCATGGAGTGAGTATGGTGGTGGTTTGACTCACTTGGAGAAATGGCACGAGGCTACCTATGAGAGATGGATAATGTATGAAATGTGAGTGGACAATGGTGACCCACTAACTTACAATGAGTAGGGATGGTGGGATGGTTCACTGTTTTGTGAGCATGGGTGAGACTCACTGGGGAATGAGGTATGGTGATGGAGTGAATGAACTTACTGGGGAGGTAATGAATGTGGCACGCGCACACTAACAGGTAGGTTAGGGAAGGCGTGCGTGAAAAGTACACGTAAAAGACGTGTTCGCATATGTGGGGGCAAGTTTTAAAGGTCATACCTCCGGGACTTGTGCAAAGCAGTTTATCGTCATGCAGCCAAGACGTGCACTATGGTTTAAGGTCATACAGTTGGACCATGGTTATGAAGTTTAAAGTCATACAACTAGGACTGTGTAGTTTAAGGTCGTGCGACTAGACCTCTGCTACAGTTTAAGGTCACATAGTTTGGACCATGGTGCTAAGCCTTTTATCGTCATGCGGCTAGGACGTGTACTATGATTTAAGGTTGTACAACTGGACCGTGGTTAGGTAGTTTAAAGTCATACAACTAGGACCGAGCAATTTAAGGTCGTCCAACTAGACGTCTGCTACAGTTTAAGGTCATATAGTTTGGACCAAAGTTGTGCAATTTCGGGTCGTACAGCGCAGACCGAGGTTGTGAGGCTTAGGGTCATGCAGAACGAACTGAGGCTGTATAGTTTAGGGTCATACAGTACGGACCGCAGCTACAGTTTAAGGTCATATAGTTTAGACCAAAGCCGGGCAATTTAGGGTCGTGCAGCACAGACTGAGGCTATGCCACCATGTAGTTGAAGCTCCATAGGGAATAAATCTGTGGATTGCAATCCGACTCCCTGGGGATAAAATTGTTAAGACCATTCACAAACTGAGGGCTCAAATGGAAATGGTGTCCTGATGAAAGATGGCTTAGTGTGAAACAAACCCATCAAAAATTGAAGAGGTAAGAATGACCCTAACTTCACGGGGACAATGAGCTACAGTATGGGTGTGACTCCTATGGGGATGAGGGATAGCTCCTGACTCCATTAGGGATGATAGGTCACAGTTTGAGTGCAACAGACTAGATGCAACATCACTGGGGATGACAGGCCACAGCTTGGGTGCAAACCCACTAAGGATGAGTGGTAGGACGCACAAGACTTCAACCTGGAGTAGGTGACAATAGGCTACTTGAAATACGGTCGGTGCCATGTGTAACGCTAGTGGTTTCTTGCGAGTATTCAACTGGTGCTGAGTTCTCAAAAACACAACCGGCGCTGGGTTGTTAAGGACTCAGCTGGCGCTGTGAACGACCCATGATATTATTTAAAGACAACTGGTGCTAAGTTAACTGGCGCTAGGGTCATTTGGAAACACAACCAACGCAAAATCAACCGGCGCTGAAGTTGTTTGGAAACACACCCGATGCCAAGTCAACTAGCGCTAGGGTTGTTTTGAAAACACACTCGGTGCTAAGTTAACTGGCGTTAGGGATGTTTTAAAAACCCACCCGGTGCTACATCAACTGGTGCTAGGGTTGTTTGAAATTCACCCAGAACTGAGGATGGATCGATGAGAGTTACCTCGGGCCTCAAGTCAAACCCCGTCCCAGCTCATCGTCGCTTGGCTTCACTTGGATGCGACTGGAATTCCCAGTTTGTGAGGGGCATTTGAGGGTAGTGTGGCTTATGTAATGGGGTAAAATCTCGTTTTTCCTAACTTTTTCACCAAGAGTAAAAAAAAACTTAAGCAAAAATTTTCTTAACGGTGAGGAGAGGGTGGTCGGTTGAAGTTTCGGCAAGCAGTGGGACTCCGGCAAAGGTTTGGCAAGGAAGGTTCTCGACCAACAGCGGAATTCCAGGCTGTTTTATAGGGAAGACCTTCCGCGTGTAGATTTAGCCAAGAATTTGGTGAAATTGTAGGAAAAGGAGAGGGAAAGGAGAGTTCTCTAGGGAGTTTTTTGGGAAACAGGAGAGGTTTTGGCTACAGCAGGTTTTGGTAGAAGAGGCTGGAAGTGAAACTGTGAGCATTTCCACGCATCTTAGTATTTTTCGGGGATTTTTAAGAAGTTTCCTAGGGATTGTGGTAACTTTTCGACATTGTTAGTGGTTTTTTCAGAGGTTCTTGGGGACTTAGGGGAAGTTTGTAGAAGTTTTCGGTGAGGTTATGATGCTGTCCAGGTGAAAAACACAGACGAGATAGTTTTTCAGTAGGTTTTTTTATCGTGTAGGAGAATTTTTGGTGGGAGACGAGCGATCAGACCGTTGTGGAAGGTGTACAATTGGAGGAGGTGAACTGTCGTGAAAGTGAACCATCACAGGGAAGGTGTATGGTTACCTCTTTCGTATGTCAATTAAGGAGGTGCGAAAACGTGGTGAGGGTTGTCAGCCGGCACAGCTAAGTTCGAGGTGTCATGACTAAGATTTGTGGCACGTGCAAGAGATTTGATCACAAGCTCAACCGTCGCTGGGTATTGGCAATCAAAACCGGCACTGAGTGTTGAGAGACTCAACCTGCGCTACTCGTTTGGTCGCTGGGCATCTGACAAGCTCAACCGGCGATAAGTGTTGAAAGACTCTACTGGCGCTAGTTGTTGGCGCACAACCGGTGCCGGGCATTGGAAAACATAACCGGCACTAAGTGTTGGCAAACTCAGCTGACGCTGATCCAGTGTCTTAGCAACATTTGGGAGTAAACCACCAAGCCCTTTATAATGGTTGGTTCTTCTTACCAAATTCCTAATGTTAAGAGGCTTCCACGGGAGGGAGAGATTGGCGTCAGTGATTTTACATGCCCAGTTTTATCAAGGGATGAGCCCATTTGACTGACCCAACCGGTATGCGAACCAGAGTGGCCCCTTAGTGTCACTTTCATTACTGACCCCGTTTGTTTCGAAGTTCATGAGGGCAACGATGGCAACATCAGTACTGAAGAAGGGATGGCGCTTCTTCATTGCATGCATAGGAACATAGCTTTCGGGGAGAACTTGCCTACCTTAGGGAAGCGAATGGTACAAGCAAAGGGACTACTAATGTGGTCAACAAAAGGCCTCCAAATTTAAGGGGAGCACCAATACCTTAAGGGATACACTTCCTAGACTGCCAAGGTATTAACGTCATACAAAAGCACTCTTGAACGTGCTTCGCTATTGGCAACGGTCCAGTGTTCGGTCAGCTACTATGACCGTCGCTCCAATACAATAAAAGTATTACTAGAGACATGGAGCCATGTTAGTTATACCTGGCTTCTTGGGCATGGGGAAGCAGGAATCTCCTTACTAGAACTTCATTTTATTGGAGGTCTCCCGATGATTGGGGCTATGTATGACGAGTTTGTGCCACCGAGCTCAGTCATCTTCGATGGTGTTAACTTGGGGGATGAAGAGCCATCTGCCAGCCTTCAAAAGATCTTCATGGTCTACTAGTCAATTGCCGGCTGGTCTAGTAATGGCAAGGTCACTTTTACGGAGTCAGTAAAATTCGTTTGTGGGGATTATCCCGTATATCACCTTGAGACCGAGGATGACCGTGTCTTCTTGGCCCCATATTTAGCCTTATTTTTGTGCAAATTCTTGCTTCTTGGCTGGGGGGATAACATTCGTCTAGGCATACTGTATGTGGCCTGTGACATGGCCCGAGGGCGTGAGTATGCCCTTGCTCAGCCGGTCTTGTGCAACATATACCATGGCTTAGGGGCCATCTCCCGTGGAAAGGCCTACAAGGGAAAAGAGGGAGGGAGTGGCATTGTTGGAGGAGAGGCCTTTCCCGTGGATTTAGAACTCCATTTCATGTGCATTATGTGGATAGGTGGCTGGGGACCTATTTCCTTGATACCTACATCAAGCATCAGTGCTCGGGAGATAAATTGTGGCCCTTCTTGATGAGGATTTCCAACCAGAGGGCCATCTTCCATACCTCAGGGGTGGCTCGGGGTCTATTTGGGAATGATTCTTTGAACATGAGGCAGGTCCCCTTTCCGATCGGGAGCTTCACCAGCCGTGCTTTCATTGTTGAGTTGGGGAAGGAGCTAGATGGCGCTCCAATAACCATTATGGAGCACATGTTCATTCTAAGCATAAGAGGGGGAGTCTTACCTTATCGGACTCCGCACAGTGCCAGATTAGATGGGTATTTTCCCCATCGCTTCACCCGTCAGCATGAGCTTGATTAGGGCTACCCCTTCTCGGTGTTTTTCAAAAAGCATCGGAGTAAGGTGAACAAGGGGAAGGTGGAAGATTTTGAAACTTTCCGCGAGTGCTGGCTGCCAGAGCATATACGGACCGCTTGGTCCATGTGTCTAAAGATAATAGAAACCAGCAAATATGTAATACCTCACTTCGGCCGGAGGGTTCGAACGACCAAGGCCTATGTGAACTGAAGGGATATTGGGATGAAGATCACCCTTGGAAGGGGTAAACGGTAACTGGCGCCAGGATTCCAGGCAAAGGAGACTGACAGATGCTCCAACTCCTGATGTGGTATTCGTCTTAGATTATCCGTCCAACTGGCGAGCTTTAGGGCTTCCGCGTGAGATAGTAGTGGATGCGGCCTCGCCAGAATTCCTTGCAATGAAGATGAGGGCTGGGAGTGTCTTCGACAATCTTAGTTCCATCTTGGAGGGGCGACGAGTCCCTAGTTATGAGAAGCGTCCTTTACAGGACTTAAATTTCCTCATTGGGAGTGGTCCCCATAGTAAATTAGCTGGAGGGCCTTCTCAAGGGCGTGGATCTGAAGCGGCAGCTCCTACTTCGGCAGGGGGGAAGAAAAGAAAGTGCTCGATCGCTGCCAATACCTGTGCACCGTCTTCAGTTAGTAGGCGTATTCGAATGCGCAAGAGTGCCAAGCTTCCTATGGTGTCAGAATCATAAGGTAGCTCTTCCTCTTCTGATCTTTTAAGAACTACTCCAGTATAACCTTCTGTGCTCTCTGAACTACCTTCTGCTTCTCCTGAATTGTTTTCCTTTTCTTCAGAAACTGAGGTAGATGACTCCGGTCGCTCCGAGCCCATTGTCATTGCTTCTGATCGGGAGGTGACTCCGGATCTTGGGGGGCATCCTTGAGTCCAGGGGTAGTTCCTTAACTAGGGGCAGCTCGGATGGAGACCGACGAGGATGAAAGCCCTGAAGCAATTGCTCCAAATAGGGGCTCTGATGTTGATGTGGCCTCCATGCCTTAGGAGCTTAGTGCCCCGACCGAGGCAGGGGCTATGACTCAAGGAGAAGAGCTTGAGGTTGATGAGGTGCCTGAGCATCAGGAGGTTGCTTCCCCTGTGAACAAAGGTAATGAAGATGAGGGAGTTGAACTATTCGTGGCTGAGGTTCTAGCTGTTGAAGGCGGAAGCCAAATGGAAGAAACCATGGCTAGAGATAACTTAGCTGGCAAAAGCCAAAGAGAAGAGGTTGTTACTGAACTTGATAATGCTGAGGCGACAGTTCAGGTGGATGAAGAGGAAGTAGAGGTCCCCATAAGAGAGGGTCAAGCCAGCGAGACTGGTGTTGAAGAACCCAGGCAAGTCGAGGCTAGGGCTGGCTATGAGTTCGAGGGGCAAGAAGCTCTAGGCTTTGCCCTTGTTTCAAAAGAGCTCGTGACTCAGATGGCTATTATTTCAACAAGCCTGGTCCTTGAGGTCGAGGCTTCTTCAGCAGTAGTGATCTCAGTAGCACCATCTAGGCATGTTTTTAGTGGTGTTTCTAGCATGATTGCAGGCATGCTTAGAGCAGACCTTTAGGGCTTGAGGGAGCTGCCCCTTGATGAGCTGGGCGAAGCCTTGGCAAAACTGAGGGAGTTCGCCATGACTACAACGGTTGGGAGTGCCCTAGAAGTGCTTTCCCATTTTAATGCAACTTTAAACGAGTTGGAGAGCTAGTACTTTGGAGCGCTACATCATGAAGAAGAATTTGATAGGATAGCCTCTTTGGAAGATTCGATCTTGTGTCGTCGAGAGAAAATAGATGCATGCATCGAGAAGAAAGCCACGATAACTGGCTGTCAACAGGAGCTCAAGAAGGAGGTGCAAGGAAGCTTCAAGAGAATGATTGAAATCTGAGAGGAGATACGAGTACTGAAATAGGAATTCATAGGCCTCGAGACGGAGATGGTTCAGAGGAAGGCCATGGAGGCCTCATTGGTTGAAGATTTGTCTGAACTCAATGGCACAATTGAGTCGAAAACTGTGGCGATGACAGAGGAGACTCAAACGGTGGTGAAACTGAAGGAGCATATCCAAGGCGACGAGACTTCTCCTGCAGCACGCAACGCAGAGATCAATAAGATGGTTGATCATTTCTGAACATGACATTTCCTTTTGCCAGTACTTGTAAAAGTTTTAACTGATAAATAAAGCGCTTCTCTATTTTGACTTTGCTGCATGATTTCATTCTCTTCTTACTTCTGTTGCTCCTCATGTGATTTCTCTTCTGAATGCCTCTCGACACTTTTACTGTCTCAAGAGGCTAATACCCTAAGCCTTGTTTAACCGCATGGTGGGCTGCCGCGGCTTGGATAGCTTCAAAATGAGGAGTCGTTGCTTTTTCTCCTCTTAATGTCTGATTGTTCAAGGGCTCATAGTGCATTTTCCTCATGATTCGGTGAGCTTAGTCACTATAGATAGTCCAGTCAAGAGGGGCCTCGGTCTCCATTAGTGGTGCATTTACCTCAAGCTCATCATAGTTTTTAGTCTCCGGCATGAATTCCTTGAGATGTTTGAAGCGATACGCATGACCTCCAACTGACCCTGGAGACTACGGACTTCGGTTCTTAAGTTTGCTAGGGGATCTTGCCCTTGGGGGGAAGAAAGTTACTCTTCATCGAACTGCTCTCTTGAGAGGTCGGGGAAAAGTAAAACTTTTAGGTTGTCGCCTATCTGAGGAGCATCCTCTAAACTTATAACAACTGGATTTTGAAAAACATTTCACAGCGGTTGTCGTGCCACATCGGCTTTTAAGAGTGCAATGGGGATGTGCAAGACTTTCTGCTAGTCTGGCGTATAGGTGATCCTTGGAGCCAAAAATTCTATCCCCATGGCTTGTTCAATCTCAGGAATGACCTTTGGTTCATCTTTCGGCCAAGGTGGCTCAGAACTGGGGGCAGAGGCCAAAGACTCCTTTTCAAACGAAGAAGGAGTTTCTTGAGGGATGATGATTGGGACATTAGAATGAAGAGTAGTTAGGGGTAAAATTCTGCCCTGCCTTTCTTCCTCTTTGAACATGTTCACTAACGTCCTCTCAACATCTTTATGAGACAAGGATGCAGTCTTGCATGTAGACTTATGACCTTCATCATTTGGCTTCTGAGGCGATGCCAGTTCTGCGAAGTAATATTTAGCATCGGCATAGTGAGTTTTGGCCACAACGAACGATCTTTTGTCAGCATAGACTGTATGTTGTCTCTCATATGCTGCCTCCCATCTCAGCTATACTTGAAACATTAGTGTAATGTTGATGAGACCACTTGGTCAAGGAGCCATGGCCGATTGAGGAGGATGTTGTAGGAAGTGTCGATGTCGATTACATGAAGTTGGGCGTAATCATTCAGCTCACCGATCTTAAAACGAAGGTGTACTATGCCCACTGGCTTCTCTCCTGATTGGTTGAATCCTTGAGCTGTAACATGGGTCAGGGTAAGATCTTCAAATCCAACCCTAATCGAGTAAGGATCCTCCTTGGAATAAGGTTAACTGTCGACCCTCCATCTAACATAATTCGATTAATGGGGTATGCATGTAATTCGCTAATAATAAAGAGAGGGCGATTATGAAACTTTTCCCCTAGCTGCAGATCATCCTCTGAAAAGGTGATTGGCATGCATCCTTGTAGAATTTTTGGGTCTACCTCAATGGGTTCTACTTCGGTTTTGTACACTTCTAGGTTAGAGAGAGCTTAAACCAAAGCCATCCGGTAATCCTTTGAGAGCATGAGGGCTTCGTAGACACTAAGAAGAGATGGAAGTTTCTGTAAATGCCCTATCACATCATATTTCCCCTTTTCTTGATCAAGGCCTTGTGCTCCTGGTCCTGCCACTTATTTGGGCAGTACTTTGGGTTGAGGAGCAGGTCTGGGTAAAAAAGGTTTATTTTGGCTGTTGGCTGACTTGATTACACAACAGGCTCGGTTTGAGTGATGGAAGTTTGAGGATTTGGAAGAGACTGAGTGCATGGTATCAAAGGGGTCCTAGGAAATTGGAGGATAGGTAGACTATTTGAAGTATTGGGATTAGGAAGAAGCCCAGGTAGTTGTACGATAGGCAGACACGTCTTTGGATTCGGGGCTAGTGGCGGACTAGGGAACCTCAAGGTGCCCGACTTCTGCGCTGGAGGGTGTAGCGTCCTCCCTGATCTGAGATTTATCTGCCCCGTGGTGGGTATTGCTCCTGAAATTTGCACCATGTGGCATGATCCTTGAGAATAGGAGCTTTTCCCATTTGATTCTCTCAATCTCTGCTCAAAGTCGGGCTCAGGTGGCCAACGGGGTTTCTTTGACTTCGAATTCTTGTGCTTCTTTGAAGAAGGTGGCTCTGCCTTGGCTTTAGCTGCCAGGGCATCGGCAACCGTTAGGAATCCTATTGCCTGTGCCAGGGTCTTTCTCAATCGTTTTGTTGTGTCCTGCTTATATTGTCTCCTGCAAGTTCTCGATCTAGAGCCTCGATGTCCGAGCATATCAAGGTTGTACTTGTAGAAGAGACAGAAGAGGGAGAATGAAAAGCAGGAAAAGAAAGAGGAGAAAGGTTAGAAGGTGGGGCACTATTAAGGTCGTTCCCCTCGTCAGACGGATCTGGGTAGCTTTTTACATCATCACCAGGGTTGGACAAGTGCAGGGGGGTCTTTTAAGTATTCCCCTTGCTTAGACCATTGAGGAGTGCTTTTAACGTTGTCACCTTCATTGGACATATGCTGAGTGGGAGATGGCACGTGGACGTTTTCTTGACAGGATGAAGAAGGAGGAAGGATCGTGCCAGGGATGAAGTCCAATAAAGTTGGCAGTGGAGGAAGGGGCCTGAGAAATTCCTGCTCAAATGTGGGTTGAGCTCTCTTGTTTCTTCTGGTAATAGCCCTTAGTGCACGTCTTTTTCTGGTTTTCCAACGTGATGTTTGATTCATCTCGCTGAGCTGGCAAACAGCCCTAGCTTGGTGAACTGCTTCTCGTGTTAAGGACTTGAGTCTGCTTCGGCCATGGTAGACTATTCATGGCTGGGGAATCAAGGGTTCCGCAGAGTCCAAGTCATTGATAGGAAGGTCCTACTCTGTGAGACCTTCTTGCCCCGATAGGGGAATGACATGGGGATCACTTATAGGGAGATTGTAGGACTCCTGACACTCCAGCGTTTTCTTTGCAAATATATCAAGGAAGCTCCCGCACTCTGATAAATAATGGCCTCTTATCTGATGGTATGGGCACCAACGATCTTCAGTCCCCTTAGCAAGGCGACGAGGTTGCCTTGCTTGCTTCAGTGTGATTATGCCTTCTTGAAGCAGTATAATGAAGAAGGCGTAAAGGATATCAGGCATTTCGTCTTCCTCTTGGATGGTTACGACATGAGAGGCCTTAGCTGCCCCGATCTGGGGGACTTTTAAGGTTGTTCCCCTCATCAGACCAATCTGGGTAGCTTTTTATCTCATCACCAGGGTTGGATGGGTGCAGAGGGTCTTTTAAGTCTTTCCCTTGCTTAGACTGTTGGGGAGTGCTTTTAACGTCGTCACCCTCATTGAACGTATCTTGAGTGGGAGATAGCACGGGGACGTCTTCTTGACAGGATGAGAAGGAAGAAGGATCGTGCCAGGAATGAAGTCCAGTAAAGTTGTTAGTGGAGGAAGGGGCCTGAGAAATTCCTGCTCAACTGTGGTTTGAGAAGTCTTGTTTCTTCAGCGAGTAGCCCTTGATGCCCGTCCTTTTCTGGTTTTCTGAGATGAAGTTTTGATTCATCTCGTTGGGCGGGCGAACAGCCCTACCTTGGTGAACCGCTTCTCGCCTTAAAGACTTGAGTCTACTTCGGCCATGATAAACTATCAATGGTTGAGGAATCAAGTGTTCTGCAGAGTCTAAATCATTGATAAGAAGGTCCTGCTTTGGGAGATCTCCTTGCCCTGATGGAGAAGAGACTTGGGGGTCACTATTGTAAAACTCCTGACACTCCCCCATTTTCTTTGCGAATATAACAAGGAAACTTGTGCATTCTGATAGGTAATGGCCTCTTATCTGATGGTATGGGCACCAACGATCTTCAGTTCCCTTAGCAAGGCGATGAGGTGGCCTTGCTTGCTTCAGTGTGATTATGCCTTCCTAAAGCATTATAATGAAGAAGGCGTAAAGGATATCGGGCATTTCGTCTTCCTCTTGGATAGTTACAACATGAGTTTCTTCGGCTGCCCCGAAGGCGTTCTTTAAGTCTTCAAGCTTTATCCGACCTTTCAGAATCATGGCATCGATAATATCCTTCAGCTTGTAGCAGCTATCTGTATGATGATTGATCCTCCAATGGTAGGCACAATAATTCACCTGAGTGCTAAGGCAAGGTTGCTCAAGGAACTTGGTTTATGGAAGCTGGATCATATTCGTTTCCAACAATAACTGGAACAGTGCAGGGACCCATTCCTTCTCAAAGGGGTAGACCTTGTTCCTATGCCTGGTGAAATAATCACCCCAATCATTGGCCAGTGGGGGTACCTGATTGTACGACTGTTGTTGATTGTCAGCCTAGGTTGTTAACTTTGTTGTGGTTACCCCTTTAGAGAGGTCAAAAGTTTGAGAGGGAGACTTCTTGAATTAGCGACCATGACGGCTGCACTGATTACCCCTTGCTGTTGGCTGCCCCGTGTGTTATTCCGAGAGCTACCATTGCCTCAGTTGTTTGCTGAACTTGTTGATGGTTGTCGTGTCACACCATGGTGGCGTGATAGACTTTTTATGCGAACTAATTTAGAGATCAGCTCTGACATGAAGGTCGGATTAGAGGCCTCAACATGTAGAGCGATCTGAGATTGCATGTTCCCCACGCAAATTTGAACTACTTCCATCTCAGGCATAGGATTAGGATGGCGGGAATCCAAGTTTCTCCGTCTTGATATGAACTGATCTACGGGTTCATCGGGGTCTTGAGTCAGGGTGAGAAGTTTGATGGTTTGAACCTCTCTCTCGACCTCATAGAAGCGTTGATAGAATAGTTTCTCCATCTCCTCCCACGTACTGAGTTTGGAGGAAGTCGGGCATACCATTGAAATGCTGAGCCATTGAAGGTCTCAACGAACTGTCAGAGAAGAAGCCTCCCGTCAGCCTCGATTTTTAGACATGCTGCCTGGAAGTGGGCAATATACTAGTTTGGGGATGTGGTTCCATTGAATAAAGGAAACTTCCCTTTCTTATAATCTGAGGGAAATGGTACCTGATCAATATACGAGGGGTATGGCGTTTGATAAGGCGTTGCGCCCAGTATTTCTGGGATTTGTCTATTCTTTAGGCGATGGGTGGCCATAGCGTCTGTCTGTCTGAGAGACGGGATGAGGGACAGAATTGTCCTGTGACGTAGAAGGAGGGGGCTGCCGTGGTGGTGCACCATCAGAGTGATAAAAATTGAGCTCATGGTTAGCTGACTGGCGTGCAGCATCGATATGATTGACCTTTTCCATCATCGCATGCACTATATCCTCAAAATTGTTCATGCGCTCTTCTTGCTGCGCATCACCGGGCTCGCTTACAACCATTACGCTGACCGTTTCACCATGGAAGTCGACGTTAGTAGCAACAGAGGCCTTGCGAACTTGACGGGTCATACATGGTAGGTCAGTCAATAAGGGGCAGCTTGCCTTGACTGAACTCGACTCTTGTATGCTGATCGCGTTTGGATTGGTTCTCAACAGTCTTGGGACTGTGGCTGCTGAGCGGCTGGGTCTTTTTCTACAATAGTAAACACAGCACAGGGCTCATAGAGTTCTTCTTCAGGCTTCACTGTCTGAGCAGGGTAGAAGGGATTCAAGTGAAAAGGGTCATCATAATTGGTTGTTTTGACTGCCTTAGTCACCTCCCGAATCAAAATTTGCAGACCTCTATTGCATTTAACCTTGAGGTTTTGATGGACCTCGCGTCAAAACGGTGATCTAGGTCATGACTAGTCAACTCTTCTTGTACAGGAGAGAGTTATCTCCATCAGGTGCAGCAATGGATGCAGGTCAGGAATTGGAGTCATCTTGGGCCAGGGAGGATGAAGGACTTGATCTTCCATCAGGTCGATGCCCCAAGGGCTCTTGTAGGCTTGAGAGACACGACCAAAGTGACGGGGCTGGTTCAGGATGGTACTTTTAGGGAAAACCTTCTAGTACCAAGGCTGATGGTGCTTGCTCGATGAAGAAGGGGTAAACTGGAGCACGGTTGACTCATAAGGAGGCCTGAGTTGAGGGCGAGAGGGCGTCTGTGATGGCGATGTGTGTGCACCCCTTGAAGAAGGGTCACGGGTGATCTGGGGGTCAACTCGGGCTGGAGTAAGTCATCTGGCAAGTGTCTGCAAGAGAACAGGTGTAGGCATGTCCCTTATAGGGCGCGCTTGTGTGTGCAGAGTAGAAGCACGAGAAGGTCATCTCCTGTGTTCTCTTGGCGTGGTAATGGTGTTGCCTAGAGCAGTGAGATGCATATGAGTAGTGTGCACAGGTCTTGGCCTTGGAAGGTTCAATCTTGAACATGGACGTGAGATAACATAGGGCCCTAGGTGTGGCTCGAGTGGGTAACCCACGAGCCTTGTGGTGTGTGTGAGGCATGGAGACCGTGGGGTTTCCATCTCGACGAGTTGAGCCTTTAGTGATAGAGACCAATGGTGCAGAAATGTGGGGGGTAGCCCTATGGCGACCCACAGAAGCAACGACAACTTGTTTACCTTTTGCAGAAAGGGACTGGGCAACCTTCCGGTGTACCTCAGAAACACGATCGCCAAGTGACTTATCGGTGGCTGGGTGCATGCTGTGTGGGGAAACAGAAGTGTTGCCGGTGCAGGGTGCCTTGGTAGAGTTTCCACCAGAGCGAGGAGATGGGGAGTGAGGGATTTTTAGGTCCCACCTCATACCGGTCCAAGTTAAGACCTGAGAGCTAGACACGGGGTCTTTGTTCAAGAGGATGGTTGAGAACGAAATTGAAGGAACTTGTTCCCTAGGGACACTATCGAATATAGGGATAAGAAAATCCCCGATCTGGATAAATGGATTACAGAACCCACAAGCCATAATAAAGTGTGAAAAGACAATGAAAGCAGATAATAAAGGAAGAAACTAGCTAAATAAGAACGATCCGACTAAGGGGTAATAAGTCCCCAGTGGAGTCATCAAGCTGGTTAGGTGCCTCGATCTCGCCCTTCAGATCCTTTGGGGATCGCGAGGCTCGTGTCTCAGGTTTCGAGGGAAGACCCAGGACTTTTTTGAGATCGCTCCCTCGGGAACCTCTTTCGAGAATAGGGGCAGGCGTTACCAACTGATGAGAGAGGAATTTAAAGGTGGGTTCGGGACTTACTCAAGCTAACTCGCATGGGCCCTCTTAAATCACGAAGAAAGCCCCCAGTAAAAAAACAAGTTCGAAATAACCTCCCTTGGCTTGTATTCTTCTTATTTTCTGCAATCATACACATATATGGCAAAGGTTATAAGATAGGTGGGCAGACCTCATGCTTTTCCTCTTTGATGAATGTGCACAAGCATGTGCATTCAAAAAGAAGAAGAGAAGAAAGACGGGGCAGAGAAGAATTCGACTAAGCAAGAGGATCAAAGCGGTGACTAGGCTGATGGATAATTTTCCTGACGTATTAGCAAAATGGACTCGGCAACTAAGACCGGCTCACAGGATTACTACTAGACGTCATTATCAATACCGACTAGCTTGGCACGATGGTCAGTCTGTCGTGGCAATAAAGCAGGCCAAGTAATCCTGGCACAACAACATTATAGTTAGACGACATGACTACCATGAGAGGCTAACCCCAATCTCACTCAGTCCAATGAAGGAGTGGCAGAATTAAAGCTATAAGGAAAGAATAAGAAGAGAAGAAGGGAAACAAAAAAGGAGGGGAAGAAAGGAAGAGAAGAGTTTGAAAGACGAAACGATAAAGGAGAGAGAGGGAAGGAAGGTGCAGTCAGGGCTAAGCATTGTCGACTGTGTTTGAAGGAAGAGAGAGAAAACATAGTCGACACTAAGCTTCATCAATTGTGTTGTACAGAGGAGAAGAGAGAGAAGACGCAGTCGGCGTTAAGCTTCACTGACTATGACAGAAGAGGAGAAAGAAATCCAGTCAACACTACGCTTCGCTAATTGACAGAAGAGGAGAGAGAGAGTCAATCGACGTTGAGCTTCACTGACTGATAGAAGAGGAGAGAGAAAACCAACTGGTGTTAGGCTTTATCGATTGACAGAAGAGGAGAGAGAAAACTAGTCAATGCTAGGCTTCACCGACTAACAAATGAGGAGAGAGAAATCCAATCATCATTAGGCTTCATCGACTGACAACAGAGGAGAAAACCAACCGGCACTAGGCTTCGTCGGTGTGACAGAAGAAAGAAGAAACCAACCGACACTAGGCTTCACTGGTTGTGACAAACGACAGAGAACCAATCGATGCTAGGATTCGCCGACTGACAGAAGAGGAAAGAGAAAACAAACCATTATGCTTCGCCAACTAACAAAAGAGGAGAGAGAAAATTAGCCGGCACTAGGCTTCACCAACTGACAAAAGACGAGAAAGTAATTCAGTGGGTGTTAGGCTTCACCGATCTACAGTAGAGGAGAAAATCAACCGGTGCTAAGCTTCGTCGACTGACATAAGAGGAAAGAGAAAACCAACCAATGCTAGACTTCACCAGTTATGACAGAAGAAAGAGAACCAACTGGCGCTAGGCTTTGCTAGTTGTGACAAGAGAAAGAGAAAACCAACCGGCACTAGGTTTCACCGGTTGCGACAAAAGAAAGAGAAAACCAACCAGCACTAGGCTTTACCGGTTGTGATAGAAGAAAGAGAGAACCAACAGGCGCTAGGCTTTGCCGATTGTGTTAGAAGAAGACAGATGGAGGTAGAGATGAGAAGAAGAGGAAGAAAGGTATATATACGGGAAGAGAGGAGGAGAGAGGAAGAGATAGAGACGAGAAGAAGAGAGAGAAAGAGATAGAGATGAGAAGAGAGGAGAGAAAGAGATAGAGATGAGAAGAGAGGAGAGAGATAGAGATGAGAAAAGAGGAGAGGAAGAGATAAAGAGGAGAAGAGGAGGAGAGAGAAAGAGATAGAAATGAGAAGAAGAGAGAGAAAGAGATAGAGATGAGAAAAGAGGAAGAGAGAGAAAGAGATAAAATTGAGAAGAGAGGAGAGAGAAAGAGATAGAGATGAGAAGAAGAGAGAGAAAGAGATAGAGATGAGAAAAGAGGAGGAGAGAGAAAGAGGGGAGGAGAGAAAGAGGGAAGGAGAGAGAAAGCTATCTGCTTGAAGGGTATCAAGATTTTTCTTCTCTCTCCTCTCTCTCTCTTCAAGACGTACCCACAAACTTAAGCAAAAATCAAAATTTTATTGATTGATCCAAGTAGATTGAATCCTTCCTTTGTAAAATGAGGCAGTGACTGTTTGTATAGAATTGGGCTAAAACATAGGTGTACGCCCGAAAACTACCTAGAATTGAAGATAATTACAATTTAATTCAATTTAAATAAATTCAAAAAATGGGTCCAAAATGATTGTTTTGCCCTTGCCTAACAATGTGTGGAATTTTAGAACAGTCTCTGCTGCTGCTCGAGAACTTGCGTGATCTTCCGTGACTGACCCGAGGTCGTTCTGATGCTCGTTTGATTGAAATATTATTGTTTTCTTGTAGGGCTCAGCATGACGATCATTTTGATACCAACTTCGAGCCATGAATCATGTTTTTGAGCCATGATCATGAGACTTTAATCTTGGATGAATCTTGAAAACTTTGGATCGATTGTGTGCTCGTTCCTTGATGTTTCTTCGTGATTTCTTCATTGAATCACACTGAGCATGCGGTCACGATCATGTTGCAACGAACGTAGCTTGATTTTGTGTCTGGATGAAGATTTTGTCGTCTTGAGTTTTTTGCCAGAATCTTAAAATCCCGTGGCCAGAATTTACAGCATCTTTGACGTCATTGTGTGTGAGATTCAACCGTTCATCATACGCGAGGTTCGGACCACAGATAGCCCCAGACCTCACGCACCTAATGCAATTGGTTTCGTGCCGATCGAGTATACGAACGTCGTGATCTGGCTGCTCGATCAAGGGTGCTGCTGCTGAATTTTCTGAAACTTCCTTCATGGATCAGCGACTTTCATTTAGTTTTTCTCTATGCTCGGGCATCGCAACGGGACGTACCACATATCGAATTGTTCATTTTGATGAGACGAATATGCTCACCAAATTTGGGAGCGATCCCACTTGGAACGAGTGAGATATAGGCCTCGAAAGTGACTGGCCGTGACTGTGAAAACAACCACCTTTAATGGCGTTTTAGTGTAGGGTGGCCACACGGGAATATTGTGCGACCTACCCCTTTTCAATCTTTTACTCATAACTTTGCCTTGGAGTGCCCGATTAAGCCGAAACTTGATCCATAAGGGTTTTTGACCGTACCGAATCTAATGGCGGTGATCCCAAGGTTGTTTGAGACACTAAAAGTATGGCTCTAGTTACAGGGTCCATTTCAAGGTGCTAGAGACCAATTTTGCTGACATTGTTTCTTTGTGTTCACCGCCTTAGACATGTCTGATAGTGATGAAACTCGACATGTGGTCTTTTGAAGTGCTGATGAAGAATCATGACCAATTCTGAGGTCCTTTTGAGACTATCATGAATTTCGACTGTTTTGTAGACTTTATTGACCTGCTTCCTACCAGGGACCAATATGCTGAAAAATACGTTCAAACAATGACCTCCTATTCAAGAAATCCTTCGATGGCATCATTCTACTGTGTCTCCATCAACCAAAAATCGATCAAGTACTGACAGAGTTACACAATGAAGGAGGTCATTCTGGGACAGCCACCTTAGCTCAAAAAATCAGACGCTAAGGCTATTACTGGACCATCATGGCTGAAGATTGTTGAAAGTGCGTTAAGAGGTATCCCAAATGTCAACTTTATGAAGACCTCATCCATGCACCGTCTGTACCACTCAATTCAACACCTTTCGTATGGCCTGTTGCCATGTGGGGTCTTGATGTCATCGGAATGATATCTCCAAAAGCCTCAAACGGCCACCGTTTTATATTAACGACTATAGAGTACTTCACAAAATGGGTAGAGGCTGCATCATTTGTCAAAATAGAACAACATGTTGCCCGTTTCATAAAAACAGCATTGTATTCAGATTTGGTGTTTCAGAGTCAATCGTTATTGATAATGGATCCAATTTAAAAAATGAAAGGGTCACTAAGGTGTGTAAAAAGTTCAGGATAACGCATAAATTCTCCACACCTTGCTACCCTCAAGGAAACGGACAAGCGGAGGCCACAAACAAAGGACTTCTCAGAATAATAGACAAAATAATAGAAGGTGGCAAAGATTGACATGAAAAGCTAAACGACGCCCTATGGGCCTACCGGACAACTGAGAAGACTCCTACTGGCATGGCCCCATACTCATTGGTGTATGGTATGGAAGCAGTGCTACCCATTGTAGTTGAGATACCATCTCTCCGAGTGCTTATCCATAGAAATTTAGATGACGGACAAAAAATTGAAGCACAAATCGCTGCTCTCGTTAATTTGGACGAAAGACGACTACAATCGACACAAAATATCGTTGCTTATCAACGTAGGATAAAGAGGGCATACCAAAGAAAATTTTTTCCTCAACAGTTCAAAGAAGGAGACATAGTACTTAAGAAAATCCTGCACACTCTTGCAAATCCACACGTGACCCATATCAAAGATGGGTGAACCTTGCTAATGACGAAATTGGCTAGTCTAAGAGTGTTTTTCTCTCGACTGGATCTGCTGAAGAAAAAATGAGGCAAAACTTATCCTTGTGTGTGCGTGTGATGACCCAATAGCCAGGAATTCGAGACAAAAACCCTACAACTAGGGGGGCTAAGTTTGTAAAAAAATCAATTGAAAAAGTGTGTGCAAATAACATGTTCCCCTCTACTTAGATGAATCAATCGCACACAAGAAAAAAAAAGACGGTAGGATACCAAGCAAGAGAAAGAAGCCTGGGTAGAATGAAAAGCAAAGCAATATATACATATGAAGTTCCAGAGTATTCCCTACACACAAAAAAAATAAAAAAAGAGACGAAAGTCACATCTTTGATACTGAATCCTCCTTGACCGCTGCTATACGACTGCTCGCCTCTCCCTCCAACCTCAGTTGAACCTGCCTCGGACCCCACGTCATCCGAGTAGATGCTCAAGATTGTGACTGACTCTGAACAGAAGATGATAATGGCACCCTCACATAAGGATTCTTATCTGCTAGAGAAGGGTTGGCACCTACCGCCAATAGGAGTCCTTACAGTCTGCCACACCTATCCATAAGACCCTTCACGTGACATTCATCTATGGCCGAATTCTGTTGAAATAGCAACATTAAATGAGAGAGGTTATAATATATATATATATATATAAACAAAAAAAAGAAGGAGAGATATAACAGCAAAGCATACCCTCTCCGATCGGTAGCGGTCTACGCGTCTCTTTAAATCTCTAATGTAGTTGGGAGATGGTCCAAGAAGGTAGGAGCAACAAAAGAGGAGGATGGTACTGATTGTACTCTCTCTACTCAGCCCGAACCCTCTCCAGCTAGTCCCTCATGAAGTCACGCCCTGCCACCATCCCATCAAATTCTGGTACAGATGCTCGAAATCCTCTATTGTCGAATCCCACTCCTCGATCATTGAATCACACTCAGCACAAAGGGAAGCGGCTTCATCAGTAGACGATCGACCCTCATCAAGATAAGCAGTCCTCAGCTCCCACATCACCCCCTCACCATGATCGGTCAGAGTGGCTATATCCCTCAAGAGAGCCCTATATCTATCCTCAAACTGAGGCAGGGAGATACCCTCCTCCTCCTCCTCGCCTATAACTCGAGCAGCCCTACTCCTTCATTCCTCTATCCAAGGAGCCATCTCTCTCATATAGGCATCCTCATCGACGGTGCTAACCATAATGGGAGTCCAGGGCGGGCTAATCTCATAGGATGTCTGAGGAAGGCCAAGCTGATGGCGGACTCAAACAGGGAAATTGGGCATCACCAGAAACATGCAAATTACGTGAACCGTCATCCTGAAAGCTTGATAAGAAGACGCGTAAACAACAGGGACGGGCTCAACTCTCATAAGAGTCTAGTCGATCTAGAAATCAAAAAAGGATATGTCAAAGTCTAATAAAGAAGGAGAAAGGGGGGGGGGGAAGAAGAAGACGAAAATGAAGAAAGAAAAGACAAAGCACATAACTCACCTCCCTTACGACCGGAGTGTCCAAGAACAACGAGTAATACAACCACGAAGGCATCCTCTCATAATCCCACACTCCATATGACCAGCAATGAATCGTCGAGAATGATGGTGCCAGTCAACTGGGAAGAGGGCGAGGAATGGTGATGTGCTCCCACGCCCAGACCTGGAGGAAAATTGAACAACCCCCCAAAAAGCGGGCTCCTCTGGCCACACTACAAAGGTGATGATGCAGCCAGCCCACGATCGCTGGACACCACGCCACTCACTCCAAGTAGTCTAACTTCCTAGTCGCCCAAACCACTAATAAATGGGCTCGACCCTTGAATCAATCCACGAATAGAAACTCCCTGAACAAGTTCGCAAGGAAGGCCCGTAGGGAATATATCTCACTATCTGAAAAAGGACCATGATCAATGGTCAGATCCACCTCCTGCCGGGACACCTCCAGCTCGTCCTCGATCATAGCCCGCTCATGTGCATCCCGGATCCTTTCTCTCTCCTGCTCTCACCACTCCTCATCAATAAGCAACACTTGAGGAGTCAATGTATCCTCATCAAAAAATGTGCTCCCATCACCAAGATTGGGAGTGTCGCGCCAAACTCCCTCTGCATCCCCTGATGATCGAGCAGCACCTCTGGTCGAAAGGTGACTAGACTCACCCTTTACCAACTCACTCACCCCAGCACCATTCTCCTCCACAGGTGCCTTCTCCCTATGGGACGGTCTCCTACCCAAAGAAACTGAAACGTGGGGAGCACGACCACCAATCATCCTCTCTGCACAGTGGGGTACTCCAGTAAACTCCCACCTTAACTGCCCAAGGTAGATCTCTGAATCATGCCTTCCCCTAATCTTTTCAAAAGGAACACCGAGTAATTCCTTGCAGTCAGAGGCATAACTAGTAAACATCCCTGGGGGACTACTCAAGAAAGGCTCGCCCTCACTCCAAACCCCAAGAATCCAGGTAACATCCTCAAGGGTAGGGGCAAGCTCGTCAGATCGCAGTGAAATTGAATAGGTCTCTGGTTTATATCGGAGACATAACTCGATAATCAAGGCATGATCTAAGTTAAAAGTCTTGATCCAGCAGACCTCCCATAAACCAACCCGGGCAAGAGCTTGCCTCTGCCTAAGAGTCAACAACTCCGCCCATTTATGAATAGCAAATAGGTGAGATCTACAGTCAACAAGAACCCCTGCAAGAGTGTGTATATATATATATATAGTTCATTCTTTACTAACACTATTATCTAGACCCGTCCTTAATTTTTTAAATTTACTAAGTTATTTATAGATATGTCTTCCTCGTCACTTATTTCTAGGTAACTTTTAAATTTCATTAA
>NW_006497767.1:827944-851971 GCF_000471905.2 Amborella trichopoda
TAGATTACAGGGACAAAACAATCATTCAAAATTACCCCCAAAGGTAGAGTTCACACTCAAGGGTATTTTGGTCCATTTTGCACTGGGGTATTTTGATCATTTACACCCAAAGGGGTAGTATGGAAATTGTACTATCCCTATATTATAGGGGTAAAAACAATGATTCAAAATTACCCCCAAAAGGTAGAGTTCACACTCAAGGTTATTTTGGTCATTTTGCACTCAAGGATATTTTGGTCATTTTACACCCAAAGGGGCAGTATGGTCATTCTACTATCCCTAGATTACTAAGGCAGAAACAATCATTCAAAATTACCCCCAAACGATAGAGTTTACACTTGGAGGGTATTTTGGTCATTTTGTACTCAGGGGTGTTTTGGTCATGTTACACCCAAAGGGGCAATATGGTCATCCTACTATCCCTAGATTACGTGGGCATAGGCAATCAGTCAAAATTACCCCCAAAAGGTAAAGTTTACACTCAGGGGTATTTTAGTCATTTTGCACTTAGAGGTATTTTGGTCATTTTGCACCCAAAGGGGCAATATGGTCATCTTACCATCCCTAAACTATGAGGGTAGCAACAGTTACCCAAAATGACCCCGAAAGGTAGAGTTTACACTCATTGGTATTTTGGTCAATTACATCCAAAGGAGTAGTATGGTCATCCTACCATCCCTAGACTATGGGGGGAGAGACAGTCATTCAAAACTACCCACAAAAAAGCAGAGTTCACACTCAAGGGTATTTTGGTCATTTTACACTTAGAGGTGTTTTCAGTCATTTTTGCACCCGAAGGGTAATATGCCATCCTTAAATCACAATGGCGGCATCAGTTACCCAAAATTACCTCGAAAAGCAGAGTTTACGCTCGGGGGTATTTTGGTCATTCTCAATCCCAGTCTATTTTGGACTTGTTCATGGTATGGGTTAACCATCGTCAATCAAGGCTATCTCAAACAATCTCAACCTAGCTCCTAATGATCTAGGCTTTTAACCGAACAGCTCACGAGCATGTCAGAAGCACTTTTAAATGAAGATTATAAGCTCGTCTATCCCTTTTTTAAAAAAAAAATTGATCACAACAATAGTATTTCATGTAATTTTTACAAGTTATCTTTTATTTGGAAAATTGTAAAAGAAATCTTTTTTTTTCTGTCTCGCAAGCCGAAGCAGGTGGTGTGCAATCCTAAGAAAATACCAATATTCATTAGAAAATTTCATCAAACATTTCAAAAGCTGCAGGCTTACCTTCTCTTGCCCCTTTGTTCTCGAAATATGACCTGATTCGACTGTCCACTAGCGCTCCTCGCCTTCCATCCTCGACAATCAGTCGAATTTTGGTATAAAATGGAATTTTGACAAGAAAAACCCAAGGGAAGTAGAGTTGAAAAGTTCAAATTTTCAAAAAAAAAAAAACGAAGAGTGGGAAAACCCCAAAACGAGTGAGAGAGAAATGGGGAGGGGCACCATTTGACGCCTCGTGCCGCCTGGGCGACACGATCGGTGTCGCCCACCCCATAAAAAAATCAAAAATAAAAAATAAGTTGCGTGCCGCCCAGGAGACACAGTCCGTGTCACCCACCCTGTAAAAACAAAAAAAAAATTAGTTGGCGGCATGCCTCGTGCTGCCCCAGCGACACGACCCGTGTCACCCACCCCATAAAAAATAAAAAATAACAAATAAAATAAAAAAAATATTTGGTTAGTGGCACACCCCGTGCCGCCCACCCGGACGATACGGAATGTGGCGCCCACCCCGTAAAAACCAACAAAAAGGTTGCTGGCACACCCGGTGCCGCCCATCCCATAAAAAGTAAAAAAATAAAAAATAAAAAAAAATAAAAAAATTTGGTTGACAGCACGTCTCGTGTCGCCCAACCCGTTAATCAAAAAAACAAAAAAAAAATTCTTATTTATCCACAATCTCAAGAAATCAATCAGAATGCAAAAGAGAATTCTGGATAGGTCAGAATTTCAAATTTTATTCATCTCTTGAAAATAGCTTCATCACATGCATTCTCACGATCATATCAGATCCTGAGACCAAAGTTTCTACTGTCCCGATGGACTTCAAAAACGAGAAAAAAATGAAACTTCTGAAAATAGAATGATCACAAGATCATGCTAAGAAAAATAATAATAATAATAATAATAATAATTAAGAAAAAAAATATTTTGGCCATTCCGCCTATGGCTTCGAATCAACAACTTTCTCCTTGAGTTCCGCCACGAAAGCCGCCCATCGAGCCATTTCGACTTCAGCCTCTTCCAAGCTGATGTCAGACGTGTCCTCATTGGATTTGATTCATTTATTTGAACAAGAGGTGTCATCTTCTCGATGAGGCACAAGATCCTGAGTAGGAGCAGAAGACTCGCCATGAAGTCTCGAAGGGGGCATAGTGGAAGAGGGAAGGCACGTTCCCACTAAGAATCATAGTTCGAAGTGGTTGTGAGCTTATCTATCTAAGCTAACCCCTCAATAGAAGATGATTTCTTTCCCTTCCACGACAAACCAGCCTTGACCAGAAGAGTGGAAGAGTGTTGCCGAAGCGGAAAGATAGGGCGACGATCAATCGCTCTCCTAGAGAAGTATAATTCCGACTATGACGAAACTGGCTAAGCACCCTCTGAGGGAAATACCACTCTGTGAAGTGCTGCCCTGCCAGAATAAGACATGAATGCCCCATAGCAGGCAACAATAGGGATACGTTTTCAAGACCCCTGATCACCCAATCAAATGACGACAACTCGTCAAGAATCCTCTGATAATAATTGACATTCAGGGGTCGAGTGGTGTCGTAGACATATGATAGTCCCAGAGCAGCAGATACAGCTGTTGTTGATTGATGAGGGCGGACAACAGTGACGTGTTCGTAGGCCCAAATCTGCAGAAAACAGGAGTCAAAAGCATCCCAAAAGGTCGCACAATAAAAGTCCAATTGAGACCCTCCCGAATCGAGCTGGGCTTTTTCCAATTAATTTCTATGACAAAATTTGGTTTCTAGAGCCCAAAAAAACCAAGCAAAAAAAACAACTGAGTTCCAGGGGCAAAATAAAATAAAATCATGTTAAAAAATCTACCTACAAAATCAGGACACTACCCTCAATAAATCGGTCACCTCGTGTGACCCTGTCGTGACGACCCCGGTATATGCCCTTCAACACGGTCAGAACAATGGTGTAACCTGCTCGTTCCCAAAAGGCATGGACTAAAGGAATAATGGAACTGTGAACCGTCTTACGACCACTCGGAAAGATAATAGAGCTCAACAATACAAAAAGAAAAATACGGATATGTTCGGCAGCTCGAGATTGCTCTTGATTTCGGACCATCAACTCCATATCAACCCAACTGACCATGAGAAGAATAAGCAACCCCCAACAAACATGCACCCATGATAGAATAGTCGTCAGTGGCAGTGGAGGGTTGATATGCAGTCCCGGCCAAGTTCAAGCCAGAAAGGCTAGCAACTTCCTCCAAAGTTGGCGTTGTCTCGCTTGTGGGAAGAAAGAAAGTGTTCGTTTGATAGTTGAATCTCTCAGCAAGAGCCTCAAGGAGTGGAAATTTCACATGGCAAGAGGCCATGTTCAAGACGTCTATCATCGAAATTGAAACCAGAAGGGCCATGAGCTCGGGCCACTGTCGAGCAGAATGAAACCAATCTTGGAACCAGGGTCCAATGATAGGAAAGCCATTGACACGTCAAGGAACATCGCGCGATCGAAGGCCTGCGATATATGAGAAGGCAGACCTTCAGGAAGTGCCTAACCCTAGGAAAAAGGGGGGAATCCTCCTCTCTTCCGTTGACAACCCGCTCGATAACCTTCCCCTTGCCCTTGGAGACCGTGTTGTCCTTCTTAAGAGCTGTGAAAGCCTAAAGATGGGTGCAATAAAAGCCTGTAAAAACATAGGGAAGATGGTGAAGAAGGAAGAGGATGAAGGTGAGACGAAGAAAATTGAGTTTGAAAGATGATTATCTAAACCCGTTGTTGGCCCAAATCTGTGACCCTCAAAATGTGCATCTTTGACCGAGGGATTTGTTTGTTATACGTGCATATCCTTCTCAACAAGCTTTGACAACTATAAGGCCTCTTTTCGTGGTCATTTGGAGGGAGATTGAGAATACGATTGAGGAGAGAGAGAAAAAAACCTAGAGAGATAGAAATGGAAACCCTAGAGCTAGCCTCGTGGAACTTCAACCTTAAAACCTGAGAGAACCTAGAACCATCGATAAGACACAACCATCCTATACTGAAGGGACTTGCTAGCTAATATTCAGATCAGAGAGACAAAAGAGGACCGGTTCTGATATGGGCAGGCCCTAAAGGGCTTGGGCGTCCTGGGTCATCTGGCCCAGTTCTGTTTCACTTTCTTCCTTCTTTTTTTTTATTCTTATTTCGTTACTTTAATTTTATTTTACTCTGTTTTGGTTAATTTGCATCAAAAATCATATTTTGGATATTTTTGGATCATGCTGGCCCCGTCACGGATATGAGAGTAGATCTGCTTGCTTCTGGGTAGATCTGGCCTCAGATCTTAATTCGATCTGTCCCACCTTCTCTACTATTTCATTTCATTAGTTTAAGGTGTCAGATCTGAGATCTTTATTTCAAGATTTGTCTGATTTTGCATCATAAACAACAAGATTGTATATATGAATGGGAGATTTATTGTCAGTGTTAACGCCCAAGTCTAATGTAAACATTTTGATCCACACTACTTCACATGCACAACGAGTTGTAACCCTATGTTTTGCTTCAACACTTGATCTTGCTACCACATTTTGTTTCTTATATTTCTACGACACCAAATTTCCTAAAGAAAATGTGCAATTGGTTAGGTGCCTCGATCTCGCCCTCTTGATCAGGATGATCGGGCGGCACGCGTCTCGAGTTTCAAAGAGACCCGGGACTTTGAGATCACTCTCTCAGGAACCTCGTTCGAGAACAAGGGCAGGTATTACCACCTGATAATAAAGGAATTTAAGGTGGGTTCAGGACTTACTCGAGCTGGCTCACATGAGCGCCCTCTTAGATCATGAAGAAAGCCCCCCAGTAGTAAAACTGGTTCGGAATTGCCTCCCTTGGCTTGTAATCTCCTGTTTTCTGCAATCACACAGATATGGAAAATATTTATAAAACAGGTGGGTCAACAAACCTCACCTTGCTTTCTAGTGAACGTACACAAGTGTGCATATTCAAAAAGAAGAAGAGAATAATGAGGGAACAAAGATGAAGGAGAGAAGAATTTCATCAGGTGGGGAGATCAACACAATGACTAAGCTTGTAGGTAATTGGCCTGACATGGTAATAAAATGGGCTCGGTAACTCAAACTGGCTCAAAAGAATTACTACTAGACGTTAATACCGATACTGACTAGCTAGACATGATGGTTAGTATGCCGTGGCAAAAGTCGACACAGTAATTATGTCACAACAACATTACGGCTAGACGACAAGACTACCATGGAAGGTTAATCTCGATCCCTCTCAATCAAGCAAAAGAATAACATAAAGAATGGAGATCATGGAGAAAATAAGAAGTAAGATAAGAGAAGAAACAGAGAATAGAAAGAAGGAGAGGAAAAGAAAGAAAGGAGGGGAAGAGTGTGAGAAAAGAGAGAAGGAAGGTGCAAAGACACAGACGACAATGAGAGGGGAAGAAGGAAACTTAGTTGGCGATATGTCTCTGCTGGCTATGACATGAAGAGAGCAGAGAGAGAAAGAAGTAGACACAGGTGGCGCTAAGCTTCGCCGACTGTGGCAGAAGAAGAAGCATGAGAAAACGCAGGCGACGCCTAAGCTTCACTGGTTGTGCTAAAAGAAGAAGAAAGAGAGGACACAGACAACGTTAAGCCATCGCCGGCTGTGTTAGAAGAAGAGTAGAGATAAGACACAAACAGCGCTGAGCATCGTCGGCTGTGTTAGACGAAGAGGAGAGATAAGACACAGGCGGCGCTGAGCATCACCGGCTGTGTTAGAAGAAGAGGAGAGATAAGACATAAGCAGCGATGAGCATCGCCAGTTGTGTTAGAAGAAGATGAGAGATAAAACACAGGCGGCACTGAGCATGGCCAACTGTGTTAGACAAATAAGAGAGAGAGGACACAGATGGTGCTAAGCATCACCGGCTGTGTTAAGAAGAGAGGAGAGAGGATGCAGGCGATGCTGAACTTCGCCGGCTGTGTTAGACAAAGAAGAGAAAGAGGATACAGACATTGCTGAGTATTGTCGGGTGCATTAAAGAAAGAAGAGAGAGTAGACACAGACAGCGCTGAGCATCGTCGGCTACATTAGACAAGGAAGAGAGAGAAGACACAGACGGTGCTAAGCATCGCCGGCTGTGTTAAGAAGAGAGAAGAGAGGACACAGGTAGCACTGAGCATCAAAGAAGAGAGAGAAGACACGGACAGCGTTAAGCATTACCGACTACGTTAGACAAAGAAGAGAGAGAAGACATAAATGGCACTAAGCATCGTTAGCTGTATTAAGAAGAGAGGAGAGATAAGGATACAGGCGTGCTGAGCTTTGCTGGCTATGTTAGACAAAGAATAGAGACAGAACACATACAGCGCTGAGCATCGCCGGCTATGTTAGACAAAGAAGAGAGAGAAGATACAGACGACACTGAGCATTGTCGACTGCTTTAAACAAGGAAGAGAGAGAAGACACAGACAGCATTAAGCATCGTCGATTGTGTTAAGAAGAGAGGAGAGAGAGGATACAGGCGACGTTAAGCATTATCGACTGTGTTAGATAAAGAAGAGAGAGAAGATATAGACGACACTGAGCATCACTAGCTGCGTTAGACAAGGAAGAGAGAGAAGACACAAACGACGCTAAGTATTGCCGGCTGTGTTAAGAAGAGATGAGAGATAAGGATACAGGCGACGCTGAGCTTCTCCGGCTGCATTAAACAAAGAAGATAGAAATAAGAAGAAGAAAGAGAGATAGAGACGAGAAGAAGAGAGATAGAGAGATAAAGATGAGAAGAACAGAGAGAGAAAGAGGGATTGAGATGAAGAGGGGAGGAGAGAGAAAGAGAGATAGAGATGAGAAGAAGAGAGAGAGAAAGAGGGATAGAGATGAGAAAAAGAGAGAAAAGAGGGGAAGAGAGTTAAAAGAGGGGAGGAGAGAGAAAGAGGGAGGAGAGAAAGAATGAAGGAGAGAGAAAGAGGGAAGGAGAGATAAATTTATCTTATCTAGGGGTTCCGACCCTTTTCATCTCCTTCCTCTCTCTCTCTCCAAGATGCACCCACGAACTCAAGAAAAATCGAAGCTTTATTAATTGATTCAAGAAATGAACCGAAGGCCATTTTATAATGAAGCTTTGCATGTTTATATAGAATTGGGCCCAAACATGGGTGGATGCCCAAAAACAACCTAGAATTGAAGATAATTACAATTTAATTGAATTAAAAGATATTCTAAAAATGGGTGCAAAATAATTGTTTTGCCCCTGTCTAACAATGTGTGGAATTTCAGAACAGTCCACCCTGCTGCCCGAGAACTTGCGTGATCTTTCATGACTGATCTGGAATTGCTCTGATGCCCATTTGATCGAAAGATGATTGTTTTCTTATAGGGCTCGGCATGACGATCGATTTGATACTAATTTCGAGCCATGAATCATGTTTTTGAGCCATGATCATGAGACTTGAATTTTGGATGAATCTTGAAAACTTCGGATATATAGTGTGCTCGTTCCTTGATGTTTTTCTTCCATTTCTTCACTGAACCATACTAAGAATCCCGTCACGATCAGGTTGCAACAAATGCGGCTCGATTTCATTTCGGAGGAAGATTTTGTCATCTTGAGTTTTTTGCCGAAACTCCGATGGCCGGATTTTACAACAGCTTCAACACCTCTGTTTATGAAATCCAACCATTCATCGTACGTGAGGTTCGAACCAGAGATAGCCTCGGACCTTACACACATAATGCAATTTGTTTTGTGTTAATCAAGTACAGAGCGCCATGATTTGGCCGCTCGAGTGAGGAGTGCTGCTGCTGAATTTTCTGCAATTTTCTTCAAGGATCAGCAAATTCTTTCTAGTTTTTCTCCCTGCTTGGGCATCGTCATGGAGCGTACCACATATCAAAACGCTCATCTTGACGAGACGAACAAGCTCATCAAATTTGATCACAATCCAACTCGGATCGAGTGAGATATAGGCCCCGAAACTACTACCTTTAATGGTATTTTTGTGCAAGGTGGCCACACGGGAATAGTGTGCGACCTACCCCTTTTTGGTATTTTACTCATAACTTTGTCCTAGAGTGCCCGATTAAGCCGAAACTTGACCCGTGGGGGTTTTCGACTATGTCAAATTCAATGGTAGTGGTCCCATAGCAATTTGACGTACCAAAAATATATCTTTAGTTACAGGGTCCATTTCGATGTCCTAGAGGCCAATTTTTTCGAGATTGTTTCTTTGTGTTAACTGTCTTATATATGTCTGATTATAATGAAACTTGGCAGGTGGCCTTTTGGAGTACTGATGAAGATCTTGACCAATTCTGGGGTAATTATGAGACTTTCAAAATTTCCACTGTTTTGCAGGCTTTATTGACCTGCTTCCTCTTTATTCCCTATCAGGGACTAAGGTATTGAAAAATGCATTCAATCAGCTTACCCCTCCAAATGTTGTGCTTCGAGAGAAGAGAGAAGGATGACATTCGAAAAATTTCCTACGGCTTTATTACTCTTTTTCTTCCTAGCCACAAGACCACGTCAACGCCGAAGAGATTCGCACAATGGTGCAACCAGGATGCTCAGAAAAGTCTGTCCATGGAGAGTTAATGGGTAGAAGAGACTTTTTTGAGAGACATTTTTTAGAGATCTTATCAAAGTCATCACCCTAGTGTGGATTGTTTGCGATTCTGCAGCTGAGGATTTTGTACGAACCTCGTTAGTCAGAATCAAGCCCGTCTGGCAATTGAGTGCCATGTCGAACGACATTGTTCCCATTTGGTGTGGGTTTCTTTGTCTTGGATAGAAAACAAAAGAGCCTTTAGTTGGCGCTCATCTGCGTCATGCACCCGCTATTCCTTGGTGGGTAGGGTACCTCAGTTTATTGAGGTGACCAACTTTGAGTATAACCCCTACCCACTGCTAACAAGTTGTTGCATAGTAGGTCCAAAGTCATGGCTGACTTAGCCTTCTTGGGGCCTCTTTTGGTTTGTCGGAATGACTTCCTTGATGGTTTGCTGAAGAGCCTTTGGTTGGCACTGTTTGTTGCTACATCAGGTTTGCTTTTGACAGTCAAGATACCTCTATCGGCACCGTCTGTCGGGTCCAGTCGGGGGCATTTTGTTAGCCGGTCCCGAAAGTCTAGGCTTGTCGGCTAGAGGGAATTGTGGCAAGGCAGGCTGAATTCTCTGATAGGTTCGTCCTGGCTTTGTCAGTTTCTTACCTTTATAATGGCCTTCAACATTTTTAGAGTGTGTTTGTGACCTCGTGGGAATAGTGTTCTTCCTCATGAGACTTGTCTTGCCATCTGGGCAAGTATTCTGTCGTTCGAGTCCTTTTTGTAAATAGACTCATGCTAATGGAATCTTTTCCTTGAAGATCGTACTTTTGGGGTCTTGGTAGGGTAACGCCAAGGATATTTTTTTTTAGTGTGGGCTGAAGCTGCTTGTTGAGGTGAGTGCAGCATCAACCTGTTTATTGGTCCAAGAATCCTTTGCAGATTTTCACTTGAACTTGAGAAGCGGCGTTGTAGAGACGGTTTTTACCAACTTCCTTTTTATGTGGGGCTCTTTTACCCATGACCTTTTGGCTATGTCCACCTTTTATTCTCCATTTTTACTCACGATACCCTTTCGGGTTTTTACCGTGCCCGGCTTTTATTCACGGAACTCTTTTACTAATGGTTTTGTGACCATGCCTGTCCGTCATTTTTACTCATGGCGTTCCTTTGATCAGGTATACACCATGCCCATTATTATTATCTTTTGTGAAGGTGTGTTTAAGGTCATGCCTACGGGACCTACACAAAGCCTTTTAACGTCATGCAGTCAGGACATGCACTATAGTTTAAGGTCATATAGCTGGACTGTAGTGGAGATGGATGGCAGTATATAGAGGCCATGGAATGAGTATGGTAGTTGTCTTAGCTCACTTTTGGGGAGATGACATGAGGCTACCTATGAAAGATGGATGATGTATGAAAGGTGGCTGACAAATGGTGTGGCCCACTAACTTACGACGCGTATAGGTGGCGGGATGGTTTGCCATTTTTGTGAGAGCGGGTGAGACTCATTGGGGAATGGTGGAGGATGGTGAAATGAATGGGCTCACTGGGGAGGTAGTGAAGGTGGTGCACAAGCACGAACAAGTAGGATAGGGAATACGTGCATGAAGATGCACGTAAAAGGTGTGTGTGCGTATGTGGGGGCGAGTTTATGGTCACACCTCCGGACCTGTGCAAAGCAGTTTATCGTCATGCGGCCAGGACGTGTACTATGATTTAGGGTCATATAGCTTAGACGGTGGTTATGCAGTTTAAAGTCATGCAACTAGGACCTCCACTACAATTTAAATTCATATAGTTTAGACCTTGCAGTTTAAGGTCGTGCAACAAGGCCGAGGCTGTGCAGATATAAGGTCATGCAGCTATGCAATTTAGAGTCTTGCGGCTTGGACTATGCAGTTTAAAGTCGTGTAACTAGACCTCCACTATAGTTTAAGGTCATATAGTTTGGACCATGCAGTTTAAGGTCGTGCAACTAGATCAAGGCTGTGTAGTTTTAAGGTCATGCCGCATGGAGCATGGCTATGCGGTTTAGAGTCTTGCGGCTTGGACTATGCAGTTTAAGGTCATGCAACTAGACCTCCACTACAGTTTAAGGTCATATAGTTTGGACCATACAGTTGAAGGTCGTGCAACTAGACCGAGGCTATACAGTTTAAAGGTCATGCAGCACAAACCATGGCTATACGGTTTAGAGTCTTACTGCTTGGACTATGGAGTTTAAGGTCATGCAACTAGACCTCCACTACAATTGAAAGTCATAAGTTTGAACCATGCAGTTTAAGGTCATGCAACTAGACCGACGCTGTGCAGTTTAAGGTCATGCAGCACGGACCATGGCTATGCGGTTTAGAGTCTTGCAGCTTGGATTATGCAGTTTAAGGTCATGCAACTAGACCTCCACTACAGTTCAAGGTCATATAGTTTGGACCATGTAGTTTAAAGTTGTGCAACTAGACCGAGGCTGTGCAGTTTAAGGTCATGCAACACGGACCATTGTGTGGGTCGCCATGTTGGTGAAGCTCCACGGGGAATGGGTCTGTGGATAGCAATCTGACCTCCAAGGGACAAAATGGTTAAGGCTATACAGAAGCAGAGAGCTTTTTAGATGGAGATGGTGGCCTTAAGAGGAGTGACAAACTTTGCTGAGGATTAGGAGGGTAAGTGTGACTCCCTGAGGATAAAATGATTAAAGCTAGCAAGAGACTCAGGTGGGAAGGCCGACTTCATTGGGGAAAAGGGGACAAATGCGGGTCATTTACATCCTTGAGGACGGAATAACTAGGTGTGAGGCAGACCCACTGGGGCTAATAAGCTGCAATACGAGTATGACTCTCCTACTGGGGATGAGAAGCCATGACCTGAGTTTGAATGACCTGGGTTCCGCTTTTCTGGGATAATAGGTCACAGTCAAGGTGCAACTTCACTGGGGATAACAAAAATAGGACACACACGGCTTTGGTCTAGAGTATGCGACAATAGACTGTTTGAAACATAGCCGGCCCAGTTGCAGCGACCATTATTTCTTTGAGAATTCAGTCGGCACTGGGTTTGTTAAAAACACAACCAATGCTAAGAACGACCAACATTATTTCTTGAACACAGCCGGAACTGAGGACAGTCAGTGCTATCTCTTAAGCACAGCCGACGCTGAGTCATTGAGAATGCAGGTGATGCTGCGGTTACTGAGGACGCAGCTGGCGCTGAGATCACTGAGGTCATAGCCGGCGTTGGGGTTACTGAGGATGTAGCCAACGCTAGGATTACTAAGGACACAGCTGGCGCTGGGATTACTAAGGTCATAGCAACGATGAAGTCACCAACAACACAGACGGTGCTGAGTATTTTTTGATGACATAGTCGGCGCTAGGTGTGGGTTAGTGTTTGGGCTTCGACCCTAGCCCGCCCCAGTCCTAGCTTCTGTTGGAATGGGATCTTACAGGTGGCGATGAGACTTGTCTCGAGCCTCGGGTCAAAGCCCGACCCGGCCCATCGTCGTTTGGCCTTCTAGGACGTGGCTGGGATTCCCAGTTTGCGAGGGGAATTTGGGAATAGTGTTGGCTATATAAAATGGGGTAATACCCAATTTCCACTGATTTTCACCAAAGGTAAAAAAAAACTTAAGGTAAAAAGTTTAAACAGTGAGAAGGGAATTTCTCTAATGAGGGCTTCGTTGAGCACACAGGAGATTCTGACAAAGTTGGCCGGAGTTCGCCAGCATGCAGGGAGGAGATTTTGGCTGCGAGAAGAGGGCACCGGCAAGGAGCATAGGGCCTTTCTCAAGGGAAGAGTACTTTATCGGCAAAGGTAAAGGAAAAAGAAGGGTTTTGCAAGGGTCCGCCAAAATTCTGGCAGTGAACTTTTGGGAATTCCAAGGATGAGGAAAAGGGCGTGAAGCAGGAGCAAAGTGTTGCCCGAGATTTTTCGTTGCTTCTTGGTGGTTTTTCGATAGGTGCGCGTGGTTTTCCCTGTAACTTGGCGGAAGTTGCAGAGGTTTTTTTATAGCAGAAGGGGAGTTCCGGTGAGAAACCGAAGGGTCAAGGGGAGACGAACCGTCACTGAAGCTGGATGGTTGCGCTTGGAACATGTGCAACCATCGGGGAGGCAAACACATGTGAGACGTGTGTCAGACGGCGTAACAGGACGTGGCGAGAGTCATCAGGCGGCGTAGCTGGGCTCGAGGTGCCACATCCATCATCCGCGGCACATGTGAGAGATTTGATTGCAGTCAGAGCTAGACATTGGCAAAGATAGTCAGCGGCAGGTGTTAGTAAACACAGCCGACACTGAGTATTAGCACACACAGCAGGCGCTGATCCTCAAAAGGCAGCTGGCGCTGGGGGGTTAAAAGCACAGTCGGCACTTAGCCTTCAGCAGATACAGCCGGCGCTGTGAGTTAATAATGTAGTCGGCACAAGCCTTTGGAAGGCACAGCCGGCTCTAGCTTCAAATGGCACTTACCAGTGCATGGTCAATGTCATGATGCGCACGGCGTTGCTCGTGTGCGGCAAGGAGTCGCATGTGGTAACTGTTGTGCGTAGCATTGAGCCATGTGCGACAATTTTCACGCATGGCACTGACTTGGGTAGGCAAAGGGTGGTGATGGGTGGCAAGGTTTGGCTTATGATGCCCGTTGGAAGCCAAGTCCTTCAGCACAACAGTGAAGTCCATGTTGTTCTGTGGAAGGGCATCCACTGTGAGTATGATATGCTCTTCATCATGGGCCAGTTCCTTGTCAGAGAAGTCTGCCTTGTATGTTTGATATACACGTCAGATAATTAAAGCTGACTCAAAAATGGTTGGCATCTTCTTTTGGCCTATAACCATCCTTTTACTGGTCAGACGAATTGAAGCTAACTTCTCCAAGTGGTTTTGCATCTTCTTTATGAGGGGAGAATTTCTTTGGTGGGTTTGTTTCTTCTTCATGAGGAAAGCATTTCTTTTGTGGGTTTACTTCTTCTTCATGAGGAGAGCGTTTCTTTTGGCCTATGATCGTCATCTTATCCTCAAATGTAAGAGCAACACTGCAGGTTTTGGTTTGTAACCGTCCTCTTATCCTCAAATGCAAGAGCAACACTTTTGGTGTCAACTGTTTTCTTTTCCTCATATACAAGAGACTTGTAACCTCCCTAATAATGGGCTTCTTGGCTTGTAACTTGTAATTTCTTTTTACTGCAATAAAAAGAGTTGACATTTGTTTGGACTGTATTGTTCAATTTGTGTTGAGTCTCTTTTCTTGAATGTGTATCATGGATAGTACTTCTTTAGGTATCGCCCGTTGATAGGGGGCATTACCTCTTCTCCATCAGGATGTGTCAGTATGTAAGCTCCATTTGGCGAGACTTTCTTGACTAGAAAGGGACCTTCCCACTTGGGTTCAAACTTCCCTTTACGACGTCCATGCATAACAATCGACCTCTTGATGGCTAGAACTAGATCGCCATGGACGAATGAGCAGACTTTGGCAGACCTGTCAAAAGCCCTCTTCATTCTCCCTTGGTTGCGTTTGAGGCTCTGCTGAGCCTCTAACCTCTTTTCATCGAGTGCATCCAATTCTTGGTGTCGAAGTTTAACTCTCTCATCTTCAGTTAGTCCTTGATGTATAGAAACTTGTAGTGCAGAGATTTGAATTTCGAGAGGTAAAACTGCTTCACCCCCATAAACTAGAGAAAAAGGAGTGGAATCGGTAGCATTTCGTGTAGAAGTACGACAAGCCCATAGTGCTTCGGGAAGCTTCTCGTGCTAGCACTTCTTTGTCTTTGACACCGATTTTAGTAAAACGTTGCACAGAGTCTTATTGAAGGCCTCAGCCAAGCCATTCACCTGAGGGTGATACATAGTCGAGTATCTCCATTCAAAACCAAACTGGTTAACCATGCGACCAATATGATGACTTCGAAATTAGTGGCCATTGTCAGAGATAATCCGGTCAGGCACCCCAAACCAGTATATAATATGATGTTGCATGAAGTTAACCACTGTGGTACCAAGAACTTGCTTAAGGGGAACAGCTTCAGTCCACTAAGAGAAATAATCTGTTGCAGCTAAAATAAAGACGTGGTCCCTTGCCAAAGGAGGGTCAATAGGCCCTACAATGTTCATACCCCATTGTGAGAAGGGCCATGACACCACTGTAGGGTGTAAAGTCTCTTGAGGTTGATGAACAAGGCTTGAATGCATTTAGCATACTTGGCACTTTTTAGCATAGTTTAAAGAATCAACGATCATGGAAGGCCAATAATACCCCAATCTGCGTATCCTTTCATAGAGCTTAGGACCGGACTGGTGTAGTCCACAAATACCTGAGTGTGCATCTTCTAACACCTTATTTGCCTCTTACATGTCCACACATCTAAGAAGAATACCATCAAATGGCCGTCTAAAGAGAGCATCTCCTTCAAGGAGGGTATACTTGGTAGACATTCGACATAACATGTTGCGGTCGGCACAATCTTCTAGGAGTTTACCATGTTTTAGAAAATTGATGATGGGTTCTCTCCAATCTTCTACTTGTTCAATTTTTGCGCATATTGGGTCGAAGATCTCTGGCTGCTGGTTTTGAATCTTAACTCCTGGATTCTATGTCATTTCTTGTTCAGTCTTGACTACTTCTTTAGCTGATAAAAGCGCTTCGAATGGATAACAAGGGCACTCAGGAAAGATATTTCTCTCATCATCTGCGTCTACCTCGGTTTTTAGTTCAATGTGTCTCCATTGTGCTACCCAGACAAGCGTGGATCCTGATGAGGATAATTGAATTGTAGCCCCGAGTTTTGCAAGTGCATCAGCCTACGAGTTTAGCCTCCTAGGAATGTGACTCAAGGATATGTCCTCAAACTGGGCCATATATGATTTTGCAGTATCGTGATAAGGCATGAGAGTGTATTTCCTCACATCATAGATCCCTTTGAGCTGTCAGATAACCAACTTAAAGTTACCATAGATCTTGAGCTGCTCCAAGTCGAGGTCGAAAGCTATCTCCAACCCGATTATAAGGGGCCTGAGCGAGAGAGAAAGAAAGTGGTAATACTCCTCCTTTCAGAATCAGTAATACTACTCTGGCACCTCCTCGGTCTGATTGGAAGACTCCGTTGAAGTATAATTCCCACGCATGAGCAAGGTAAACACATAACACTTTTTCATCAGGGAGGTCGCTCGACAACGAAGATTCCGCCGATACGGGGTGTGCTGCAAGAAAATCAGCTAAGGTCTGACCCTTGATGGCCTTCGGGGGGACATAAGTGATGTCGAATTCCATCAGCAATAATGCCCATTTAGCAAGGCACCCTATAAGAAACTTACAGGATCTGCTTTTGATATGAGTTTCACTTCATGACCAAGGAAGTAATGGCGGAGGTTTTGTACTGTGAAAATTAGTGCCAACCACATCTTCTCTAGTGGGGGATAATTCTTCTCAGCCCCTTGCATCCTGCGGTAGAGTTAATAAAGTGTCGTTTCTTTTCCCTCATAAATTTTTTGTGCTAACAATACTCCAAGTGTCTTGTCCAGAGTAGTCACGTATAGGAAGAGAGGTTTTCCCAACACTGGTGTAGAAAGTACTGGAGGATTGAGCAAATACTGCTTGATGTCATCAATTGCTGCTTGACATGCTTCATCCCAAATGAACGAAATATCCTTCTTAAGCAGGTGTGTAAAAGGTATACAGCGACCTAAGAGATTTGAGATGAACCTACGGATGTATGCTAGTTGTCTTTGAAGAGAACGCAGTTCTCACTGTGTAGTTGGTGGCAGAATTTCTTGGATCGCCTTAATCTTGACTGGCTCAACTTCAAGCCCTCGATGTTTGATAATGAACCCCAAGAACTTTCCTGAACGCACACTAAAAGCACATTTCAGTGGGTTCATTTTAAGTTGATGAAGACATAGTCCCTTGAATACCTTTTCAAGTTCTCTCATGTGAGCGTCTTTCTCCTCGGATTTTACCACCAAGTCATCTACATAACCCTCCACCTCTTTGTGCATATTGCCCTTAAAGATGGTCTTCATTACTCTCTGGTATGTGGCACCAGCATTCTTTAATCCAAAAGGCACCAACGTGTAACAGAAGACCCCTTTTTGAGTCAAGAACACAATGGTTTCCTCATCTTCGGCACCATCCATATCTGATTATAACTGGAGTATCCATCCATAAAGGAGAAGATCTGGCAGTGAGCCGTAGAGTTGATGAGCATCTCGGTGAATGGCAAGGGAAGTCATCTTTGGAACAGGCGTTATTGAGGTCGAGGAAGTCAATGCAAACCCTGATTTAGCCATTCTTCTTCTTGATTGGAAAAACATTTGCTAGCCATTTCGGGTACTTGACTTCACGAATGAAGCATTCTTGTCTGAGTTTGGTAACTTCGGCATCTATCTGCATTTCAAGGTCAGGCCTAAACCTCCTTGATTTCTACTTGACTGGTTTGACAGTTGAATCAATGCTGAGACAGTGAATGGCTACTTGAGGGTCTAAACCAGGCATCTCATGGTAATGCCAAGCAAAGACATCTCGGTTTGCTCGCAAGAAAGTAGTGAAATTTTCTTTTTCTTCTGGAAACATATTCGTCGAGATGAAAGTAGGCCTAGAGTAGGCTTCATCCCCTAGATTTATTTCTTCGAGTTTGTCAGCGATAGCATGACCACCTTCTTCCCATTCTTCTAGAGCCTGTTGAAATTCTTCATCGTTGTTTTTAGATGTCTTTTGATCGACCTCAAGTGCAGAGACCCATGACCCTGACATCTCCGCCTCTGATAGAGCTCCAGGGTAGATCATAGTTTCTGCACCTTTCCCAAATTGAGGAACAGTAGGATCCTCCATAAACATGGACTGCATCTCAGGCTGTAGGAGTTCCACTTGGAGTTACAAGGCATTTGAGATTCAACAATTATAGTGCGAGAAGTGTCCTCGTACGAATCACACGGTCTTTTCACAAGTATCTGCAGCGTTTATCCCACGCTGGATGGTCCTTCATAAACTTGTACCATGTGGCAAGCTTCCTGAGAGTAGAAGCTTTGCCCTCTTGATTCTCTCAGCCTCTGCTCAAAGTCAGGCTCAGGGGCCCACTTGGGTGTCTTCGATTTTGACTTTTTATGCTTCTTTGAAGAAGGTGGCTCTGGTTTAGCTTTAAGTGTCAGGGCATCAGCAACTGTTAAGAATCCTTCTGCCTAGGCCAGCGTCTTTTTCAACTACTTTCGTTGCGTTATGCTTATATTGATTCCTTTGAATTCTCTATCAAGAGCTTCGAAGTCCGGACATTTTAAGGTTGTACCTGCTGGAGACATAGAAGATGAAGGATGAGAAGCAGAAGAAGAAGAAATCTGACAGCCGAATTTACAGCAGATTCGACTCCTCCGTGTGTGAAATCTAACCGTTCATCATACGCGAGGTTCGGATTAAAGATAGCCTCTGACCTTACGCATATAATGTACTTGTTTTGTGTCAATCGGTTACGCGAACGCCATGATTTGGCCACTCGAGTGAGGCATGCTGCTGTTGAATTTTCTCCAATTGTCTTCATGGATCAGCAACTTCTTTCTAGTT
The DNA here is from genome assembly GCF_000471905.2 of Amborella trichopoda. The sequence goes on from NW_006497767.1 coordinate 846,242, forward strand.
TTTCTCCCTGCTCGGGCATCTTAACAGGGCGTACCACATATCAAAATGCTCGCCTTGATGAGACAAACACGCTCACCAAAGTTTAGTACGATCTGACTCATATCGAGTGAGATATAGGCCCCAAAAATCACTGCCCGTGACTGTGAAAACAGCCACCTTTAATGGTGTTTTGGTGCAAGGTGGCCACACGGGAATAGTGTGCGGCCTATCCCTTTTCGGTATTTACCCATAACTTTGTTCTGGAGTGCCCGATTTAGCCAAAACTTGACCCATGAGGGTTTTCGACCATGTCAGATCCAATGGTGTTCTCACAACAATTTGACGCATCAAAAATAGAGTATAGGGTACATTTCAGGGTGCTAGAGGCCAATTTTGCCGAAATTGTTTATTTGTGTTCACTGCCTTAAATATGTCTGATTGCAATGAAACTTGGCAAGTGGCATTTTGGAGTGCTATGAAGATCTTGACCAATTCTAGGGCAATTTTGAGACTGTCAAAATTTCCACTGTTTTGTAGGCTTTATTGACCTGCTTCCTCTTTATTCCGCATCAGAGACCAAGGTGCTGAAAAATAAATTCAAACAGCAATAACCAATTGCGAATCCCTATTATTTTGGCATCTAACCTAATCAGCATAAATGTAAATAACAACATCATGATGCCCTTGATTGGATAAAAATATCCCTCCCAGGTGCAAACTTGAGATTTCTTAGTATTTGATATATTGCATCAAGATGCGGTTTACGCGGTGCATACATAAATTGGCTGACCACACTAACTGCATAAGAGATGTTTGGTCATGTGATTATGAGTCATATGAGCTTGCCCATTATTTGTTGATACTGGTTAGGATTTTCGAGTAACTCTCCCCCCCCCCCCCCCCCCCCCTGGATCCTACATAAGCAAGACCAAAATGAAAAGAGAAAAAGAGAGGGCTATTAGATTCCAACATCTTAATTTGGTGTAATAGGTCCAACACATATTTTATCTGGGACATGCATATTCCTTTATTTGATCTTGCCACTTCAATTCCTAAAAACTACTTAAGGAGGCCACTTCCAAAAAATATATAAATAAAATAAAATACTTAACAGGGCCTAAATTTTTAATATTGAATACCTGGCTCATATATAAATTAAGATACTCAACATCCTTCACATTGTTCCTTAGAACAATAATATCATTATCATACACTATAAGTCTTGTAATCCCAGCATTATTCTTCTTTACAAAATGCGTATGATCGACATAACGTCTTTTAAACCCAAGTTTCAGCAATGTCTTACTGAATTTTTAAACCACACTCCAGAAGACTGTTTTTCTTGTCTCCCTCTAAATATTACAACTTGGAGGCATGGCCACATAGATTTCTTCTTGGACATCTCCAGCAAGAATGCATTTTATAAGAGCTCGAGAAAGAATGATCCTCATAATGTTCAACTTGGCCACAGGAGCAATATTTTCATGGTAGCCTACGTTAGGAATCTAATGAAGCTTTTGCAAATAATCCGGCCTTATACCTTTTAATGGTGCTATCAACTTTGTACTTCATGTTAGCTTTTTGCTAATTTTAATGTCTCAAAACACCTACTTTCTACTAGTCCATGTTGCTTCTTTTGGTCACGCTGGACCATCAAGTTTTGGAACATCTTTTTTCATGCACTCCACACGTTTCACTCATTTAAATGAGGTGACCTTCATGTACTTGCCTCTCTTACATGTGGCAATTTTAGGACCACCTCCTTGTTGTCCTCTTGACACCTCATCAATGAGGTGTCATACTTAGTCTTTTAGTAATTAAAGTGTCACGACCCCTGCCCCCTGACCCCTACCGTACTAGTCAGAGGGTAACAGAGTATGGGACCGTGACCAAAGGTAGCGAATGCCACTCAGATGCAAGAGCGTTCAACACTTTTTAGAAAGCTGATTCAAAGCAAACCACGAAAGAAAGCAAAAACCAACCACAAGGTACAAAGAACTAGGCAAATTAAAACCAACTTATATATATACAGGTTCCAAAAAATTTATTACAATCATGTCCAAGGCACTACGGCCCAACCATAACATACAATATTTTGAACAAACAACTACATGGCCACCGCCAACAAACACCTATTATCTGGATAAGGCCTTCTGGACAAGCTCAGATCTTCAACCACCAATACCCAGCCGCCTGCTTTCAATACCACAGGTCATCGCTCTACACAAAGAAAGTCAAAGGAATGAGTTATAAAGCCCAGTATGCAAATCAATCATCATGTATCCCTTCCTATACAATGTTATTCGTAAACATCCCCCAAGATCATGCAGATGTCATAACATGGAGTCACGTATCTCAATTCTTTAGTAGTGGTGGAAGAAGTGTAAAGCAGTTATCAAAAAAATCAAACACTATATGACTAACAGCCACCCCATTTTTTCATTGAAATAACATATTAGAAATTTACGCGAAACACGTAGTGCATACAGGCAAACACATAGTGCATACAGGCAAACATGTACTGTATACGGGCAAACATGTAGTGCATACAGGAAGACACGTAGTGCATACAGGCAACCTTAGTATACCTACTCCTGAAGTAGAAGTTCCATTTATCATGGCAAGTCAATCATGTTACTTGGGACTTCTACCTTGACTTAAGAGGGAAGACAATGACAAGTGGGTGACCCACTTCGTAATGCCTTCACATGTACACACACAGTCCCCAGCGCGCTTTGGGGCTTTCGATAGGCAGTGGCCTTACAAGACACGACCCTTTCCTTATGCCCTTTTGACGAGAGAGCATTACACTACCAATGGGTAACCCACTGCGTAGTGCCCATAAAGATTTGGGGGGCGTGACCCAACCATTCATATTCACCTCCGAACTCCTTTCCTATCATTGGGAGTTGGGATAGATCTTAATTGCATGTATAATTTTCTTATTTTATCATAACAGATTATACTACCAATGGATGACCCGTTACGTAGTGCTTTACTCAGTAATCTCAAAATCTCATGTCATACTACCAATGGATGTCTCATTGCGTAGTGTTTCATATCACAGTCTTATCATAACAGATCCCCACTACCAATGGATGTCTCATTGTGTAGTGGTTCATATCACAGTCTTATCATATCAGATCCTCACTACCAATGAATGTCCCATTGTGTAAGGGTTCATATCACAGACTTATCATATCTTATTACAACTATGCACATGCATATCTCATAAGCATTCACTCATGCCCAAGCATGAATTATTACCATTATTGAAGAGTTCATGAGCATTCACTATATCATAAGCATGCTTATTCAATATTTCATAACCGAATAGAATTTTCAGTATGAGGGACTCTTAAAAACATTTGGCCTAACTTCCATTCCATGGGGGTTTTAGTCATGGTTTCAAAACCAATTTGAAAATAAACTCATCCACTTTTCATTTAGAATTAGTTTAGCCTTAATCAGAGATATATTGGTCAGTGAACAGTCTTAAAACCTATAGTAGCTCTAAAATTTACTGCAACTTACAACAATGACATATGCAAACACGGGTATAATTCCCAAATCATAAAGAGTTTCAACATGGTTGCAAAACCAAATTTGAAGTGGACACACTCATATTTTTTTAAAACCTATTTTTACGTTATTTGGACACTATTTGGTCAGTAAACAGTTTAATACAAATTAAGCAACAATTCTGGAAATTCACTACAACTTTTAATAGTGACATATGCATACAAACAGGGGCATATTTCTCAAACCATTAGGAATTTAAATATGGTTCTAACACAAAATTTGAAATAAACACACCCGTATTTCATTGAAAACTAGTTTGAAGTCATTTGGACAGCATTTGGTTAGATTCAATACAAATTAAGTAACAGTTTTGGAAATTCACTGCAACTTATAACAGTGACATATGCATACAAACAGGGGCATATTTCTCAAACCATTCGAAATTTAAACATGGTTCCAAAACCAAATTTGAAGTAGACACACCCATATTTCATTTAAAACTTTTTTAAATTCATTTGAACACCATTTGGTTAGTCAAAAGTTCATTATAAAATGAGAAACAGTCTTAAAAACTACTGCAACTGATAATAGTGACATGTCTATACAAACAGAGGCATAACTTCCAAATTATGAGGAATTTCGACATGGTTTCAAAACAAAATTTGACTTAGACATATACATATTTCATTTAAAACTAGTTTGAATTCATTTAGATACCATTTTTTCAGTCAAATGTTCATTACAAAAACATGTAGGGTCCTTAGAAATTCACAGCAAGGTTTTGGTGCACCTTATAGAATAATCAATAACTTCCAAAACAAAATGGTTATAGACAATCTTTTTCATCTTAATTTAGACATACAGGGGCACTCTTCCACAGATTTTCATGACTGACAAATTTATTTTCAATACTAAATTCACCATGCCACTGGGGACCATAATTTTGTAATAACAGTGTACAAACAACACAATTTCACTAGCATGCAGCCACATTCCTATCAAAATCACACTTATACTTTTCTTAACTTTCACGATTTAATCAAAAATATGGAAACATGAGTGTTAGATCCACTTAAAATAGATTTTATCCTCAAAATCATATCTCTGCTAGCCAAACAAATGGGGATACTTATCCCTTATCTCATCTTCCCGTTCCCAGATCGACTCTTCTTGCGAATGGTATTCCCACAAAACACAGACCAGAGGAATTTCTTTATTATGCAAGACCAGTACTCTTCTATCCAATTTCTCAAATGGCTGCTCGTTGTACGTCAAGTCTTCCCTGATTAGAACTGGTTCATATTTCAGGTTATGGGACGGGTCAGACTGGTATTTCCTTTGCAGAGATACATGAAAGACATCGTGGATGCTTGCCAACTAGGGTGGTAGGGCAAGTCTATATGCCATGCCTCCAAATTTTTCCAGAATTTCAAAAGGTCCAATAAAACGTGGGCTCAATTTTCCTTTCTTTCCAAACCTCATAATGCCCTTAGTTGGCTATACTTTCAAGAAAACTCGATCGCCCTCTTCAAAATCGAGGTCTCTCTTTCGATTATCGGTGTAACTCTTTTGTCGACTCTGAGTTGCCTTGAGCCTCTCTCGAATCAAGGCAATCTATTCTGATGTCACTTGAATAATTTCTGACTCTAAAAGCCTCCTTTGACCAACCTCATCCCAACAGATAGGTGACCTGCACTTCCTCCCATACAGGGCCTCGAAAGGCGCCATCTGAATACTGGCCTCAAAAGGCGCCATCTGATATAGACAAATTCTATCAGAAGCAAATGGTCATCCCAGCTTCTTCTTCTCATCCCAACAGATAGGTGACCTGCACTTCTTCCCATACAGGTCCTCTATAGACAAATTCTATCAGAAGCAAATGGTCATCGCAGCTTCTTCTTCTCATCCCAACATCTGAATACTGGCCTCAAAAGGCGCCATCTGATATAGACAAATTCTATCAGAAGCAAATGGTCATCCCAGCTTCTTCTTCTCATCCCAACAGATAAGTGACCTGCACTTCCTCCCATACAGGGCCTCGATAGGCAAATTCTTCTTCTTCTTCTTCTTCTTCTTCTTCTTCTTCTTCTTCTTCTTCTTCTTCTTCTTCTTCTTCTTCTTCTTCTTACTTCTTCTTACTTACTACGTACTAGTACGTTAAACGTAAACGTAACTACTACTACTACTCTCTCTACTACTAACGTACTACTCTCTAACTACTACTACTAC
>NW_006497767.1:852134-913115 GCF_000471905.2 Amborella trichopoda
CTTCTTCTTCTTCTTCTTCTTCTTCTTCTTCTTCTTCTTCTTCTTCTTCTTCTTCTATCTTTTCAATGTACGATGGACCTTTAAAAAAGAACTCTCTCTATCTCTCTCCAAACAGAAGTTTCTCTCTCTAAAACCACTTCCTATCCTATAGATGGACCTTTAAAAAAGAACTCTCTCTATCTCTCTCCAAACAGAAGTTTCTCTCTCTAAAACCACTTCCTATCCTATAGTTTCAGAGGATAGTACGTATGTATTTGTGGCTTACTTCAGTTCTCTAATGTCAATTGAGCATAACACCTTTAAAAAAGAACTCTCTCTATCTCTCTCCAAACAGAAGTTTCTCTCTCTAAAACCACTTCCTATCCTATAGTTTCAGAGGATAGTACGTATGTATTTGTGGCTTACTTCAGTTCTCTAATGTCCATTGAGCATAACAGGTACAAGGTCGCCTTTCTAATTGAAGTGAATTTCTACCATTTTATGGTCCTATGTTTTCATTTATCATCCAAGAAACTTTGTTTAGTGCACTTATTTGTCATATCCAATCGAACTTTATTTTACCGATTAGAAGACATGTTTTAGTGAGAGAGTAGATGTACCTCATCGATGTTTTATTGTAGTATACCGATTAGATGATTTATTTTGTAGTAAGAGAGAAAATTTTCAGTTGATGTTTGTGATCTTTTACCAATTGGAATTCATATCAGTTTTATGTGACTGTGGTTTTGTAAAGGTCTTCAAAATGTGCAACTCAATAACTCAAGAATTTATTTTTCGATCTAGTTGTATACTAAGAGGGTACTCGTCGAGACTCTTTTTCACCTTGGAATTTTACCAAGATGAGGGAGTTTAACACTTCGAAGAAAGCAAGCACCTCTTGTACCTTCAGATCCCTAGTTTTTAGGTTCCGTGTTTGAGACTTCATGTTCCCCGTGATGTTTGGGAAACCACAGTGAGACCACCATATAGCTAACACTTCATAGTGTATACCCACCATCCTACAACCTTCTTTCCTTTAAGAAGGTTGGTGATTTCTTGTGTATTATTTTACTCAAGTGCTCGCATCTCATCTCCCATGGCAACCTTCCGCTGAGTTTGTGCAATTGCCTCTGCAACACAAGAGAATGTTCGAACAGGAGACAAAGCTTAGTAAGAAAGCTAGGGTAACTTTCAACAAGTGCTTATTTTTTTCTCTCAGCAATGCCATTATGTTGAATTGTGTACAGACACGTTGTTTGGAACTAAATCCCTTGATAAACAAAGTAGTCTTTGATTTGATTTAGCACATACCCTCATTGTTAGAACGTAAGACATTAATTGTGCATCATAATGAGTTGTAACTATTTTGTGGTAAACTTGAAATGGATTAGCAACTTCATATTTGTGTTTCATTAAATAAATAGTTGTTAATCTAGAATGGTCATCCACAAATATAACAAAGAATGGAAAACCAAACATAGAGGTGTAGACACCCCATTTTAAAACTAGCAAATTCCATGGTTTTCCTGAACCCATAGGACGACACTATTTCAATAGACCCTAAACCATAAACCACCATAATCTATGGTCTCATCCTATGTTCCACACCAAGCAAATCTTGTAGCTTTTAGTAGTTATCCATTCTACACCTAGCAAATCTCATATTTTTTAGTAGTTATCTAATCTGCATCTAGCAAATCCCATAGTTTTTAGTAGCTATCCATTCCACACCTATGGTTTTAGTAGTTATCCATTTTACACCTAGCAAATCCCATGATTTTAGTAGTTATCTATTCAACACATCTATTGAGTCTATAAAAAGAAAACTAACATGCCTCTTTGAGTAGGAGGTGTAGACCAGGAAATCTGAGAAAGTGGGACGTGTAGGCCAAAAAAAAAACTAAAAGGAGAGAGAGAGAGAGAGAGAGAGAGAAACTAGAGAAAAGCTTAGAGAGAGAGAGAGAGTCCAGAGAAAAAGATTAGAGATCCTAAAAACCTTTAAGAGAAAACCTAGATTTTGAGAAGCAACCTTTCTTAAACCAACTTTTAGCCTAAATTAACAAAACTCTAGTTCAACCAAGCCAAAGTTTGGTCAAGTTTCAAGAGAAAACAATAGAGAACATACGTACACAACCGTGGTTCTGATATGGGCGAGGCCTCGAAACCTCGGGTGCTCCGAGCCAACTGGCCCGGCCAGGTATTTTCTTCATCATCTCTTTTCCTCTTATTTTATTTATTTATTTTGTTAGAGTTATGAATTTATTCTTTTCCTTTTTTTTATCCTTCGCGCTCTTTGGATCGATGCTGGCTCTGCCACTGATTTGAGAGCAGATCTATTCGTTTTTTAATAAATCTGGCATCATATTAAAATTTGATTTTCCCCACTGTCTATCACACTTTTAAAATTAGTTTGTGGTGTTCAGATCTGAGGGATCTTCCTCTGAAGATCTCTCTGATTTTCATCGTAAATAGTTTGGTGCTATCATGGGGTATTTCTAGCTAGATCCGTGCATGGAAAAAAGAAAAAAAGACCCAATATCTCCTTTTGAGGGTCTTGTGTTTTAAAGAAAAAAAAAAGATCTTTGGTGCTACTTTGTTTTAATTTTTTTTTTAAAAAAAAGAAAAAGTTGTGACCATGTCAATGGCGTGTCATTGATTAAGACGCATGACTCATATTTGACAATGATAGCGATCTGAGGACTCTCTGACTCAGTTTCCGGGTCTTGGATTTTATTATGTTAAGAGAGCAATAGTTTTGCTGAAAAATTATTTTTTGTTCTTTTGCGTTAGTGCTTAGTTGGTATCTTTTTAGAATTTGGTAGTTTTTTTTTTTTTTTTTTGGATTTGGTTTTTGGATTTTGGAACCATTATTTGGCTTTTCTTTTTTAAAAGCTAGTTTATTTGATTGGAGAAAATTGTGAGTTTAGAGAGAGAAATAGGGAGATCGAGGATTCTTTGGTCCTATTTTGGAGTGTTTTTTAATTGTGAATTGTGGCTTCGTGGTGCAACTTTTCTCTCTTAGTTTTTTGCCTGTCTCTGGGATTGTTATGGTGGTGGGATAGTCATTGTCAGCCTCAAGAATTCAAAATGGCTTCAAGAGAATCTCACACGCTCTCGAGATTAACAGGTGGGACATTATCTCTTCATTTTGTTGCATTATCTCTTCATTTTGTTGAGGATATCTTCGATATGGATTTGTTTTTATCATTAGAAGGCTAAGGCGTTGTTGGTCCTGATAAACAGGACTCGTCTCTCTCTCCAAACTTGCGTGTACCTTTAGCTGTACCTCTTAATTTTCCATTTATCCAGGATATATGATGTGAAATTTCAATATCCTTTTATCTCTCACGTCAAAGATCAATTTCCTCGCAGTTGAATGAAGGTCTTGCATTGCAAAGTTAGTGATAAGAGGTTTTGCATTTGGAAAGTTAAGGATAAGAGGTTCTGCACCAGGAAGTTCGGCTTTGACATTTCTTTTCAGTTAGTGGTTGTTGGGCAAGCTTTCTATGCTTCCCCTATAGCATAAAACTTGTATACTTCTCCTTATCCAACCCTCTATTTTGAATGGAATATTAAGATTGTCAATTATAATGTCACGTCTCTACACTATTTTATTTTAAATTTTTTTCCTATAAATTATTTTCACACCAAATTTTGAAACGTCCAATACTCTATTAAATTCGCACTAGCAAAAAATATTAAAAAATATTTTCAATAAAATAAAATGATTAAAATACCCCTGAAAGATTTAAGTGGTAATTTGGTTATTATATTTTATCAAAAAATTATTTTTTATATTTTTTATAGGTGCCCCCCAATGAGAAGATGGCACGTGCCAAATTTCATATTCATACAATTTGTATAAAAAACTAAAAACAAAATACTTTGAAACGTCGGATCCAAGATCAAACGGTGAGCAGCTCTCTTGATCAAAATTGGACGACTGGATGGTAGGTGAAGCATAGATCTTCTATGTTGTAGGGGAAGTATAGAAACCTTTCCCGTTATTGTTTTTACAACAAAAAAAACTTTAAAAAGAAATAAAACTTTAAAAAAAAAGAAAAGAAAAGAAAAGAAAAGAAGGGATTGATTTTTTAAAAAATGAATTAAAAACACATTTTTAAAAGCCATTTTGTTTTCAAAAAAAAAAAACCTACTCTTCCATTTTAAAAAAAAAACAAAAAGAAAAACAAAAAGAAAATTTTGGTTTCCTTGTGCTTGCTTTCTCTTCGTGGTCAGTATTTCCTTTTTCCTTCCTAAAAAAACATCCATCTTACTTCCAAAATAAAAATAAAAAGAACCTTAACAAACAAAAAAAGAACTTTCACGGCCTTTCTTTTTAACAAACAAAAAAAAAACAAACAAAAAATTTTGAAGGCCTATTTTGTTTAAAAATACAAAGTTGTTGTGTTTAAAGCCACTTTATTTTCTAAAAAAATAAATAGAATCTCCACTTTAAAAAAATCACCTTTCTGGCCTCTCTCTTTCAAAAAAAAAAGATTTCTTTTCTTTCTTTGCTTGTAATTCGGTAGTTGCCAGTTCTTTCTCTTTTCATTAAAGAAAATAGGGTAATATATATATATATATATTTGAGTGTCACCTGCACTCTCTCTCTCTAATTGTGCCTTGATCGATTCACCCTCGAGTTGGGACGAGCTCAACTAGGTACGGGTTGTACCTGGTTCCACTTTTATTTACTGTATACCTTCTTAGGGATTGCTTACCCTACACCAAAATTGTGCTTTTAGTCGGTCAAGACTCCAACTCGAAGCGCATCACTTGGCATGATTTGTGCCAAGTGCTCACATTTCTTTCTTGCAGTGTGTTTGCCTGTTTGTTACTTTCTTTTCACTTGCATGCTTCTTTACACACTTCTTGCACACAACAGATTGGGGAAGCCCGGGAAACCAACAAAAATTTTCGAAAACTCCCAAAATCCGACATTAACTGTTGTGAGGGAAACCTAGCCTTGAGAGTGGAGGCAGATAGGATTCGCGGAACTTTAACTATGAGTGCCCGTCCATTATCCTTAGCCTCAAAGAAACTCTACACATAGTAGGACGTGGTTGATTCTTTTAACAGGTGACCAGGACCCACGTGGAGACATACTCAGCCTAGCCACATTTTAATAGTTAGAAACCCACTCAAACCAAGCCTACCCATAGTTTAGGCCAAAAGTGTTCGAGTGTTTTGTTGTCTTGTTACGGTTGATTAGTCTTAGATCTTAGTCTAGATCCGCTTCTGGTCCGAGCTGAAACCTTATGGGTCTAAGTCCAAGTTTGTATCTGGTCTAGTCCAAGTCTGAATCAGGGTAACACCCAGGTCCAAACCTAGGCCCTTTTTTGTTCTAAGCCAAGGCTCACGCCAAATCTCACCTTGATCCAGTCCAGGTCAACACCGAGTCTGATATTCGAAACCATCTATGTCCGAGCTCAGGCTTGTACCCAGCTTTGTCCAAGTTCGAACCACGTTCACTCCTAGGTTCGAACCTAGGCCCCCCTCTCAGTCTGAGCCAAGACTCGTACCCATCTAGTCTAGATCTCAATCTAGGTCCTAGCCTAGGTCTAAGTGTAGAGTTGCCTCTATAGATAAACTAGGACTTATCCTAGTTCAGGGTCTAAACCAAAACCCATCGAATCTAGCGAGATTCATCTGGTTTAGTCCTAGCATAGATCTTAGTTTAGGATTTTTCCCCTAGAAATAGACTAGGTTCTATCCTTAGCTGTCGAGTCTAGATCTCACCCTAAGTCTAGATTCAAGTACCGGGTCAAAGAGAGTCACCATGTCGGTTACCCAAGGTGACCATGATGATTATTTTGCAGCCTACTCCAAACCTAATCTTTCAAAACCTCGAGACCAGTATGTTGCAATCCCATGGGATTATGGCCAGAACCCGGGTCCATCCATTTTTCGGCACTCAAGTCTTCAATTAGAGGCAGAGTCTCAAGGATCAGCTCCTAATCCTAATATCTATGTGGCCCGAAAAGCTAGCTCCGCCCGAAAGACTTTGAATAGTCAAGGGGTTCGACCTTGGGTGGTCCTGCAAGGGCTCTTAAGTAATAAAAGTAGGAGTCAAGTGAGGGAAGAAGTTCACGCAGGTTCAAATGCTCATTCCCATAACTCGAACCATGATAACTCCGAGGCACGACGGTCTCCAAATCAAGACCCACCTAGGTTTAAGGGATCTGACCCGGCCTCAAGCCACCATAGCACAGCTCATGATAACCTGAATGTCATGCGAAATAGAGATATCTATCTGAATTGACCCCTAGGTGATGTAGGTGTCCAAACTACCCTTCAAAGTTTAGTTGACCGGGGCTATGCTGTTCATGCCCCCAGCATAGGGGTCAATTCCGAACTAGTTTAGTACTATAGGGCAACCCCTAGGACAATCAATTCTTCAATCGGTCCCAGTAGTCCTTCTTATCCAACAGACCATGTAATTTCTGCAGCCGGTGGTGACCTATGGGACAATACATCCCTCAGGCACAAGTATACCAAACCGCCCATGATTACCTCTCATCAACCTTAGGTCCATACAGGCCAATACATACCCCAAGCCTTGACTCATAAGTCTACACTTGGGACCTCGCCAACCGGTGGGCCTACCGTCATGTCGAATGCTCAATATGAAGGCACCATGAAAGTAGTGTAAGACGTACTTGTAAGAATGGGCATTCACGAAGATTTACCCCCCGAACGCCTAAGTTCATGCGACCCTCAGAGGCATGAAGGACCTTCCCTTCGGATCTGTCATCCCATAATTCCTAAACAAGTTCAGTGGAAAGATCGATCGAGACACCCACGTCAACGCATACCTCCTCTCCGTTCGAGCTTTACGAGATAGTCCAAATCAACTAAAGGCCATATTTTCGCAAATGTTGTCCAGCGAGGCTCTGAACTGGCATCGAAGAATGATGTGTACTCAACCGCACATCACTCCAGATGAAATGTTTAATCTATTCGTCTCTCACTACCGTGGATCGACACCAAGGCATCTCTATCTGGGCGAACTCAATGCAACAAAACAAAATCTAGGAGAATCCATTGAAGACTTCATCAATCGATTCCGTGAGGCGGAGATGCGAGTCATTGAATGTCCACTCACAGACCCGGCCAAGATCTACATAGCCTTAGAAAGTGTCACTCCTGAATATAGGACCTTCTTCAGGCAAGGTTTTATCCCTTACTCTTTCGACTCCATGATTGAGCAGGTGGCATGCCATGAAAGGGTTAAAGGAACTCCTCTCAGCACTAGACCCAAGAACAAATCCATAGCCACTCCCCACAACAAGATAAATAAGAACAGCAATAACAACAACAAGGGGAATACTTCCGGTCAGGTTAATGAAATTGTCATTAATGTGTTGGCTCGAAGTTCAGCTGCTCAGCGCAACTATCAGAACCAAAACCAGAGGGGTCAGCATAAAGCCAATGCTCAAAATAACAACCAAATGAAAGATGATAATTTCACTTTTCTCAAAGACCCATTAGAAAAAGTGCTTGAATTACTCATTTCCAAAGATGGTTTACCTCTCAGCACCATCCGAGCCACCATTCCAAGTCATGGACAAGAGTAAATGGTGCAAATGGCACCGAAATCATATACAAGACACCCAAAATTACTGTCATTTGAAACGGGTTATTCAAGGGTTGGTCGATAGGGGAACATCACTGTCCCACCGAAAAATAACATGTTGAAGAGCCTAATCAAAAGATCGGTATCTTTACAAATCCTCTTCTTGAAAATACGGCCACAACGACCAGAAAGACGGAAGCACATGACAACCCAAAAGGGAATGTTGTCATTCACATGATCGATGATGGAGATGAAGAAGAAGACCTGGCTCAATTCATTTTCCCTTGTGGTCACCACCTCCAAGACCCCAAGAGGACCTATTGGATCTTCTAAAAGGAACTCCTTTACCTCAAAACCTAGATGACCCACTAAAGTGGGACCAATATGATGAGGATGATATGTTAAAAATTGATGTGGTTTGGATCAATGAGAAGGGGTCATCCTCCAATCAGGGGGCCAACGCCCCAAAGTTCCCCATTACTCTTGCAAGGGCAGATCCTATCAAACTTCAGACATGTGAAGTAGACTCCTTGACCTGAAGAGGTCGAGTTTTCAAGCCCATCCCATTGATGGCCAATACCCTCAAGGAGAGAATAGGAGGAACCTCTGAGCCCAAGCAGCCGACGAATACCATGAATCATGAACCCCACAAAGAATCCCAAAGATCTACAACCACCTACGATCTACCGGCTCACCTCGAGAAGATCTAGGCTCAGATCTCCATCTTGGAGCTGCTTAATAACTCACCAGTGCATAGGGCCCAGATTGAGAAAGTCATTGCCAAGACGCACATCCTGAGCAACACACAACCGAATGAGTTACACAGAATGATCAACCAACTGATGGCACCAACTCCGATCGTGTTCACAGACGACTATATCCCGACCAGCTTCAACCGCTTTCACGTCCAACCATTGCACATCACCATTTTCATGCAAAGGTATGAGATACAGAGGGTACTCGTTGATAATGGGGCATCATTAAAAATATGCCTTATGAAAACGATGAAGTAGATAGGCAAGAGCTTGGTTGACTTCGAATCCTGTCAGCTCAATATCGCTACATACGATGGGACCAAAAGACAAACCGAAGGAATTTTGTCTCTCACTCTCAAGGTTGGTCCTGTCGTCCAAGTGATAAAGCTTTTTGTCTTGGATATAAACCCTCATGCAACATGCTTCTAAGAAGGTTGTGGTAATCTCATGGTGGCCTCTACAGTGGGAGTAGAGCTCAGAGAAATCCCACTTATTTCCTTCGAGCAAGCTAATTGCGCCACCTTACACCTAAAGGTCAGCAACCCTATTCCACAAATTATGCAAACTTCCGCATTGATGGAAAACTTCATCCAATGTCAACATCGATACGGTTTTGGGTCCCTCGAGATTTGGCATATGCTCTTCTCCTAAGGCTTCCTACCAGGCCAAGGCTAGGGAAATCAAGGGCAAGGCGTAACAGAGGCAATCTCTGAGTCACCCCAAGCCAAAAGCGAAAATGGGGATTGAAGAGGACTCAGGTGTTCTCTCACCTTATTTGAAATCTAGATGAAGTCTTCATGCCATTTGATCTTTGTATCTGGAGGCATTCAAATTCTCGACCCTCTCCATGCTTGTCCTTCGAAACGGCCAAAGGTGATCCTTAATTCCCCAATGGTGGAGGATTCTCCTCCCATACCTCAGCACACACAAGAATTGGGAATTGAATACCTTTTTGCTGACTTGGACTTGAAAGTATATAATTGGCTCTGATACAACCAATCGTGTTTATTCGCCTATTCGAACCCAGGGACGGAATTGTTCAATCACTCCCCTATCTCGAGAATCGTTGGAAGCATACCAGCGGCAACTTCAAGTCTCGGTACCAAAAAACGGACAGGCACAAGGTGGCCACCTAACCACCATGCGCGTCTGGTCCCCAACATGTCCCTTGTATGTCCCATAAGGGATACCTCTTGAGACATTTCAAAAACTGGTGAAAACTCGAAACATTATAAAACTGATAATAAGGAAAAAGAATTTTCAAAAATGTCAAACACTCAAGATAGCCCATTAACGGTGCAAAACACTCAAGATGACAAATCATCTAACCTGGATGAAGATAAAGAGAACGAAGAGTCCAAAGAAATCCCTCAACCTGAGGAACTCACTTCCCATGTTGAGTAGTTCAAGAAGAGATTTGATGATGACCCAACGGCTACCATCAAAGAGATAATTGACGTCAACCTAGGAACCGAGAAGGACCCAAGGTTAACCAAGATTGGAGCCTCCCTATCGCCTGAGGAGCGAAAAAACATGATTTCTTTTCTCAAGGAATATTGTGATGTCTTCTCCTGGTTATATGATGATATTTCACGGTTAGATTCCACATTGGTGCAAGATCACCTAATATTCAATGAAAAGACAAGGTTAGTAAACTAGAAACTCCGATGTCAAAAGACCCACCTTGAGCTCAAAATCAAAGAAGAAATCGATAAACTGCTCAAGGTAAAATTGAGTACCCCTGTCAATTACTCAGAATGATTGGCCAACATAGTGATCGTACCTAAGAAATATGGGAGGATCCGAGTGTACGTCGAGTACAAAAACCTCAACAAGGCATGTCCCAAAGATAATTTCCTATTACCAAACATAAATGCCTTGGTCGACAACACTGTAGGCACGAGAACTCAAGTTACAACCAGATTTTCATGGCAGAAGAAAACCAAACGAAAATATCGTTCATAACACAATGGGGAACCTACTGCTACTGTGTCCTTTGGCCTAAAAAATGCAGGTGCAACTTATCAACGGGCAATGATTAGCATCTTCCAGGACTTAATGCATACCATCATGGATGACTACGTCGATGACATCCAGGTCAAGTCAAATGCCAGGTCCGATCACCTCACTAACCTAATAACCATTTTTGAAAGACTTCGGAAACATCAACTCAAACTCAATCCACAAAAATATGTGTTTGGAGTTGAATCCGGCAAATTACTAGGGTTTATAGTAAGCCAAAGGGGCATTGAGGTGGATCAATCCAAAATACGGGCCATCACTGAATTGCCCCATCCCCAAAACATTAGAGAAATATGTGGGCCTCAAGGTCGCATACAAGCCATAAGGCGTTTTATCTCACAACTGGCAAATACATGCGCACCCTTCAATATGCTCCTTAAGAAAGATACCCCATTCATATGGGACAATGAATGCCAAAAAGGCATTCGACCAAATCAAGGAGTACCTAACGAAACCTCCCGTCCTTAGTCCTCTTAATCTAGGCAAACCCATGTTCCTATACATATATGTGAAAGACAAAACCATGAGGAAAATGTTAGGACAATACGATGACCATGAAAAAGAACAAACCATGTACTACATCAGTAAAACCATAGTTGACTACGAGACGAGATACATAGACATGGAGAAGCATTACTTAACACTTGTGTGGGTTATGCAGAAATTAAGACACTATGTCTTATCTCATACAGTCAAGCTCATCTCAAAACTAAACCCACTCAAGTACCTATTAGAAAGACCAGTCATTAACGAATGTTTAGCAAAGTGGAGAATGTTATTGAGCGAGCTTGAGATCGAATATGTCACTCAAAAATTGGTCAAAGGACAAGCCACTGCTGACCACTTAGCTTAACATGCACTGCCAGATAACACTCCCGTTAACAACGATCTCCTTGATGAGGACCCCTTCACAATTGAGGACTCAACTTGGGAGTTCTACTTCGACAGTGCAAAGAACGAATACTAGTCAGGTGTAGGGGTTATACTATGCTCACCCGAGAAGATTTTAATGCCAACAACCATCAAACTTGATTTCCCTTGTACCAATAACATTGCTGAATATGAAGCCTTGATAGCCAGACTCGAGAATGCCATAGAACTGAGATTCAACAAATACGAGTCATTGGTGACTCCTTGCTCGTCATAAACCAAGTTCAAGGGATTTGGAAGGTCAAAGAAGAAAAATTAAAACCCTATCAAGAAAAAGTGGAAAAGAGGATAAAATATTTTAAGCAAATCACCTTCCAGCATGTAACTAGGGAAAACAATCGGTTAGCCGACACCCTTGCAACCCTTGTGTCGATGGTAAGCATTCCTTTAGAAGTCACCACGCTGCCATTTTACATCAGGCATAAGCATGACCCTTCCCCACCCAGAATCAAACAAAAAATAGAGCAACAAAATGAGAACGATGACGAAGTGTCTTTCATGGCCTCAGACGCGCTAGTCAAAGCGAAACCATGGTTCCAAGATGTGTTGTCCTTGTTGAAAGATGGGTCATACCCTAACGAAGCCACCAAAAAGGATAAGGAAGCCCTTCGAAAGTTTTCTATGGGTTTTCCAATAAGAGATGACCTTCTGTTCAAGAAATCCTTTGACGGGATCATCTTGCGGTGCCTCTACCATCCATAAATCGACCAAGTATTAACAAAATTACACAATGAAGGAGGTCATTCTGAGGCAACTACCTTAGCCCAAAAAATCAGACGTCAAGGCTATTATTGGACCACCATGGCTGAAGATTGCTGGAAATTTTTTAAGAGGTATCCCAAATGTCAGCTTTATGGAGACCTCATCCATGCACCGTCAATACCACTTAACTCAAGACCGCTTGTATGGCCTTTTTCCATGTGGGTCTTGATATCATCAGAATGATTTCAATAAAAGCCTCGAATGGCCACCATTACATACTAACAGCTACATAATACTTCACAAAATGGGTAGAAGCCGCATCATTTATCAAAATTGAAGCTCATCATGTTGCTCGTTTAATAAAGAACAACATTGTTTTTAGATTTGGCATTCCTGAATCAATCATTACTGACAATGGAACAAACTTAAAAAATGAAAGGGTCACTAAGGTGTGTAAAACATTTAAAATAATGCAGAAATTCTCCACACCCTACTACCCTCAAGGAAATGGACAAGCAAAGGCCACAAACAAAGGACTTCTCAGAATTATAAACAAAATAATAAAAGGTGACAAAGATTGGCACGAAAAGCTAAACGACGCGCTATGGGTCTACTTAACAACTGAGAAGACTTCGACGGGCATGACCCCATACTCATTAGTATATGGCATGGAGGCTGTGCTACCCATTGAAGTCGAGATACCGTCTCTTCGAGTGCTCATTCATAAAGATTTAGATGAGGAACAAAAGATCGAAGTACAAGTCGCTGCCCTCGACACTTTAAATGAAAGACGACTACGAGCAACGCAAAATATCATGCTTACCAATGTAGAATCGAGAGGGCATACCAAAGAAAAGTTGTTCTCCAACAATTCAGAGAAGGAGACATGGTACTTAAGAAGATCTTCCACACTCCTGCAAATCCTCACCTATTAGGCAAATTCAAACCTAATTGGTAGGGGCCATTTGTGGTAACCCGAGTGAAAATCAAAAATCAGGAGGGCTATGAACTCAACGACCCCATTAATGCAATGTATCTCATAAAATACTACCCGTAACATACTAAAAAAAAAAGTGGTGAAAACCTGAAAAGACATCACAGGTAAAAAAAAATAAGAAAAGAAAAAAAAAAAAGAATGAAAATAAAGGACGTGGTGAAAACCTAAAAAGGCATCATAGGTAAAAAATAAAAAATAAAATATATATCCTCCAAAAAGGAGACGCTAGTCCAAAATCTCAAGTACAAAATAAGTGCTTGCAAGCCACAATAATACTGCATACCCTAAGGATGGAGACTACTCCTAATCTCTTCAGGTTCCCAACAGAACCAACATGGGAAGTTATGGGAAGGTGACATGAATTGGAGACCCAAGAAACTTCTATGAACCCTGGGAAGAAAGTCGAGACCTCTCCAAGAAGGAAGCCCAGCAAGAACCCAAACAACTCATCATGGTTCTGTGAAACACAAAATGGGAGCTCCAAAGGCCAAGGGAAATGTCAAGACTCTTGAGCCCGCATCACACGATCTCACAAGGAAATCCTTTTCATCATATTTAAATAAATGAATAAAAAATAAATAAAGAAAATGGCCACCAAAGGGGTCGCAGGTGGCAAAAACTGCAAGGCCTGTCCCTCTTTGAAAATGCTCTTTCAAATTGACTATTAAAATCATTCATTTTAAAAAATCTTCCCTTTCTAGAAAGGACTTCCTCTATTACTACAAGAGGTTATACTGTTAATCGATATGCTCTTGCTCTCAAAGCTAACTTCCTATGCCTATTATGAAGGCTTGAAACTAGCCAGGCAATCCATGATTGTATGAGTATAACTGCCAATTACCACATATCGGAGATAGGTGAACCTCGCCAATGACGACATTTGCTAGTTTGGGAGCTTTTTCTTCTCTCGACAAGATCCCCTCAAGCAGAAAGAGGCGAACCCATCACCGTATGTGTGTATGATGGTCCGATAACCGACATTTTGGGACAAAAACCCTATAACTAGAGGAGATGTGTTTGTCAAAATTCAGTTAGAAAAGTGTGTGCAAATAAGTGGCCTTCTACATCGATGAATCATTTCCACACGTAAAGATTAGCAAATAAAACACCCCATAACTGGAGTGGTGGAGCAAAAAAAATCCCCAAAATAGGGGCAAAAAAAAAAAACCAAAACAGGGGCAAAGAAGAAAAAACCAAAATCCAATTCAAAAAATGTCAAACTCGTGCGACATAAAAGAGCTGAGACAGTAAAACGTCATACGCGTGCGACGTAAAAGAGCCGAGATAAAAAAACGTCAACCTTGTGCAGCGTAAAAGAGCCGAGATAGGAAAATGTAAAACTCGTGCGATGTAAAAGACTCGAGACAGGAAAACATCTAACCCCGTACGATGATAAAGGTTTGGTGTATTCAGAAAATGTCTAGCCCCGTATGACATAAAAGGTCGGTTGTATCCGTCTTATCGCGTATGACATTATTAAAGGTCGAGTGTATTCAAAAAATTTCTAACCCCGTATGACATAAAAGGTCGGGTATATTCGTCTAGCCCCGTATGACGTAAAGGGTCGAGTGTATTCATCCATCGTTGCATGACATTAAATTACTTAGAAGGCTCTACGGTTGTAGGAGCTAAACTTGCTAACTAAAAATTTGTTTTTCAAAAAATCTTTCTCATTTCAAAATTTTCATTATATATTATGTGCTTTCAAAAAATTTAATTTCTTTGTTAAACTCGTGACATGTCCAAAGCTTTGGGTTCTATTTCAAACTTCCCCCTTGTTTTCAAATTTTCTAATAAGACTTTAAAAAACGAAGGAGCTTGGACACCCGTATATGATGATTACCGCGTTGCTGCCTCATCTCACTCTTTAGAATTGACCAGACAAATATTTTCCTAAACAAGTAAAACCCATAAAAGACCTTAGGAAACCTTAAGGGAATCAAAGAAAATGCCAGGTCTAAACATTTGAAATTGTGAAAACCCCTAAGTTAAATGGCACGGCCAAAAAATCCATCTCGAGTTTCAAGCTTGTGTAACTCACCAACACCTCACACCAAAAACCCTAGGAGGAAAATGCCCTAGGTGGGTGAGTGGGAAGCGCAATGTCTTGGAGGGATAGTTAGTGTGCCCTCTGACTGCGAAACGTCAGGATAAAATTAAAATGTCTGTAGTGTCTACTTTTTTGCCACCCACTTGTCCTTCGAAGGACAGGGAGTGCCAAAGAGGGTCAACTGTGGTCACCCCATTTTAAAACTAGCAAATTCCATGGTTTTTCTAAACCCATAGGACCACGCTATTTCAGTAGACCCTTAAACTATAAACCATCATAATCTAGTGTCTCATCCTATGATCCATACCTAGCAAATCATGTAGCTTTTAATAGTTATCCATTCCACACCTAGTAAATCTCATAGTTTTTAGTAGTTATTCATTCTACACCTAGTAAATCTCATAGTTTTTAGTAGTTATCTATTTCATACCTATGGTTTTAGTAGTTATCCATTCTACACCTAGCAAATCCCATTATTTTAGTAGTTATCTATTCTACAACCTTATTGAGTCTACCGTAAAAAAAAATTAACGTGCCTCTTTGGGTAGGAGGTGTAGACCAGGAAATCAAAGAAAGCGAACGTGTAGGCCAAAAAAAAACTAAAAGAGAGAGAGAGAGAGAGAGAGCTCAGAGAAAAAGCTTAGAGATGGAGAGAGAGTCTCCAGGGAAAAAGCTTAGAGATCATGAAAACCTGTGAGAGAAAACCTAGATCTAGAGAAGCAACCTTCCTTAAACCAACTTTTAGCCTAAATTAACAAAACGCTAGTTCAACCAAGCCAAGGTTTGGTCAAGTTTCAAGAGAGAACAACTAAGGACATACGTACGGACATATGTACACAACCGTGGTTCTAATACGAGCGAGGTCTCAAAGCCTCGAGTGCCTCGAGCCACCTGGCTCGGCCAAGTATTTTCTTCATCATCTGTTTTCTTCTTCTTATTTTTTTATTTATTTTGTTAGAGTTATGAATTTATTCTTTCTTTTTTTTATGTTTCGTGCTTTTTGGATCGATGCTGGCTCTGCCACTGATCTGATAGCAGATCTATTCGCTTTTTAATACATTTGGCCTCATAACAGAATGTGATTTTCCCCACTCTCTATCACACTTTTAAAATCAGTTTGTGGTGTTCAGATCTAAGGGATCTTCCTATGAAGATCTCTCCAATTTGCATCATAAACAAGAGGCAATTGGAGAAGGAATATCAATATTTCAATTATTGCTGAATGGAAATGAAGCTATCCTGTCTTGACAACTCACGTGTCACACTAAAATTGCACTTGACATAGAGAATCAAACCTTTTTGGAAATAAAGAACACAATGTAAAAGAAGACACATGACCTAGACATGTGTGCCACAATTCTTTATTAGCTATGGAAGATGTGGCAGAAGTAGCCAAATCTCAATGTGGAAAGCTCCAAAGGTAAACCCTCCATCCTCATGACTACCCCCAAATGTCTTCCTTGTCATCAAGTCCTAGAAGAAACGATAGGAGGGAAAAAAGGTTACACTGCTGTTTAAAGTTTCTATGAGATTACTAACATGAGTTTACTAGAAATATTAGGGATACACAAGATGGAGGAAAAGTTAATAGGAGTAACAGATTTGGTTCCCTTTCTTTTGATTGGAATAAGAGAACCATATACTATTTTAACAAATTCTTGGTTGTGACAAAGAACATTAGAAGAAAAAAGATCAGGCACACCAGTCATATGTCTAGTAGCTTCGTACTCAATAATCCAAGGGGTTTTAGATAAATTTATTGAGGTATGATGAGCTAAGGCAAATGTATCTAATTAGGTAATAGGAGACTTAGAGAAAGGAGGATCCTAAATGGAAGCTTATTGCCTGAGATCAAGGAGCTCTCTTTAGGAATAGTCACCAACTCTTCTTCAAGTTCAATGTAAATTGCATCTTGCTGCTCATGCATAGAAGCAGCAGCACCTTCGCTGAATTTGCTCGAGAAAAGTTAACGTTTAGGGTGTGGTGTCCAACCGGATCCCAACATGTATCCCCTGTGTGTCGAGTCTTCCCAAAGTGGGTACACTTTAACTTGTCCTTCTCATCAAACATGGGGCTTTCACGATTGTGTCTGTCACCACGGCCTTCACCATTACTCCCAAAATGTCCTCCACCTCAATTACCACTTGAACTTGAGAGTAGAGGACATCTGTCTTTTTCGCCATGAGGCACTGCTATTCTCTTGCAACAAGTTTCCTCAAACTAAAGTATATTTAATTATTTCCAACAAAAAAACTCCAGATATAAGAGCATCATGTATCCTATTGCACCCTAAAGAATAATATGAAGACACAACCTTGAAGAATATACTGCTCTTCTCCAACATATACTATAGAAAACAGCCACAAGAACATCCCTCCAAAGAACATGGAAAGCTATCATTGGGTAGTGCCATCTATAAAAGCATGGTGCTCAATAACTCCTAAAGCCTAACTCGGACTAGGCATCCTGCTGACGAGAAAGGATCCCAACTACTTGGCATGGTACTGTCCCAAAGCTCGCCTGAGTCACTATAAGCAACTCAAACTGTTTTCTTGACTCGGCCGAGTCCAAAAAGCTTACGAAGTCTATAACATTTTCAATTAGAAAAGCTGAATCAACCTCCCTTTCTTCCATATTCATTACCAATTGAGCCTAGATAACCCATGACGTATTTTTCCAACCTCTATCGATTCCAAACATCAGTCTCGGTAAATAAAACAAATAAATATTTGAGGAATTTCTTTTGGGCAAGCTTTCTATGCTTCCCCTACAGCATAAAACTCATATACTCTCACTTATCCAACAGTCCATTCTGAATGGAGGGCTAAGATTGCCCCAATCACAATGTCATGTATCTACACCATTTTATTTTTAATTTTTTTCTATAAACTATTTTGATACTAAATTTTGGATATCCATTCCTCTATCGCACTAGCAAAAAATATAAAAAAAAATATTATCAATAAAATAATATAATCAAAATACCTTTGAAAGTTTCAAGGGGTATTTTGGTCATTATATTTTATCGAAAATTATTTTTAAAAGTTTTTTTATAAGTGCGCACCATTTAGAAGATTGTATGTACCAAATTTTATATTCATACAATTTGTATAAAAAAATTAAAAATAAAGTACTTTAAGATGTCGGATCTAAGATCAAACGGTGAGTGGCTCTCTTGATCAAAATTGGATAGCTGGATGGTAGCGGGAGGATAGAACTTCTATGCTATATGAGAAGTATAGGAACCTTTCCCATTTCTTTTTGCATTAGGAGTTGGATGACAATGTTTTCTCACGAAGATTTTCGCAACCCAAGCTCAATCCACCATGAAAGTTCTTTCGTAATCTTACTTTTTTAATCTTATTTTTTGTAATCTATCAATTCCATAAAACCTCAAAATCTCATATTTGCAAGATATTGATACCTAGATACCGTTTCACGGGAAATTTCATTGCATGTACACAAATAAAATCAACTTTTCAACATTTTAAATTTTTATTTATAGGCTTTCTTGTCTTAATGGTTTCCCCTTTTCAAAAAGATAAATCTTAGTTTTCTGTATTTCTTATTTTCCAGAATTTTCCCAAATTCTTTGGGATTTTTTGTCCTTTCCCTTGGTCTCAAACAAGATTCGGCAAGTCCACTAGAAACTCCTTGAGTTGACTTGCTGTAGGCAGAGTCCGGGTTACAAAGAACCGTTGCAACAAAACCGACATCAGGCAACGAAAACTGACGAGTGTTAGGAGCACCACGTGGACAACACAGTGATGAACGTCATCCACAGTATCCCTGCCTCACAGCACATGACACAAAAGTCAAAAACTCAAAACACGATGTTGTGATGTCAACCAACACCTCATGAAGGGTAGCACGTCAGTCAAAAGTCATTTCTCGTAGTAGGACGAGGCACAAACTGAAGAAGAACGAATCCTTCAAGATAGAAGAACGAATCCTTCAAGATAGATCAATTATGCTTATTTTTGTACTGGAATCGATCAGAGGAATAATCATTTGTGAAAGGGAAAGGATTTTAACCAACTACTGTTTTTGTTACTCTTAAAACGTCACACAAAATCTCATTGATAGACATCCAAGACCTATTATAGCAAACCGATTCAAAGAGAAAGTAATGAAACACGGAAATGCAGGCATCTTGGAACGCATGCCGACCATAGCCCTTACATGCTGCTAAGGCAAATTCCATTGGACGCATTTAGAAAGGCACTAAAAAAGAAAAAAAAAATTACTGAGGGCTTATTTCAACAACAACTAATCTTATTGAGAGTCGATTATTTTATCTGAATTAATATACTCTATAACCTATTATTTTGTTAGTTGTTTGGTAAACCTTTTTAGCTATTTCTTGTTAAAAAACTCAGTTTCAGCAAGTTACTGTGAATAAAGTAAAAACAGTTTTTTAAAAACTCAAACTTATACGTAAACTTCGTGCAATTTTATATCGATTAATATCATGAAGGGTGCTGCCAAATAACAACCAATTCATTATCAAGATTACTTTTATTGAAATAATGAATTATCAATGATAACAAGCCCTAAATTGCACAGCTCTATCTGCCACTACCAAATTCAAAAATGCATCTCAAAGTTATGGCTCCAGACGCAATGAGATCAATGGCTCCATACTTTATAGAATGCATAAAGAGAAAATTTCCTTTCCAATGAAATATGAAAATGCAAATAGTTTCAAGAAGCTGACAGCAAAATTCTTAGTGTCAAAATTCTTACTAGCTGTAATACCTGGTGGAGTCCCACAACAGAGGCTCCAGTCATCAATATGTTCAACATCCAGTCCAGTAAACCAGGAACCCAAGGAGACATCCTCATTCGCATTCCTTTGTAAAATAGGTCTGCAAAAAAAAATCCAGCAGATTCTTAGACTAAATTGTAGATATAATCAGTAGTTGATGATTCATGATAAAGGCTATATAGATTTTCCCCCTTTTTTTTTGAGGCCCACCTGTTAATCGATATAAAGGTTGCTCGGTCCTTGGAGATAGCATTTAGTTGCTCGGTTGCATGAAAGAAATATTTTGTTTCCTTCCTCTACAAATTTCCAATTTCAGGTTCATGGTACTTTTAACTCCTCTGAGACAGACAGAATATTAAAATGTTTATTAATGGTCCCCAATCAGTCCACTGAGATGGAAAACTACTGCATCAGAATATATACATATATATACAAAGATAAAAGAAAAAGTTTATATAAGGTTGCAAACTTAAAAGGTAGAATTAAAGATGCACCCCCAAAATCCATGGGAAAATGTTGTTTTAATGTTGAAAAACCCTCTAAATGATTATCTAAAGATATAAATATGAAAAAATAAAAAATTTTAGTCCCGGAAATAATGCATCTTGCATTACATTATCTAGACCGTCATTTTTCAATATTTTTATGTGTTTATAGATTTCCTTGATTTTAACCATTTTTTAGTTTAAAATTTTAATAATTAGAAATGGAAATAGAATTTCAGATAATCGAAAGAATTTTTACACCAAAATTATATGTTATGAAAAAATTTGGAGGTGCACCTTAATTAGATTGTTCAAAGTTGCAACCTTCTAGCAACGACACCCAAAGAGAAAAGCCAAAAGATTTCCTACTCCTGCTCGAGTATACCATCTATTTACTCCCTTTGGTATAACACATGCTAGAAATTTATTTTAGATCTCAAATTTGGGCATGCAATCTCTACCACCAATAAACTAATATCAGGAAAAAAAATCCAAAATAGACTCTCAAAATACTAAAAAAAATATAATACAACAAGATTGAATAGAGACCGTCCAATTTTTGAAGAGCTAAATCTAAGTGTCACAAAACTCAAAATTCAAATTGTGTCGTTTGAAAATAATCATCTAAATTTTAGACTAACATAATCTTTCTAAATGGTATGATCCCACGGGAGCATAGTATATATGCTCAAGAAAAAATGCACCATTATTGGATGGAAGTATAACCAACGGGTCATTTTCCTCCAATGAAATGGACTGGAATTGAAGGGGGACCTACGCCCATTGGTATCACTTCATTACCTAGGCATTGATAACCCTCATGGAATATGGTTTTCCACAGTACATTGATTAGAGTAAATTTTCTCATAACTACAAATATCATCCCTGCACATAACAGTTACATGACTCAAGTGACTTTCTTTTGTGCCAGAACTGGTCCAGATTTCATACAGCCCATATAAACACGAGGTTTTGACCTATGGCGTGCCAGTGTAGATGCCATCACACCTGAGCAGATATGCTATTAGGCCAAATTCAAGTGGACCGACCAAAGTGATTTCACAGAGAAACAGAATAACTGGCCAGGATTGACATGTTCGTTATCATCACAGATTCCTTGGTTCGGATCGAAGAAGCAATGTCACTCGATCATTATCAAACTGACGGCAATCTTTTTCTATTCGTGAGGTCCCAACAGAGTGCCTTCTAATACGCCATGAATTAGATCAGAATCATTCTCAACGAATCCATAAGAAGTGATTCAATTTTTTTCATCGGGTCCGGGTGGAGACCAGAGATCTTGAGCAAAACTTTAATGTAGAAATCAGCATCCCATTTTGCAACAGCAGTTGAAAAGTATATTGGGTCTTTGAAGACAACTCATGGTAGCCTTCTATGTGGTTCTGCAAAAGAAATGATCCCAATCTGCATAAAGAGCTTGATATTACCAAAATTGGCATCTAAGTAGTTCTCCTCTCTAAATTTAATGTAGTTTCTCATCTACAATTTTAAGATACTTTCTCTCTCTCTAAATTTTAAAATTTGATATAGTTTCTCTTTCTAAAAATTTTGAGATATTTTTTTTCAAAAAAATTTAAACAGTTCTTCTCTCTATAAAATTTAATGTAGTTTCTCTCTCTAAAATTGTAAGATACTTTTTCTCTCTCTCAAACTTAAGATTTGAGATAGTTTCTCTCTCTAAAATTTTAAGATGCTCTCTCTAAAACTTTAAATTTGAGTTGTTCTCTCTCTAAAATTTGAGATAGTTTTTCTCTAAAAATTTTCATGTTTTATCTTTTTAAAAAATTTCAGGTACTTCCTCTTTCTAAAATTTGGTATAGGTCTTTCTCTAAAATTTTTAACGTGTATCTGAAAAAATCGATCCTTTTCATGAAAGGTCAATTCAACCAAAATTTATTGAATTGAGATTTCCAAAATTTAGGCTCAAAATGAGCATTACAAAATAAACCAAATACGATTGGCCGGGTATTTTTTTAAAAAAATGACTCCTAAAAATCTGAATCCAAAAAACAAAATGGGTAAAAGAATTTCTAATTTTAACAATATACCCCAGTAAAAAACCAAGCCCAAGATAATCAAATTAACAACCAAAATCAAACAATTAAAACCAAGCTAGAGATAATCAAACTAACAACCAAAATTAAACAACTAAAAAGGTCGAGACGAAACCTATCCAGTATGGCAGTCCCATGCTGTCAATGTCTCATATTGGCCGCCAGTAAAAAGCTTATCAGAATCCCCAGGAAGGAAGGGCAATCACACAAAATTGCCTGCTCAAAGAACAGCCCTTAAGAGCCACATAAGTTCCCCGCAAACAAAGCAAGAGACCAACAAACATAATTTAAACACTGTCCAACGAAGGTGAAGAATAGCCTTATTGTATACTTTTCCTAAACAATAAAGTCAGAAGTGTGTACAGTAGAGAGTGCATGATCTAGGGGCAACTTGAAGATTTCATTTTTTTCCAAAGGAAGTATAATATATGTTTTATGCAGTATATTATCTTTACTTGTTTTTTCATTTCTCGACCTGATCCAACTGGGTTTTAGTCTAGCTCAAACCCAACCCAAATACCTGACCTGACCAAGAAGCATGACAGTACGCCTACGAATAGTATTCTTTCATGCTATTGGGAGTCATTCCTAAAATTCCCTCGTACTTTTGTTACGGAAAAGTAAGAATGCTTTTCGTAGGGTTTTTGCTTATCCTTAACCTTCCCACTATATTATGGGATAGATTCTTTCATGCTGAGTCATTCCTAAAATTCCCTTATGCTTTTGTTTCGATTGGATAGATTCTTTAATGCTATTGAGAGTCATTCCTAAAATTCCCTCATACTTTTGTTTCGGAAAAGTAGGAATGCTTTTGGTAGTGTTTTTGCCATCAGTATATTATCCTTAACCTTCAAATTTTATTATCCTCATGTTTCCAAAAACTAAGAATGCTTTTGGTAGTATTTTTGCCATCAGTATATTATCTTTAACCTTTATTGGATAGATAGGTATAATTATTGATTATATTATTGGATTGATATGTATAATTATTTTTGTTGTGTTTTAAATAATTAATGAGATGATAAACATTTTTAGATATCGGAGGTGATTGATTATTAAGGTAATAAATCCTCTCCAATCCTCACTTTTTTTCATGTCATACTTAAATAAAGTAAGTTTGCGTTAAAAAATACTTTTCAGGAGTATTTTCATTTTAGTTATTTTCCATCGATGATTTAGGCCTAAATCACTGAAAAAGATATTGCACTAGGCAAATTTGATAGAGAGTAAAACTATAGTATTCTCCATGTATAATGTGATGAAAATAGAAGGTATAACTATTTTCCAATTATATTTGAACCTCAACCACATATTAGAAGGTATGCCACTCTCTGTGGACAATTTGATGAACATAAGCGTACGATGCAACTTAAAATGCCAGACAGATAACATGCAACAACCACACCAATTTTATGAACATAGCCGTGACATTTATGAACATAGCGGTGACATAATTTTATGAACATAGCCATCATATGCAACGTAAAAGAGCTCAAAGCCATGACCTGCAGCTAGCAATGAGTTAGAGCAATGAGTCAGCTATTACATGCAATATGACATAGCCATCACATGCAACATAACATAGCCATCAGACATGAGAGAAGAGGACGAGCCAGAAATATTGGTGCAATCTAATGGGGTTCTTGTATTTATAAAGAATAGGTAAGTAAATGCTAACGATTTCTTAACGGTCATAAGTTTCTATAAGGCCTATGATTTATAAAAACAAAAAAAAGCTTTACCTTAAATTTTTTTTTTGTTTTTTTCTTATTTTTTTTTTTACAATCATAATGTTCAAGCCGAGATGAGTGTTGTAAAGGTTTTCCAATAGTTAAATTGCAATTTTTTATAAGTTATGAGATGGGGCATTACTTATTTTGATGGGCGGCAACCTATCAAACCATTTTCCCTAAATAAAAATAGCCCTCTTTATTTTATAATTCACATCTAAGTCCTAATTTTTCCATGGTGAATATTATATTTTAATTTTATTTTCTTCTTAATACTTCTTAATACATTCAATTAAGCACCAATTTGGGAGGTTTATATTTCTCACCATCTAACATTCAAGTCCTAATGTTTCCAAGGTGAATATTGTATTTTAATACTATTTTCTTTTTCAATACATTCGATTAAGCACCAATTTGGGAGGTTTATATTTCCCACCATCTAACCTTTGAATAAAATACTGAAAAGGTATTTTTAAAATAAATAATATGACTAAAATACCCGTACAATTTTTTAATTTGCAGAGGTGTTTTCTATTTCACTTAATTATAATGTTATAGGTGTGTTACGTTTTGAGAATTATGGGTCCCCAAAATTTGAGCTCTACGAGAAATATATCAAAAAGAATAAAATTGAAATACAAAATTAATGTAACAAAGTAGGATTTAAGTATAAAATATAAAATATTAATTCACTGAAGGTATGATCTTTAATCGAGTAAAATGACGGATCAGATTTATGTAGCTAACCCCAATTACTTGGAAAAATGTTATAATGATAATAACCCCAATTAATTGGAAAAATGTTATAATGATAATAATGATGATGAGATAGACGATTTAATGCTTTGTTCATAATCTTTTATTTTAATTTAAAATACTCATAAAACTAAGGATTTTTTTATTCATTTTCTAAAATAATAATGTCTTGATATTAAAAACATAAACTTTAAATCGTATCTCAATTTTTTTGAGGACAAGATCTACGCTTTTAGAAAACTTAAAATTCAAATTTTCTCTTTTAAAACTAGGGAAAATTTCATATAAAACCCTAATTCCTCATATTATTTAATGGTAGACTATCCTTTTATTTTTCTTTCAAGCGAAACCCCTCAAGATTTTACCGTACCCCAACATCTCTTATCTCCCTCTTTCATTGACTTTGATCATAAAAATTAACCCCAAAATATCTTTTTATACCATTTCAACCCAAAAACTTTTTTAATAGGTGAAAAGGGAAAAAGATGGTTAAAATAGTTTTTGGGTTGAAATCCTATAAAAAGATTTTTGGGGCTAATTTTTATAGTCAAAAGTCAATTAAAGAAGGAGATAAGATATGAGGGCGTCAGTAAAATCTTTAGAGGTTTCCTTATGCCGTTTAAAAGAGAAACGGAATGAGGGTCTATCATTAAATGATATGAGGAATTAGGATTCTATTTGAAATTTTCATTTAAAACTAATTATCTAGTCATTCTCATGTGGTTCCAAAAGTTAACATCGAAAAAAGGGAAATTTATCAAATTACACCTAATTTTTTCAATAATTTCCATTTTATATTTTTCGGCCATGTCTAATAGATATTTTGAAATTAAACAAAAAACCAAGAAAAATTATTAGCCCCCCCTCTTACCGCAACTTTCTAGGCATACCCCCTTAAACCACATTATTAACAACAAAATTTTTTTTTTTTTCACGTACTTCCAAGTTATAAAAAAAAAAGTTAATTGTTTTGATCCGAAATACGCCCACCTTTTAACCTACGTTTCTTTCACTTGTCTAAAGCCCCCATGTATGTGTTTATATATGAAATTTTGAAAAAAAAAAAAAACAACATTTTCTTTCTGGTTTCCATCTAAACTCTGTCCAATAAAGGAAAACATCCATGTACCGTTCTGGCTAAGATTCGCCTCAAAACCGGAAGATTTTTTAGAACTTAAGAAAACAGGGTAAATTATAAGAAAATATTTTAAAATATATTATCACAAACCAACCAACTAAAATAACATTAAAAATGAAAGAAAATAATGGCATGTTTGGTTTGCGTGAAAATGTTTTCCAGAAAATATTTTTATATGAAAAAATTCTCACGGTTGAGTGTGGAATATTTTCATATCAATTGATCTTAATGCATCTATTCACACCAATTGGCAACTAATTGATGTAAAAATATTTTCACATTTAACCCCATAAAAAAAAAATTGCATGTGAAAATATTTTCACACGAACCAAACCTACGGACCTAGAACCTTGAGTTGGCAGCCTGAGAAGAAGATGTCCGTGCAAGGGGAACCATTGTCTTTTTAGAGTCTTGGAGCTTTGAGATAGAGACACTAGGGGCCATGTATAAGTAGATTTATTATTTACATGGCCCCAAACGCCTTTGCTTTCCATCTTTCGTAAGCTTGATTTTTGACGGTAGTTACAACTAAATGTGATGTTGGCTAGTATTTGCTATATATTGTCTTAAGTTTGGGTTTCAAACCCCCTCAGTCACAATTGCACCGTCTATGACGTCTAGAAATATTTACATACCAACAAAAAGGACTTATGACAGTAGAGAATCACAAATCACTTGTAACAGTTCAATTAACAGTTCAGTGGATTTTTCAAGTCCCATGTCAAGGCTTCATATTTAGCTATATAGTTAGTGCATAAAAACCTACAGGCTTACATTTAGAAATAATATTCCTTTATGTAAAATACAAAATTGCAAATCAATTATCTCAACCTCCCCAGATATGAATTTAGGCAAAATAATAAAAAGAATGGATTCTGACCCCTCAAAATGGTTCTATCATGCAATATATTTTTTATGTCATCCATTTGAAATCTTCACGGGTCTACTTGATTGACACTATTTTCAAAGCTTCAAATGCCAAAGTTAAGTGTGAAAATAGATTTTAAATCCCATCACAAAAGGAATTGCCTTAACCCGTAGATAGGAAGGGTGGTGGGTGCCACAAAATGACCAACGATGAATAAATGACAGCTAATCTAAACAAAAAAAAAAAAAACCACCACAAAGGCTTGTAGATTAAATTTCTGGAAACCATGTCTACAAACACCATACCCTTTATTTACCGATAATAAATATCCAATTACAATAAATATAATTTGCTTTGAATAGCAAAGATTTTCCATTTCTTCATATTTCTTGGAACGCGGAGTTCTTATTTATCATGAAATCTAAAAGTATCGTATTTGACTTCCCCACTAGCATACTTAATCATTAGCACCATTTGCAGTTATATAAAACAATTTTGAAATATTTCTAACTTTTTCACAACAGCATGATGTCCTCCCATGTTAAACCTAAACTAAGGATTCCAATCTTGAGGAACAAACCTCTTGAATCTAGCAACTAATCTCAAAGAAAAAAGAAAAAATAAATTGGTAACAGCCTAAAAAATTTAATATCCGACAGCTAAAGAGGGATATTCTCATTTAGGATAATTAGATCTAGATATTTAAAAAGTCAAAATTCAATGTTCTTTTCAGAAAATAATTAT
This sequence comes from Amborella trichopoda, assembly GCF_000471905.2. The sequence goes on from NW_006497767.1 coordinate 879,713, forward strand.
CACTAGTTTGTTAGTTGGATCACAAAATTTGATATCGTAAAAATTCCTGTTGTATCTCTTTGAGAGGGAGTATGCGCACATTATGCTCCTGCACGATCCCACTATACATATTAAAGGAGAAATAGTTGCATAATTTAATTACATATTATCATTCAAACTCATTTTGAATCATGGATGAATGTGCATCAAACATATGAGTCCATGGCATAGCTCGGCTTAACAAATAAACCAATGTTCTGACAGTTATCCATAAAAATCTGAAGAAGGCACAAAAAATAACCTGTAATCATGAACGCCTCTGCAAATAACAAAATCACCCCATTCATTTTCTGTAACTGTACACATGAAATGTTGTTAAATAACAAGTCCCTCAGCAACCACAAACACCCCGATTGGGAACTCTCCATGCAAGACCAACTCGTTCATGCCTTGAGTCTGTTCATCCCATGCAAAACAGAAATGGGGCTTCACCGACCAGGGATGGGGAATGTAAATTCACACATACATGTGAGGAGGATGTGTTTACGTGGCTTCCCATATATAGTTATATGGGAGTGAATGTGGAATGTAGCTTTCCACAAGAGAGTGAATACAGACTGTAACGTGCAACTCCACACAAAAGATTACATGAGAGAGAGAGGCATCATAAGATGGCACTCTAGACGGCACCATCTCCCTCACTGCAACGCTCATGGATGTCCTTCATCCTCTCCACTGATTTGCAGATCCCACTACAACTCCAGTCAAAGGATGCCGCACATGGGTTCCCAGCCTGGGCTTTCCACTCACAATCTGCAATAATATAATCCATTATGCTTATTTGATTTAAGAGGATATAAACAGTGAATTTCATCAATTTGTAGTTCTTTATGCGAATATACATTTCAATCTCCATCCATTTACAGGTACCATGATAATCTCATCATTCCGACACTATTTAAACCTCCTTTTATAAGATTGGCAATGATCTTTACATGTTTCAGGATCGTCCCATTAAACAATTACATTACGACTAGACTGATTTGTAGCAATAAGAAAATAGAGAAAGTCATTTAAAAAGTCTGCATTTAATTTGTGGAAAATTAGAATCCTTACATTGATAGATGATAATGTGTTGGTAGGATACCAACTGATTAACACTCTTAACGTTTTAAATTTGGTAATAAAAAGATGATTCATGTTACCACTGTAAACACATGTTTAGGCACATCATCAACTTTCAGGGAACACAAAAATTTTGTGCCCCTTTTCTGGGGGCTAGCTTGATTTGTTTATACTGTGAAAGAGAAGAAAGATTATAATGGCTATAACTTATAAAAGAAGACTGCTAGATTTAAAGCAGATGATGATCTCCTCAAACCTCGAAAAACATAAATCCTATTGCAATCCCAACTCCCTCCCTTCAAACTTAATTATTCAGGCACATCTGTAATCTATTCAAAGTTTCAGTGGTCCATGTAAGAGTTTTACAATTGGGAGAGCTTTAGCTAAAATTGGAATGCATGCAAAGAAGCAAAGATCAAAAGCGACAAGGCAAGGAAAATTGGTTTTTAAGTTCAAATTCTTGCAACATCAGCTGTATTTCAGCATCTAAGGGCGTGTTATGATGCAGCGTATAACTTGCCTCAGCTCTGTTGTAATTTCACCATTAATGGCACTACAATATAAGCAGGCCCAATATGTTGTGGCTATTGGCTGCACATAAAATGCCCATTTAAGGCTACATATAAAGTCGAGCTCTCCTTGACTTCATGCCCTCCAAGAAAACCTTAAACAAATGTACCAATTGCCACAAAAATGAATGCTTTTTGAGCTGGTGTATAAGGGACAACATTGAATCACTTCCTGAGTCTTAAACAAATTTATTTGGTTTGGTGGCTTTAAATATCTAGAGAGCTTGTAAAAATGACATTTTATAGTGGAACATGCACGTCATTAGGAGTATGTGTGTTGGCTGACCAAGAGTTGAACAGTTTATGGCCCTAGTTATGTTCAAAACCCTTATCCCTAGGCAGTGGCACTACCGAGAAGGATTTACAGTGGGTCATCTTTTGTTGAGGTCGGAGAGATGACCAGGGATAATGTTTGTAGGATATGAGAACTATATGGTTGTACGCTTGTGAGAGCAAAGACAAGCCTCAATAACCTTCCGCACGGCATATACACATAATAGCCGAGAAATAGCCCTATCGAGGGACATGTGTACATATACATATAGAGCCCCTTTGCACTGTGGTAACAAGTATTAGACTTGCTCTTAAAGGGGAGGACTGAAATCCACAACGCAGGATCATGATTCTACTATTTATTAACGAACTTTGACAAGACAATCATGAACCCCTGCATTGAGACTGTAGGTCATGGGTCTTAGTTGGGTCGGATAAGAAAGCAGTAGCAGATCATGGTTCTTGGGTCAAGTGCATTGCCCTTATTATCGTTAATTTTGACCCATTGGTACCAGTCCACTTCTAAAATATTTTATTTTGGTATTAGAAATGTTTTTCTGATCTTTTACAAATTTTTTCAAAATTTTAAAATTTTTATTCTATTGTAATATTCATTAAGAGCAGCTTTGAAATATTCAAAACTTGAAAGAGCAGATGTAGGGACCAAGGATCCATCCCCAAAATGTGTGTGCCACCAACATGTGGGGCGTGGCCTTGTGGGGCCACACAAATCCCCTAGGGTGGCACGCCCCACTTATTTTTCTAAAATGTGCCATTTTTAGTTAATAGTTTTAGTTAGAAATCTTTCAAATTTAAAAAAGATTTGATTCCTATTCAAGTGAGAGTTATGTTTCAAAAATTTATTCTAACTAGGAGTTTGGTTTGACCAAAACTCTAATTATTTTTACTTCTTATAGATTTTGAAAAGATTTTAGGAAGTTTTGGATTGGTTATAATTCTAATTTAAATAAAAGCTGGACGTGGGTCAAATATTAGGGGATAAGATTCCTAATTTGTTACTAAGGGTTCCTACAAACCTTAGTGAGGTTTTCATGCTATCTAAAACCCTAATAAGAGATAATTGCCTATAAAAACCTCCCATACCTAAAATTCCAGCAAGATCAAAAGGGACAAAAAGTGCGCCCATTGGTCAGGAAATCGGGTGTAAGGTGTATCAAGACCTATGAGGGTAACTCCAGGCAACATTTAACAAGTCTTCTCCATTTATTTACAAATCATATTATATGTTTTTCTGTGAATTTTCAAGAATGTATTTTGTACTCAAAACTATAGATGGAAATTGGTTATTGCTCCTAGGTTGTGTTTAGGGTTTTAATTTTGATTTACAGCAATGTTTAGTGACCCATGTAACTAGAACTCAGGTATATTGAATAAAAAAAACAGGAAAATTTTTTAATTTACTACCTTGAGTTCCACATCGCCACTTTTTCAAATCAAGACAATCTAACCTGAGGTGCCTCAAGGAAGGACTGCTTTCAGTTCTATGGGAAAAGACTTGGACTTGGGCAGCATCTCCAAAGGGGAATTCTGTTGAGTCTTCTTTTAAGCAGTCTTGAGTGGTTTTTCTTGTCATTGGGGAAGCCTCCTGATACAGAAATATGATTGTCTTGCAGGTTCTCAATGAAGAATATTGCCAGCGCTCTTATAGAGGTAATCCTATTCCTCCAAAGACCACGACGCAGACCCATTTTTTGGTTCCTAAACGACTATACAAAAAAGAAAAATAATAAAATTTTGAAGTTCACAAAAAATTGGGGGAAAAAACCCACAATCCAATTATCTCTCTGAATCTTCATCTAATTTCAAATCTCTCTTTCTCGATCTCCTTATGATAAGTCACATTAAAAAGTTATCCATTTTCCATAATTAATAATATTTAGATATAAATGCGTAAATATGTTCCTCTCAATTTCTATACATTCCACAAGCCTAGCCAAAAGACCTAGTGGGATGAAACAAAAAATAAATTTGTAGGGTTTAAATGCTCAAAAGATAATTTGCATGAACTGGTAGATATTATTAACTACGATTTATTTATGTATATTTTTAGGGTTTGTGTATTTTGAACTATCAATATGTTATAGCCTTGTTGACAATTTGATATTATTCTTTGAAAGTTAACATGCATAAATAACACGGTATACCGACAGCAGCATCAAGTTTAGACCTAATTGGGGAGACCAGCCACATTTTAGGTCCGTCACCTACAGGCGAACACTCAAAAAGTATATGAACAAATACATGAAAGCAAGTTTTACCTGCTGTATCTGTTTTTATCTGACTTGCCAAAGCAACCAATCACTAGAGTCCGTCAATATTACTACCAAAAGATATCCAAAGGTGCTTCCTCAACAACGTTTTAGGCAAAGTCACCAACACGAAAAAGTGTCTTGTAGGGCCATCCATAGTGGGGCATAGACTATCAAAGATTTATAATATAATCAAGGTGGAGGGACTAGTGAGGAGTTATGGGGAACTCCAAGAGGAGAAAGGAGGGGAAGAGAGTGGGATACAAGAGGGCAAAAAACAGTAAGATGGAAGTGACAAAGGGAAACAGTAGGGAGAGGATAAGGGGTGAATAAGGGAAGACAACCAATGAAAAATCATAGGTATAAAAAGCTCCACCTCATAAGCGATGTGAATAATTGAAATGGCCCCCCCTTTACAGCAAACAAAAATCGCATCAAAACAGTCTCCACAAACCAAGTGAGTCATCTCTAAGACATCGCACAATGTTAAGGGAGCCTTCATCAAGCAATGAAGACCCTGGGTAGGGAGCAAAGCAAAAGAGTAAACCATGGTCCCTGGGTAGGGAGCAAAGCAAAAGAGTATACATGGCATGGCCCCTTTCTTTTAACAAACACTAAAGAAATGGCCTACATGTTGCAACAAGCCATCCTAGACCATCTCTCCAAATACCCACGACACCTGGGGACCTTGGATTATTTACTGATCTCCCATGGATGATAGACTTCCAAGAGACGCAACAAGCCATCCTAGACCATCTCTCCAAATACCTATGACACCTAAAGACCTTGGATTATCTACTATTCTCCCATTGATGATAAATTTCCAAAAGTGAGTCCAGAGAGGGTCCAGCAGGTTGCTGATATCGCCTCTCGAGGACCCACTGTCAACCATCTTGAGCCAATCAACCCAGAAGTCCAACACTCTTAACATCTCTTAACTCCTTGAAGAGTTGAAAATAATCTAGGGCAAAATAAAGAAGAGAGAAGGAGAGATGTAGAAAATTTTAATAGTAGAAAGAGAGAGAAAAAAGAAGAAAGAGGAGAAGAGAGAGAAAGAGATGTAAGAAAGAGACAGATGGAAGAGAAGAGAAGGAGTGTGGCATATTGGTCAAGAACCCCATGCACCACTTATTTATATTTATAAGATGACCCATTTACAATAGTGCCCTTGATTAATGAAATAGGACATGCAAATCCTAAACAAAATCATCATCACCATCATCATCATCAAAGCCTTTTCCTTATTATTTAGGGTCGACTACACGAATTCTAATCCACCATTCTGCTCTATCAAGGACCATACCCTCAATAAGGCAATAAGTCACCATATATTTTCTCACTACTTCCAACTACATCCTTTTTGGCCTACCCCTTGTCTTTTTTGGACCTTTCACTTGAACCAATTCGCACCTCCTAATGGGTGTTGTATTAAGTCTGCAATGCACATACCCAACCCACCTCAGTCTATTTTCTCTTATCTTATTACCTATTAGAGCTACATCTAAGTTCTCCCAAATGTATTCATTTTGAATTCTATCCCTTCTTGTCTTGCCACTCATCCATCTCAACATCCTCATCTCAACTACACTCATCCTATTGGTATGTTGTTTCTTGACTACCTAACATTCCGCCCATAAAGTAAAGCTGATCTCACAGATGTCCTATAAAACTTCCCCTTCAGCTTCATTGGTATGCGGCGATCACATAAAACTCTAGTTGCACATCTCCACCTCGCTCACCCAACTCTAAGTCTATGTGTGACTTTTTCCTCAATCTCTCTATTTTCCTAGATTATCTACTCAAGATATCAAAAATGCGCTCTATTTGGTATCTCTTGGCCATTAATCTTAACTATTTCCTCGTCTCTACTCCTAATATTACTAAACTTGCATTCTATATACTCTCTCTTAGTCTGGTTAATTTTAAAACTTTTTTAGATTTTAGAGCATCCCTCCGAAGTTTTAACTTTGTGTTGACACTACTTCGGGTCTCATCAAATACAACAATACTCATTATTTCCAACACTCCCCTTCAAGCTAGTGCATCAATATCAACCATGCCCAGCTTGCTTGTAATATCTTGTAGCCCATCCTGTCCAACAGCTATAATGAAGATATATGCAAGTTGACCTTTAAACTTCACGAGGAGTATGAATGATCTTGGCAACAACTTTCTCTCTAATGAAGTGACAATCTACTTTAATGTGGTTAATCTTTACATGAAATACAAAATTGCAAATATGAATGGAAGCTTCATTGTCACTATTAACGCCCAAATCAAATAGCAAACTTTAGATCCACACTATTTCACAAGTACCACAAGCTATAACCATGTGTTCTTCTTGAACCACATTTTGTTTCTTGCTTTTCCAAGAAACCAAATTTCCTAAAGCAAAGGTGCAATAGCCAGTTGTGAATCCCTATTAGTTTGGCATCTACCTTAATCAGCATAAGTGTAAATGGCAACATCAGGATGCCCATGATTGGATGAAAACATCCTCTCCAAGGACCAGACTTGAGAATATCTTAATATTTGATATACGGCATCAAGATGTGGCTTACGTGATGCATACATAAATTGGTTGACCACACTAACCGCATAAGAGATACTTGGTCGTGTGATCATGAGGTATATGAGCCTGCCCACTATTTGGTGATATTGGTCAAAGTTTTCGAGTAACTCTCCCCTTTCTCCATGAAGTTTATGATTGACTTCTATAGGACATCTTAGTTTGTTGTAATAGGTCCAGCACATATTTTCTCTGGGATATGGCTATCCCTTTCGTTTATCTTGCCACTTCAGCTCCTAAAACATACTTAAGGAGACCACTTTCAAAATAATAATAATAATAAACTTAAGGAGGCCTAAATCTTTAATATTGAATACCTTCCTTATAAACGATTTAAGATCCTCAATGTCCTTCATATTGTCGCCTAACACAACAATATCAACATACACTATATGAGTTGTAATCCCAACACTATTCTTCTTTACAAATATGTATGATGAGCCTGACTTCTTTTAAACCCAAGTTTCAGCAGTGCCTTACTGAATTTTTCAAACCACATTCTAAGAGACTATTTAAATCCATAAATCGCCTTCTTTAACATGCACACCTTTCCTGTGTCCCGCTTAATCTTACAACTTGGAGGCGTAACCACAGATTTCTTCTTGGATATCTCCATGCAAGAATGCATTCTTTACATCTAATTGGTGGAAAGGCAAAGATTTATTAGCATTTAGCAGCTAGAGAAAGAATGATCTTCACAATGTTCAACTTGGCCAAAGGAGCAAAGTTTTCTTGGTAGCCTATGCCAGGAATCTAATGAAGCCGTTTGCAAACATTCCTGCCGTGTACCTTTTAATGGCGCCATCAACTTTGTATTTCACAGCATATATCCACCAACTATCCAACGACCTTCTTCCATTTAGGAAGATTGGTGATTTCCCATGTATTATTTTGCTCAAGTGCTCGCATCTCATCACCCATGGCAACCTTCCATTGAGTTTGTGAAAGCGCCTCTGCAACACAGGAAGGTATCGAACAGGAGACAGAGCTTATATGAAGGCACAATAAGAAGAAAACACTGAATTATAGGATACATAGTTCCCTACAGGATGTTGAATGCAAGAATGCTTACCCTTGCATGCAACAATGGATAAGTCTAAATTAGGACTCTCTGAGAAGCTGAAAGACACACCTAAGCCAGGAACAGTTTCTGATTCTGAGTTAGCATACGAGGTATAATCGTTTAGAACTTCTAGTTTGTACCATCTTCTTTCTCGTAATATATGTCTTCAGCTCCTTTTCTAGGTGTACACCATTCTCTTCAAATAAATGTGGTGTAGGAACTAGAAGAGGAACCACTGATATGCCTCTTCACTAAATGGTATCTTATTCTCCCCCTAAAGAGAGCAACCATGACCAGTAGATGAGAAGAAGGGAACATAGTCAAAGAAAATAACATCCATAGAGACATCATGGATTTTGTTAGTAGGTTCAAGAACACTTGAATCCCTTTTGATGAGATGGATATCCTAGAAAAACACATTTGATGGCTTTAGAATCAAGTTTGTCCGTCTTCAAATCAAGGATGTGTACAAAAACATATGCAACCAAACACTTTGGGAGGTACAGAAAATAAAAGAGAGTTTAGACGAAATAATTTCAGCAAGAGACTTGCCCTCAAGAATGCGAAAGGGCATGTGATTTATTGGAAAGGCAGCAAGGAGAACCCCTACAGACCAGAAAATTTTTGGGAACTTCTTTCCTAGCAAGAGAGCTTCGGGTGATATCCAACAAGTGCCTATTTTTTCTTTCAGCAATGCCATTTTTGTTGAGGTGTGTACAGACACGTTGCTTGGAACTAAATCCCTTGATAGATAAGGTAATCTCCGATTTGGTTTGACACATACACCCATTGTTAGGACATAAGACTCTAATTGTGCATCATATTGAGTTTTAATGTGATAAACATGAAATGGATTAGCAACTTCATCTTTGTGTTTCATTAAATAAATAGTTGTTAATCTAGAACAATCATCTGCAAATGTAACAAATGCTGGAAACCAAGCACAGAGGCAACTGGAGAAGGAATATCAGCCTTTTTATTAATGTTGAATGGAAGTGAACCTCTATCATGTCTTTACAACTCACAAATATCACACTGAAATTGCACTTAACCCAGAGCTTCAAACGTTTTTTTTTGGGTAAGCAAGCTTCAAACCTTTTTGGAAATAAAGAACGCAATGTAAAAGACGACAAATGACCTATACCTGTGTGCCACAAATACACCATTTCTTTATTAGCTAATGAAGATATGGCAGCAGTAGCCAAGACTCCATCTGGAGTCTCAAAAAGGTACAACCCTCCATCCTCACAACTACTCCCAAATGTCTTCCTAATCATCATGTCCTAAAAGAAACAATGGGAGGGAAAAAAGGTTACGCTGCAGTTTAAAGTCCCTGTGAAATTACCAACAAGAGTTTACTAGAAAGATTGGGAACACACAAGGTGGAGGACAAGTTCACAGCAGTACCAGACAGTTCCCTTTCCCTTGATTGGAATAAGAGAACCAAATGTTGTTTTAATAGATTCTTGATTAGAACAAAGAATATAAGAAGAAAAAAGATCAGCCACACCAGTTATATGTCCAATAGCTTCGGAATCAATAATCTAAGGGATTTTAGATAAATTTATTGAGGCTTGATGAGCTGATGCAGATGTACCTCATTAGGCAATATGAGACTTAGAGGAAGGAGGGTCCCGAATGGAAGCTTATTGCATGAGATGAAGGAGCTCTCTTTAGGAATAGTTACCAACTCTTCTTCAGGTTCAAAGTAAGTAGCATCTTGCCCATGCATAGAAGAAGCAGCACCTTCACTAATTGTTGCTCAATTTGCTTGACAAAAGTTAATGTCTAGGGTGTCCAACCAGATCCCAACATGTATCCCTTGTGTGTCGAGTCTACCCACAGTGGGTGCACTTTAACTTGTCCTTCTCATCAATGTGGGGCTTCCACAATTATGTCTGTCACCACGGCCTTCACCTCTACTCCCAAAACGTCATCCACCATGATTACCACTTGAACTTGAGAGTAGAGCATATCTATCTTTTTCACCTATAGGCACTGACATTCTCTTGCAAAGAGTTTCCTCACACTGAAGAATTTTTAATTATTTCCAACAAAAAAATCCAGATATAAGAGCATCATGGATCCTACTGCACCCTAAAGAATAATATGAAGACACAACATTGAAGAATATACTGCTCCTCTCCAACATATACTATAGAAAACAGCCACAAGAACATCCCTCCAAAGAATATGAAAAAGCAATCATTGGGTAGTGCCAACTACAAAAGCATGGTGCTCAATAAATCCCAGAGCCTAACTTGGACTAGGCATCCTGCTGAGTTAGAAAGGATCCCAACTCCTTGGCGTACTACTGTAGCAAAAACTTGCCTGAGTTACGATAAGCAACGCAAGCTGGTTTTGTGGACTCGGCAGAAAACCTGGAACTCTGCAAATAAAACAAATAAATATATCTGGATTTCTCTTTGCACTAGGACTTGGACGACATTTGTTTTCTCACAAGATTTTCACAACCGAAGCTCAATCCACACTGAAATTTCTTCCCTAATGTTCTTTTTTGTAATCTATCTAATCCAACACATAGATTCCACATAAAACCTCAAAATTTCAGATTTGCAACATATTGAATGCCTACATACTGTTTCACAGGAATTTCTATTGCATGTACACCAATAAAATCGATTTTTCAACATTTTAAAGTTTAACTTATAGGCTTTCTTGTCTTAATGGTTTTCTTTTTTAAAATAAAAAAAAAATCTGATCAACATATTTTTAGTTTTCTGTATTTCTTGTTTTCCTGAATTTTCCCAAATTCTTAGGGATTTTTTGTCCTTTTCCTTGTTCTCAGACAAGATTTGGCAAGTCCATTGGAGACTTCCTGAGTTGACTCGCTCCAGGCACCCCCCATGTCCTGGATTGTGTGCGGGTTACAAAGAATCATTCCAACAAAACAGACATCAGTCAATGAAAACTGATGAGAGTTAGGAACACCATGTTGACAAGACAGTGATGAAGGTGATCCACAGTATCTCTGTCTCACAGCACAGAACACAAAAGTTCGAAAACTCAAAACACAATGTGGTGATGTTAACCAACACCACATGATGGGCAGCAAGTCAGTCAAAGACATTTCTCATAGAAGCGTGGCACAAACTGAATGCCAGCAGCGAGACATGAAGAGACTGAAGGACCAAAGGACAGTCTGGGGCAACACTACCAATAATAACCCAAACAGTATTCATAATAAAATATTAACCAATCCTCACTCCTTCAAGATAGATCAATTATGCTTCTTTTTGCACTGGAATCAATTGGAGGAACAACTATTTGTGAAAGGGAAAGGTTTTTAGACAACTATTGTTTTTGTAACTTGAAAAAAGTCAATATTGTGAGATAACACGAACTCCCATTAATCCAATCGCAGCATGAGGTATTATAGCAAACCAATTCAAAGAGAAAGCAATGATACAAGGAAATGCAAGCATCTGGGAATGCATGCAGACAATAGCCCTTAAATGCTGCTAAAGCAAATGTACTTGGAAGCATTTAGAAAAAGCACTCATAACAAAAATCTAGTTTACTAAGGGCTTGTTTGCAGGGGTGGCAACGGGGTCGGGTATGGGTCGGGTCCCGGTGAACCCGGACCTGGACCCACAACATTACTTGTGGACCCGTACCCGGAACCTACCCAATGAGTCCAAAAAAATAATACCCGAGAGGGTACCTAAGGACCTGAGACCCGGACCTGGACCTGGACCTGGACCCGAGCTTTACAGCTTTCACTTATGGGTTTATGTGTTTGATCATAAGTTCTCTTGCCTCCTTTATAGGGCTTACACCCCCGTAACTCTATTTATCTCTTCGATGTGGGATTAATCCCACATACGTGTGGAGAGAGGGGTAGAGTTCGAGAGAGAAACAAGTATTATATTCATTTTCTCAAAAGAGAATGGGCATTTTCGCTATTATAGTGCGTGAGCTATAATAGGCAGTTTCAACTTTCAAGTCAGATTGGCATTTTGGAGAGTGAGCTATAATGGTCAGTGTCTTGTTGTCCAAGAAACATGGTGGCAGTGTCAAGCCATATTGGCATTTGTGGATTTTATTCATTTTGACAGATCAGTCGAAGACTTTTTGGCTTCCAAAAATACGGAGATTCAGGGATTGGCCTGCTATTTCACTGCATTCATTCATACAAATTGTCCTCGATTTCACCAAGTCATGCAATGGAATTTAAGAGACACCAAGGCAAGAAGTCGTTGTCTACTCGATTAATGCAATTAAACTCCATAGGTGGGAGGGGTTACAGAGAGAGAAAACTGTTGTTGGGGAAATCTTTTTGTCCCACATCAAAAAGAATTAGAGAGGTAACGTGAGGGGATTTGCTATAAAATGAAGGATAGGTTTCACAAGGGGTGAGAAACTTTGGGTCCCGGGTCGGGTATGGGGTGGGCCCACTAGTACCCGGACCCGTACCCGAGAATTTTTGGGTCCATTATGAAGGACCCGGACCCTACCTGCGGGTCCAAGGTTTGGACCCATACCCAAACCCATGTCGGGTATACCCGGCAGGTCCTGGGTCGGGTCTGGGTCTGGGTCCATTGCCAGCCCTATTTGTTTGGACAACAATTAATCTTATTGAGAAAAGACTATCTTACCTGAATTAATATATTCTATAACATATTATTTTTTTAGCTGTTTGGTACATATCTTATGTTATATGTGATATTAGTTTATTATTTAACTCTTTGGTGATTTCAAGCTGATTTTAACTACTTCCAGCTTAAAAAAACTGAGAGTTTCAGCAAGTTACTTTGAATATAAGTAAACACTACTTTTCAAAAATGCAAACTTATATGTAAACTACCTATAATTTTATATCACTTTAAATTATGAGGAATACTGCCAAACAACAAATAATTCATTATCAAGATTAATTTTATTGAAATGGTGAATTATCAGTGATAATGAGCACAAAACAAGCCCTAAATTGCACAGCTCATAATTATTCTATCCGCAACTACCAAATTCAAAATGTATCACAAATTTATGGCTCCAGACAAAATGAGATCAATGGCAGAAAAAAAAAAAAATTGTAATCTTGTAGTAACAATAGTCAATTTTTGATAAAATGCACAAAGAGAAAATTTTCTTTCCAATAAAATATGAAAATGCAAAGAGTTTCATGAAGCTGGTAGCAAAGTTCTTAGTGGAAAATTCTCACTAGCATTAATTACCTGGTGGAGTCCCACAACAGAGGCTCCGGTCATCAATATGTTCAACATCCAGTCCAATAAACCAGGAACCCAAGGAGACATCCTCATTCGCATACCTGTGTAAAATAGGTCTGCAAAAAAAATCCAGCAGATCCTTAGACTAAATCTAGATATAATAAGAAATTGATGATTCATGATTAAGGCTCGGTAGATTTTCCGTTCTTTTTTTTATTTAAAGGGCCACCTGTTAATTGATATATAGGTTGCTAGGTCCTTGGAGATCGCATATAGTTGTCCTGTTGCATGACGAAAATATTTGTTTCCTTCCTCACCAAATTTCCAATATTCAGGTTCATGGTACTTAACTCCTCTGTGACAGACAGAATAAGATTATTAAATTGTTTATTAATGGTCCCCAATCAATCCACTGAGATGGACAACCACTGCATCAGAATATATAAAGAAAAAAACTAAAAGATTTCCTACTCCTGTAGGAGTATACCATCCACTTACTCCCTCGGGTACAACACATGCTAGGAATACCTTTTGGATCTCAAATTTGGGGATGTAATCTCTACAACCAATAAACTAATCTCAATAAAAAAAATTCTGAAATAAACTTCAATGTACTAAAAAATAATGCCTCAAGATTGAATAAAGACTGTCCAATTTTCTAAGTGTCACAAAACTCAAAATTCAAATTTTGTGTTTCGAAAATAATCATCAAGTACTTCTTATGTGGTCCTAAAATTTTAGACTAACATAATCTTTCTTGGTAGGTGTCTTATGCGAGGGAGTAAACACATGGTATGATCCAACGGGAGCATAGTATACGTGCTCAAGAAAAAGAGCACCATAATTGGATGGTAGCACAATGGACTATAACCATTGGCGTCATTTTCATCCATTAAAAATGAAAATGGGTACCTATGCCCATTGGTATCAGTCTTTCTCCATCAATGTCCTTCATTACATAGGCATTGATAACCCTGATGGAATATAGTTTTACACAGTACATTGATTGGAGTAAATCTCCTCATAACTACAAATATCATCCCTGCACATAACAGTTACACGACTCAAATGACTTACTTTTGTGCCAGAACTGGTCCAGATTTCATACAGCCCATATAAACACGAGGTTTTGACCTATGGCGTGCCAGTGTAGATGCCATCATACCTGATTAGATATGCTATTAGGCAAAATTCAAGTTGACCTGCCAAAGTGATTTCACAGAGAAAAGAAAACAGAATAACTGACCAGGATTGACATGTACATCATCATCAACTTTAATGTAGAAATCGGCATCCCATTTTGCAACAGCAGTTGAAAAGTATATTTGGGTCTTTGAAGACAATTCATGGTACCCTTCAATGTGGTTCTGCAAAAGAAATGATCCCAATCTGCATAAAGAGCTTCATATTACCGAAATTGACATCAAGGAGATCAAAAGATATTAATTATTTAACAATCGAATGACATTCTTTCATTGAATTCGCAATCTAGTGACCCTTAGGATGCTGTAAGTCTAGACACACCAGCCTAAGAAAATCCTGATGTTGCTCCTCCTCAGCCTCAATGGCACGGTCCAGCACACCCCCTGGAGTTGCACTGCATTACATGAAGCTGTTGATGAGTATTGATCAATGTCATTACAAATGGACTGGACAGCACAGTTTGTTCAGGTCTCGCTCCCGACTACACTTAAAAGCAGTTCACTATTTTCTGCATGTTTGATAATTTAAATAATTAGAACTCTATGATATTAATAAATTAAGCAAACACTAAACAGTGTCAGGTGGTTACCAACTCTCTTTAAAGAGAGGTGTGATGGGATCTCTTTCCTATGCCTACCTCTCCATGGTATTTCTAAAACCAATTTTTCTTTTTCTTTTTTTTATCTTGGAATTTAAATAACATTACTTTAGAGAAAGAAAAAATCACAAAAACCACTGATTGGTTCCTCAACCAGCTGTTTAGGGGGCAAAACACAGTCGCACCCCATGCAGTCAAGAGAGAACCAGGTAGAACAGTCAAGAAGTATAGCTCATATAGCCATAACCATTTCAATATGAATGATGTGGTTTGAATGAAACAACCTTGATATATGTCCTTTGCAATATACAAGGACAAGCCAAAATTCACTGGTACAGCAAATCAAATGCAACTACAGTAAACTGAAAGAAGTATACGAATAAGACAAGAACATTCTTGTACGTTCATATTATACCTGTGGCCGATAACAAATCGAATTACAATTCCCTTTTCTTTCTCTAACTGGAGTAGCTTTTCTCCTACAAATGATCAGGAAAAAAGAAAAATCAATAAAAGATAAAGCTTCCATAGTGTGACCTTGGTGAGGTAAATGTCATTTAACTCGTAAAGCTTATCCCACACCTTGAGGCATCCAAGTTTCTCGAATAGAGTCCCTACGCTTTCTGCTGCTGAATGCAGTAATGATTCCCATGACAAAGAAAACCTTTTGCCGCTCCTTTGATTGTTCGACTCCTGGCTTTATAGCTTCTGGAGAACCACCAAGCTTAATTTCTTGTGCAGCTCTAGCTGCTGCTAACTCCATCTCTAAAGTGGAGATGGTTTTGTCTAAAGTCCTGAAATTATCAATCGTGAGGGCCACCACTAAAGAGAAAGAGATCCCATAATTCAAGTTAGGGAAAGTACATTAAAGTAGAATACAGGGACTACGGAAACACATAGTCCATTGGGTGTATCACCGTCCAATGAAATGGAAGGTTATGGAGAGAGTGGGACCCACAATTGGGGGTGTATAGTGGTAATGTGGGTCTGACTCTCTCTGCCACCTCCATCATTTCAAAGGATGGTGATGGCTCCCAAGGGACCATGGTTTTCAAGAGTCGGTTGTTACATTGGATGGTTTCCCCTTAAGCCATTCGCTTTCAAGTTGATCAAAACAGATAAACACACTACATCTGCAGGTGAATAGATATGAGATTTTACATGATCACATCATGCGTCTTTGAAACTTGACTGAGGATATCTCCAGTCCTAACGGTATCTTCCTAACAAAATGATGGAAAGTACAATCAACCCCAAAAAGAAAGCTAACAGAAAAGAAAGCTCTGGACAGATCTAGGGAAAAAAAATGCAAAGAAAAAGGAGAAAAGATTGATGATGGATCTGCTCACAGATGTTATTTGTAACTTACATTCTTTTGTTCACATCCAGTAATTAAATTCAGGCCGCTCTCCTGGTATGCTTTCATAGAAGATGCCTTCTCATTTATTTTCACAGGATCAGGAAAGCTCCAGATCCTATAAGTAAGTGTCAGTCAGCAAGTGATGGATATATAATTATTTTAAATATATACTATATAAATGAGACTCAAAATGAGTGATGAAGTTGGACACATGCTAGGAAAAGCATATGGTTTACTGCATGTTGCCAAACAAGACGCATCAGAAATTAATAGAACACAAGCATGTGGTAAGCATAAAAAGAAATCATAAAGGTCTGAAAGTTATACAAAAACATAGCAAATTTCAGAAATATGATCAGTGTTAGAGGAACATAATCTTCTTGCCAAATGAAAAGAATTCACTAGATAAATACAGACCTCAGGTCAAGTAATGTATGCCAAAAACTCAAAATGAAGTCTCAATATATAAATGGGAAATGATAGCATGCACCACAAAGGTCGCCAAAAGATGCCTCGCAACCTCAAAAACACTTTTGCGGCTTGTGCGCACCAAAAAAAAGAAAAATTTCAATCCTCCTTAAAATCAATATCCCCTATGTTTGATTTAGTTTGGAGCTCCAAAAGGCCTTCAAATCTCCTCAATCTATCATCTATTGAAATGGACGACCCAGATTTTATTTTAGAGTTACAATGGATTTGGGACATTATTCTTTTTTTATTGGAATTGTTTTTGGCACGTGAGAGAATAATTTGGAACGCTTTCAGGTCCTTGGTGACCCGAATGCGCGCCATCATTTCTTTTTATTTTTCAGAAGTATGGAGCTCTTTAATGCAAGCCAGCTGTGATCAGCAAATTTCAAGTCCAACATCCATGGCTTTAGAGGAATTTTTGGTCACCGATTGCTTGAGAAAACCAGTAAAGAGGATTCTTAGCATATAGGGCTGACAACATCATTTCTGAAGTGGGCTCATAATAGTGATTTTGACATTAGAGCAAAAAATTATGCCCCAGCGAAATAGGGGTTTATTTTTCAGGACTATTTTTTGGATGAGTTTGTCATATTTTATTTTGCTAATTTGGGTTCAATTTTAATTAGAAGTTCCAGTAACATTAGAATTAGGATTGGGGAGGTTCAAATTCTTCCTATAATTCGGGGTTTTGAGTTAGGATTTTAACTTGAATTGATTATCGGAATATTGTTTTTGGAATTCTGTTAAATTCCAGAGAGCTGTTGATGCCAAGCTTGTTAGCTTCCTTTAATTTTCATTCAATTTCAATCAACACGTTATTTCTTTGATGTTTTTCTATTCGAACTTCACACTCATGATGCATGGCAAGGAGAAACAGAGGAACAAATCAACATCAAAAGGTATTTTGCAAGAAACAGAAGAAAGGAACCACCATAACATGAAAGGAACAGAAGAAAGGAAGAAGCCTTATCTCCTTGAATAAGGACCTCAAATACACAACCACCATAGCATGAAAGAAACAGAAGAAAGGAAGAAGCCTTATCTCCTTGAATCAGGAGGTCTTCTGGGAACGCGCTATAAGGGGTTAAGCTAAACTAGCCAATCAATATGGTCAACATCATTTGACACTCAAATTTAAGCAAAATGCAATGCACATGTTATAGACAATAATTCAGCTTACAATTCTCAAAATATTAGAAGTGAAAGGTTCTAATTTGATCAAAAGAGTATAGGGAAAGTAGGCATGGACAACATCTACCAGACACAATGCATCGAAATATAAAATGATAAAACATTTAATTGCAATATTAGATAATTAAAATCAATGTTTAAAAACTCGGCCAAGTCAACTCAAACTCGGTCGAGTTACTCAGCCTTAGCAGGGGCCGATGCCGAGACAAGTAGGAATGAACAAAATCGAAGCTGAGGCAAACATGTACAGTAATTGGGTGAATACTATAAGAACTTACATGAGTATTGTGAACTCTCAGGCGAGTCATTAAAAGATGCCCAAGTACTGTACACTATTACTCAAAATAAAAGAGGGGCAGAAATATAGCCTCCATTTTTCCATATTCTTGAGTGTTGGAGCCTCAAACACTATATCTATATATTAGAAGCATTAGATTTGAGCGAAAACACCAGATTTCTCGCATCTTGCAGATCAAAGAATTTAGGAACTTTTTTGCCCAATTTTGAAGAACTTTATTTCTTCCAATCCAATGGTTGATCTTTGATGGAAATTGAACCTAGGCCTATCTTTGTATTCTTCATTCAACAATAGGCTAGTTCTTCCACAAACAAAAAAAAAGTTAGATTTTAATTTTGGATTTTCTATTAATCCAATATTTTGAAAGGAATGGATCTCCTAGATCCCAAGTCAGAAGCCAAAATTTGTCTGGGGTTTTGATTGGGCTTCACAAGGAAGCTTTGAAAAGGATTCGAAGCCTCGATCCACATTGAGTGCAAAGATCAAGAAACGAGGCTTGGAATTTCCAGTAAATTTTATTTTTTTAATTAAAACCATAAAGTTGATGTAACTTTAGTATTATCGATCATTCTAGAATTACTTGCAATGTTCTTGCAATTTCTTGCATTTTTTTGTTACATTTTATTGGAAAACGTATATTGGTTAGACTTTTTCACAAATTTTGTATATACAATTTTTTGTATAATTTATCCATTATTCATATAAATTATGCTTGATTCTATTAATTTTTCAATGAACTACAATTTTTCTCAATGTTTTGGATTTTTTTGCCCTTTTCTTTAATTTTTCCTGTGCCCTTTTTGAACTAGGCCAGTCCACTTGGACTTGCCCAAGTATCTCAGCAAAGGCAGAGACTAGGTCCGGAGCTTGAGAAAGTTTTTGCACGCTGATCAAACACATTAGGATATGCCGCTTCTGAAAAAAGATGGCCATGCCCTACTTCTATCTCCCCTGCAGTATCTCTTAATCTCTTGTTATCTCCTCCTATCTCTTACTCCTTTCTGACGGTACCTTCCGTCCTTCCCACCCATTCCTGACCCTATTGACCTGATGGCCAGATGATGCGGAAGATAGATGTTCTTCACTTCTAAGAGACCACCCTCTTCTCCCTGCCGCCTCTCTTGGCATACATCCCGGCTGAGTTCATCTGCTGCTGCTAAGGAGTGTGGCCACTCATCAACAAGTGACATCCCACATCAAAGTCACAGCCTACAGTTCCAAATTGCCTAAAGCCCTTTGCTCGACCATTCAAGGACTCTCATTGCACCTTACCCAACAACAGGTCAATGCACACTGATCAAACGAATGCATTAAGAACCTAGCAATTTGAACAGAAGCCTTCATCTCTGGCTTCACTTTTGGTTTTAGGACTTTGTATACTTTGTAATTATTTTTTATTATGTTGTATCCTCCCTCTCCCATCTTCTGTCTCCCCCCCCCCCCCCCACCACCACCATCTTTGTCAACCTCTTTTTTCAGTTTTATACTCCATATATTCTTTGTGAATCTGAGCACCCAGATTGTGGGATGCCGTCAGTAGATTAATCATTTTATAACCCCTTTACTATTTATACAAAGTTAACACTTCTCAGAAAAAGCTGAAGCTCGAACCACACTAATACTAATCCAGCAATGGATTTGTTTAAAGTCGGAAAGGCAGAAAATTGAAAAGAACAACAACTTTCATCTTTCAAGCTTAAGGGAAGAGAAAATAGCTTAACATTCCTTAACTTGTGAGAGAAGAAAATCTAAGAATCACATTGCTTCTTTGTAAATGAAAAAATCCATGAAAAATCATCCTAATCAGACCCCAGTTATGCTGTCCAAAACGCAGCAGAAAAACAAAAGAAAATCCACAAATCCCATCATATATGCTCATTAGCAAAGAAGTTGAATCCATATCATCAGATTCCAGACCTAGAAAGTCAACATCAGCGCATATCCAAACTCTGAATAAGACCAAAGAAAACTAAATTTAAGCCATTAGTAATTTAAAAAAAAAAAAGACCACTGCAAGAATCAAATGAAAAACATCATAAAAACATAACAACAAATACATAGAAAAAATAAAAAGCCTACAACAAGGCTACTGAAAGAAGAATAAGAGCCATTCATCTATACATATGATGATATAAATTACCAACATTTTTGCAGAGAACGTCAGAAACAACAAGTGGTCAAAACAGATTCGAGCATTGAATGAGAATATCAAGAACCCAAACACGCACCCATCGCATTGTTCTCTCCTTGATGTTGTCCACATTTCAAAAGGAAAACTTTACAAACAAATGGGAAGAGATAGAGAGAAAGAGACCTGTTGGCGACCAGAGCACCAAAGCAAAAGCAGGAGATGCAAAAGAGTGTAAGCCATTTGGTGGGAGTCCCATTTGCTTGCCTCTGGTGATGCCTGTTAACCGGCATCAACCCCATGAAACTCTGCTTTCCAAATAATTATATCAGGAGGGCCTGCTCATTCTTTTCGGACCTTTAATGGAGAAGTAGCAGGCAGTAGAGTGAGAAAGCCAAAATGCTGAGAGAGGGATGGAATGCGGTGTTCAAATGGGGCGCATCATTGAAAACGAGGGACACTGATTCAGACAGCTAACGGGACCCTTTCTAGCAATGTCGTGTAGAAATATGCCGAAATTACCCCTCCTATCTACAGAGAATTTGCTGTGAATGCCCTCCTACATTTGAATTAATTTGGGTGTGGTTTCTACAAGGTGCTCACCTTATACTGTTTTGAGTAAGGCACACATTTAAATTTCGTTGAAAGGTGAAGTTTTGGTGTTGAAAATTCATGATTAGCCTTAATTATAAAATTTAAGATTTAAAAAATATTGCAGATCAAGATAACCCATTTATAAATAGTTACGACAGGGCGTTTACACTTTAGAGCATTTTGTAATTGTACTTAACAAATTTTAGACACTTATATTTCATTTATTTTATAATACAATATTTTTTAGTAAAAGTATTTTTTGTCATTAGGAGATGTGTGATATCATCTTGAAGGGTGTGAGATATATGAAGCATTAAATACCACTAGTGTGCTTCATGTGGGTGATGTTACACCACTTCTAATGACCAAAAATATTATTGCTAAAAAAATTGTATTACAAAACAATAATATATAAATATCAAAAACTTGTTGAATACAATTATAAAAGGGATTGTAATTGAAAATAGACAATCAATTTAACTTATTACAAGATGCAGTATTTTTTACGCCTTGAAATTTATTTCTCTTTTATATCTATACATCTAAAGATTAAGATGATCAATTAGAAGGTTTTCCAGCTTA
This sequence comes from Amborella trichopoda, assembly GCF_000471905.2. Next base: position 901,178 of record NW_006497767.1, read on the forward strand.
AGAAACACTCTTTTGTATTGGATTTTTGATGTGCACCTTACTTCTATAATAAAAAGTCGCAACCTTGTATGAACTTCTTCCATTAATTTTTACTAGTTCTCCTAATTTCGAAAGCTGCAAAGAAATTAATCAAATCCCATAGCTTCCTATTCACTTCTACATTTTCTTAAAAATTTCAAGTTGGCTTCTTAGTAGTGGTTTACCAAATCATTTGAGCTTTTTTATACGATACTTGATGCTTTCTTATTCAAAATGGGAGGATGAATACTCTTAGGTGACAATATTTTTTCATAAACTAAGTTGTGTGACTTCCATATCCAAACCATTAATTATTTTATTGCCAATAAGGTGGAAACCTAAAAGGAATAAACAAATAGGCATTTTATAATTATACTAAACAAATGCTTGAAGCTTACATACCCTTGTTTTATAATGTAATATTTTTTAGTAAAGGTATTTTTGATTATTAGGAGTGTGACATCATCCACCCCCTAATATAAGCCTAAGCAAATCAAAAATATATACCAATTGCTGTGAACGATATTTTATTCCTTAAATTCAATTCTTTCAGGAGAGAGAAGTATTAAATGATGAGTAGTAGCTCCCACCACAATCCAATATCGAGTAGATGTTAAAATGCATAGCGAATACAAATTAAACCTAGGCAATTGATTGTCAATCTGAATAGGAATTAGTCGGAACCAAATCCGTTCTAGAATAGTATGGGCTTCAGGCTGGTGCCCCTCTAAAACCTCTTCTTTTGTATGTATTTTTTATTTTCTTTAAATTTATCTAATATTTTTTTAAGTCCACTTAAATCCTTAAACTCCTATTTTTAATTTTTATTTTATTTTATTTATTTATTAATATTTTTCTAGATCGCCAATTTGGATTGCCGGTTTAACACGAACATATGGGGTGAATGCTTTGTCCCACTTATTTGAGTACTGAAATATTGTTATACTCAATTGAGTTTCGGTTCCACACCGTAATCACCACGTTGTAGTTTTTATTCCTGTCACTACCACCACCTTACTAATACCTTCAAAAAGTTAACTCTTAATCTACTTATAAAAACGGCTTCAACAGGCTAACTCCTAATCTACTTATAAAAACGACTTCAACAAGCTATCTCTTAATCTAGTTATAAAAATGGGTAGGGGCCAATCTTCCCCACTGAATTATCATTTTTTTTTTTTGAGCTTTAAAACAATTAAGGTTTTCATGAAGATTTTCTTTCATTACATGAGTGGGGGGCAAGTTGGGAAGTTTAGTTGAGATGTAAGTAAAATAAGAAAGAAATGAGAACTTTATTGGACTAGGTAAAACAACAAAATAATGCAGAGATTTGAAGCTTTGTTGTAATATTATTGGATAGCAAATTCTTATGGAAAATTAATGTAATCCACCGAACATTTAGATAACATTAAAAAACAAAGGCATTGGTGGGCGTATCTGCCACAATAAAGAGAAAACAAAAGCGTTGTTGTTCACGAGATTGAGGTTAAATGTCGAATCGCATGGGTCACATCGTATTGCACTTATGAGCCTCGGGTCCAAATATCAACTTAAATATGGAAGAAAGTTTCCATTGCTCTATAAAAAATAAAGCTTCATCTCAAATCTTCATCTAAAAAACACTTTCAGCATCAGAAATACTCTAAAATTAATTTTTAACATTGACAATAAAGTTTGAAACTAAAAAAATATTACATATCTTGCGGATATGTGAACACTTATTTGTAAGGCGAAATAGATGGTCTAGATTACTTGTTGCAATATACACTATTTTTTTAATTTGAATTCATAATTATTTTGCTTAACTATAATGTTCAAGCTGAGATTATCAATTTAAAGGTTTTTCAACACTTGAATTGTAATTTTTAGTGAAAAGATAATTGTTTTGATGAGGTGACGATTTACTTATTTTGATAGGACTGCAACCTATCAAACCATTGTCCTTTAAATATTACAATAATTAAAGGAGATGATTTCATTCGCCAAAGCGGGGTTTCAAAATTCAGAATCAAGCCTTGGCTCCCTAAGTCTAATTTCAACTCACCCACCCTGCTTGGGCGATTCTTGTATGAAGCTAGCTACATTTAATGACGAAATTGAGGAATTTAATGCTCATGTTTCCTAGTTTTCAGGCGATTCCCTAGTTGAATCTGATTGTGTTTAACAAAGAAAGTAGGGAATTTTACATTCATGGTCTCTAATTTTCTTTTATTTCAAAATCATCCAAAATAACTCTATATTATGTAGCTTTTAGATTTTTCCATTTAATGTACCTCAACTTAGGACTTTCAATATCTGAAGGTATGACTCATATGATAAGTTGTGATCAAATAAGTTTTCTCTGAATTGTGACTTACGACCTTTAATATCATAAGTAATCTATTGGTTCCAAATCTTGAAGGTCCAAACTCGAAACTTATGTTAATCTTTGTTCATAACCTTGAAGCCAAAGACTCCAAAAAGTTGGAAGTCTCTCTTAGAAATAACTGCCATAGACAAGATTTTCCCTTTGAGGTCTTTAGAAGCATGGAGCCAAGAAATAACTACGGATCTTGAAATTCTTAGGTCATTATTTTAAAAAAATCAATTTTGGATCTTCTAGATTCTAAGTAATTACATAAGTTATGACTTTAAATTATGATCATCTAAAGTGAGGGAATTTTGGAAAGATAAAACAACTAAAAAATCAGGGATGATTATAAAATACAACCTTTTAGGAGATTTTTTAATAACAAAAATTTGGAAGACTTGAGTGCAATTTTTGCAAGAAAGTACAAGCAGACTAGAAAGCTCGAAGAATCAGACAATTACAAGATTTGTTGCACCAAAATCCCTTATTCTGATCTAGAACCAACATGGGCGAATCCCAGTTAAATCGGCCGTTTTCGAGTGGCTTATTTTTGTAGCAACACTTCGAACCTTAAAAAATTCAAACAGATGGGGGAAATTGGTTGTAACCCGCTTTCTTTTCATTTAGTAGAAATTGAACCCTTTATCCTTTTCATCAAATTAAGAACTCCACTTAGAGTTGCTTCAATAGCTATTCATCGACTCTTTCAAAAGGAAAATTGTTTCTTGAGTGAGCTGGCGTAAGAGCCAGCTAACCTATAAACGTCCATCCTAAAGATGGACGTATCTAAAGTATATTGTCCATAAATAAGATATAGATTATATACATAACAAAATACTCAAAAATTATATTTTTTATTTTAAAGGTTTATTTTTCTTTCACATTTATGAACATCTTGGACTAGATAATGAATCTACAAAAAAAAAAAATCTAAAATAAATTTTAGTGTGGAGTTGCATATGTACATATGAGTCAACGGACTCATAAAAACCCCATTCTTTTTAAAATGCCCAAAATAAAGAAATTGTATACAATGACACCGATTTACCTTTAATACGAGGTAGTCACAGTTCTTTATAATCACTTGATGTGAAATCCTTACACCCATTTGATGTGAAATACGAGGTAGTCACAGTTCTTTATAATCACTTGATGTGAAATCCATACACCCATTTGATGAGAAATTTGATTGTTTGGATGTGTCACAAAGTGCTAAATTTCTTTTTTTTGAAATTTGAACTTAATTAATAAAGTAATTGTGGACACCCAATTCCACACCCAATAATTATGATTAATGGATCACTTTATATTAAAGATAAATAATTTCATGCTATATTTCCCCCCTGAAAAATCATTTGATATCGAGAAGTTTCTTTTTCCACCAATAATTCGCGCTCCCTTTGAAAAGGATCAGGGATAGTATTGATTCCAGCTCTTTTTAGTAAAGTGTGTTGGAAAAGGAATATTACTTCTTTTGCCCTAAAACGGCATTTTTCAAAAGTTGTGTCCAAAGATTATCGCGTGCCTGACACATGTGTCAGACCTGTCGGACGGTGGCTTCGCACGGGTTCCATTTGACTCGCTTAATAATTGCATCATACTTAATTTTCCAATGGCAGCTTTCGCTTTCCATTTTTTTCCTGGAAAATTTTTACATTAATTCCTAAGAATGCGTCCAACACTTCTGATTAGTGATTTAAATAACGGATTTTACATTAATTCCTTAGAATGCGTCCAACACTTCTGATTAGTGATTTAAATAACGGATGGTTGACCTAGATCAGCACCCAAATAATCGGTCTGGATCGGCGAATCGGTATTATGGATTGATTTTATATTGTGCAGAATAATATTGAACTGGAAAAAAAATATGTCAAAAAATAAAGATGTGGTTTGTATAGAGCCTAGGCTCTGAACCATCAAGTTAGAACCTACCTTCAAATAGTTTTGAGAAACGTGATTTCAATACTGGAAATCTATGTGATAGCCTTAAAATATATTTTCATCTTTATTTATAAAATTTAGAGCTTCAAAAACAATGTAGATCGACAGATGTATGAGAACTTGAAACTCTTGAAAATTGACGATCCAAAAGTGCGTTACAAAATACATTATTTCCAAAACTTGAAATCCATGCATCTTGATGTCGAGATGATCAATTTGAGGATATTTGGGCATCAAAACAACTTCTTCTAGTGAAAATTGTTTAGAGCATCGACTCTATATAAACTTGTCAAAAAACCGGTCTAGATCGTTATTTTATTGTGTGGAAAAAATAGTGAACCGGCAAAAAAATATCTGAAAAATAGTGAATTGCCAAAACCTGGTCTGGATAAGTGAATTTGCAGTTCATATCGTAGTTTTACTGTGCATGCCATCGTCTCCCTTTTAGACTTAACGGTTTTCTTATATATACATAGGAACTAGAACGAGGTGACCGATTCTCAAGTTGCACCGAGCAATTATGTGTAGACTCAACGTTTTTTAAATCATTGCTTGTGTTTATTAGATAAATGCATTCCACAATTTGTGAAGTTTGAAATTTTTATTTTCAACCTCTAATTGTTAAATTTGAAATTTAAAAAAAAGTAAAGATCGGGTTGATCTATAAACACTCATATTTTTTATAAAATAGATGGTCCAGATAATTTGTTATAAGATGCATTATTTTCCCGACCTCTTTCTATATGGTTGAGATCATCGAATTGGAGGCTTTCCCAATGTTAGAATACTCTTCTTCTATAAGTCCACGTTAAATTTGTCCATATTTTATTAGAATCAATACGTTAACATAGAGATAGTGGTCATATACGAGTATCATCTTCGTCCAAAAGAATGTAGGACTGTGGTGCGAAGAGAATGCCCACCACTTTTGATAGCATATCATTTGGTGGGTTCCATTCTCTCTCTCCCCCTGTTTTTTTTTTTTTAAAACGATCACACCTATCATATGAGCCTAAATTTTTAGCTTTTTCATGAAATCCTAGGTCACGATGGCCGAATAACTCCACTTATTTAAAATCAATCTTTCTTTTCACGACCACCTTCCCTCAAAAGGACAAATCACCAATTAAAACAGAGAGTTTGATAAAATTTGTTATTGTTTTGACCCTGTTCAAATAAATGACACACTCAAACAATTGAAGTGCTGCCGAATTTTGTGTAAAAAAAAAGAAAATATTATTCAAATTCCTAGATATCAAAAAAAAAAAAAATCATACAGATCCCTAAAAAAATTTATTTGGAAGTGATCTAATGCAACCGTTATATTATAGTATAATGAAACGGTGTGATGGTCTAATCCTAGCTGCTAGATTAATTTGAATCCAACGACTGAAATTAACATCTAAATATTTATTTTATGAGTAATGATACTACGAGACCCTCCCACAATCTAAGAGCATGAGACCCCAAACCTTAACCGATAAATTTGATAGGCCCCCAAACAACAGACATGATACCTGGTGACCAGGTAAAAGACACGCTCCAAGAGGGAAAACCCCAAGCACACGCTCCAAGAGGGAAAGAGCCTTTAATATCCCAAATCCCTATCTTCTTTTCCTCTCTCCACCTGCCATCGTTTTTTTGCTCCCTCTCCATAGCTGTCCTTGCTCTAACCCTATCTCCCCACCCGCCATAACCGCATGTCTCTCTTAAACCTCTCATTGCATGCTTCTCTCTCTAACAAGGTAGTTTTTTCTCTCTTTCCCATTATCACTCTCTCTAATTTGCAGCAGGAGAGAGAAGAAAGTGGTGGCACAATAAATAGAGAGAGAAAAGGAGACAAAAAAGGAGAGAGAAGGGGCATTGAGAGATATGGAATCAAAGGAGGTTAGGAAATGCAAAGACAACCATGGGAAGAGAGAAATCTGGTGGCTAAAAGAGAAGAGAGATAGATATCTGGGCTGCAACGTGTTCTTTGCTGGTCAGCCCCTCTGATTCTTCCTCTTTCTTGCATTTGCTCCTTGTTGGGTTGTTTTAGTTCTTTTCTATGTTACGGGCTATTGTGTCATTGCTCCCACTTAGTCTTCTTTTGAGTTAGAAAATCTCTGGTGTGTGAGGAAGGACGAGCAGGGGGCTATGAGCTATTGGACTCATTCTCTCTTAATGTTTCTTCCTTCCTATGCATGCACATGCTCTATCCTCCCCAATCTAGAATCCTCTCTCTTGATCTTAATCAATGAAAAATTAGAGTGAATCATTGGATATTCAATTTTAGAGAGAGAGAGATGTGTAAACTGATGTGACGAATTAGTACAGGTGAAGAAATGGGTGCGTTTTGAAGAGAGAAGAAGAGTTGCAAAAGAGGAGACTGAAGTTGGAAAGCCAATCACATGCCTAGATTCAAACCCTAGAATCATAGAAAGCAAGTGGAAAAGCTTAAAGGGTAGAAGGTTGAGTTTTTCTAGGCCAGATAGAGGATTGGAGCACATGCAACCAGGCTCTCATGCCCATTATTCTAGACCAAAATTCACAATCTTAGAAAGACATGAAGAGAAAACATTTCATTTGCCTTAAATGAGATACAAAAAGATAGCAAAGCATATACAACAGAGGAAAGAGAAGATTCAAAATATGAGTTTTTTATGTACAAACTCACCCATTGAGAGAGAGAGAGAGAGAGAGAGAGAGAGAGAGAGACATATTCTTAAATGGTTACCATTTAACTAGTTAGAAGATCAAAACCCAATTTAATGGAGCTTAGAGGAGACAGAAAATTGGGGCGAGAAATTGGCTTGCTCATGGCTGATAGAAATTAGAGCCGACGGTGGCTAGTGGAAACTAGATACGAAGAGTGGGATTGGGAAATGTGAGAGAGAGAGAAATCAAGAGGTTTTCTATTTTTTTGATTTCTGTGCATCACCGGTTGACAAGATCACTAGGTAACATTCTTATTAACTTGACAACCCATTTATGCCAAAACTCTCGTCATTTCTGTGAGCGACAAATCTCTCGCCCACTCCAATCCCTGAACTTTCTCCCTCTCTCTGTTAGCGCCAAAACTCTCGCCCTCTCTTATTGAGCGCCATTAAAACTTGTTTGAGGCAAAGAAGAAGAAGCTTTATGCCATTAAAACTTGTTTTGAGGAAATGGAGAAAAAGCTTTGTGAGAGCTTGCAGAAAAAGGCAACGCAAAGGTACTCATTGTGATAGATCGAAGTTGGGTTTCTTTCTCTTGTGGAGAAGAGCTTCTTTGAAAACATGTTGGGCTAGTTTGTGAAAGATAGCGAATGATTCAAGATCGAAAGCAACTGCAAAGGATCTAAGGTAAAAAATAATTTCATTCAGAACCTCCAAATCGCCGAATCAATTTGGCTTAAAAACCCAAATCTTGAGGAAGTTCTAAAGCCCCTATTTTTTTTGATTTTATGTATGCCATTCATCTTTTTTTGTTTTTTTCTCTCAGCCCTCTCTCACTCACACGGATTCTCTTTCTAAACTGCCAATCTTTTGGGATCGCCCTCTCTCAGCTCCCTCTCTTGCTCACTTTCTCACTCTAGGACCTCTTCGTCTCTCTCTCTTTTCATTTTAGGGTTGGGGATCAAGCTGAATTATCATTTTAGGTAATGGTGTAATGTTTTTTGGTGCTTGTTTGGTATGGGCTTTGTCTTTGGATAGGCGTTAAGTCTTTTTTGTGATATTTTGAAATTCATATTTGAATTGTGCAATTTTTAATGTTCTCATGTATGTGGTTGACTTTCATACAATTCATCTAGAAAGATGAAAAAGAGAATGTAGCTTTTCTATTTAATGTAGCTTTTATATTTTTTTAAAAAATTAATTATTAGTTTAGGTTCTTTTTTTTTTCATGGAAATTTCCATATTTACCTTTCTTTACCAAAACTTGTTCAATTTCTGAGTAGGATTGTTTTAATCTTAATTTTTTCCATTCTTTTCTAAAACTTTCAACTTAAAGTTGAAGTGTGATGGTTTTCATCTGGCTTATGTTATCTCTCTAAAATGTAGAGGTTATGTGGCGTGAAAGGAAAGTATATATTATCTATTAGGTTAATATGGAAGGTACATATTGTAATCAGTGTATATGGGAAGGGTAGATACAATATCTTGTATTTATGGTAAATTTGGTTATACTTTAGGTGTTATATTGTAATTTGTCTATAAAGATAAGTCTGTATGTTCATATGATTAATGGACACTGAGTTTCTTCAGAGAAACCTGAGACTTTTCATATGGTATCAGAGCCAGATTCATCTTCGTTGTGTCCATTCTGGTGATTGAGTATGTCAATATGTTATTACTCCCGATTCAACCCATCTGAAAATCGGCGCCTCTATTTATTTTTGCCTTTGGATCTTGATCTCAGGGTCCAGATTCGTTTGAAATCTCACCCTACCATTCTAATCCGATATTGTCATTGACCATCTGAAAACTTTATGAAAAACCAAGCACATGCCTAGATTCAAACCCTAGAATCATGCTTAGATTCAAACCCTAGAATCATAGAAAGCAAGTGGAAAAGCTTAAAGTTTAGAAGGTTGAGTTTTTCTAGGCCAGTTAGAGGGTTGGAGCACATGTGACCAGGCTTTCATGCCCATTATTCTAGACCAAAATTCACAATCCTAGAAAGACATGAAGAGAAAACATTTCATTTGCCTTAAAGGAGACACAAAAAGATAGCAAAGCATAAACAACAGAGGAAAGAGAAGATTCAAAATATAAGTTTTTTATGCACAAACTCACCCATTTAGAGAGAGAGAGAGAGAGAAAGAGAGAGAGAGAGATTCTTAAATGGTTACCATTTAACTAGTTAGAAGATCAAAACCCAATTTAATGGAGCTTAGAGGAGATAGAAAATTGGGGCGAGAAATTGGCTTGCTCATGGCTGATAGAAATTAGAGACGACGGTGGCTAGTAGAAACTAGAGACGAAGAGTGGGATTGGGAAATGTGTGAGAGAAAGAGAAATTAAGAGGTTTTCTATTTTTTTGATTTTTGTGCATCACCAGTTGACAGGATCACTAGGTAACATTCTTATTAACTTGACAGCCCATTGATGCCAAAACTCTTGTCATTTCTGTGAGCACCAAATCTCTCGCCCACTCCAATCCCTGAACTTTCTCCCTCTCTCTGTTAGCTCCAAAACTCTCGCCCTCTCTTGTTGAGCGCCATGAAAACTTGTTTGAGGCAAAGGAGAAGAAGCTTTGTGCCATTAAAACTTGTTTTGAGGAAATGGAGAAAAAGCTTTGTGAGAGCTTGCAGGAAAAGGCAACGCAAAGGTACTCTTATTGTGATAGATCGAAGTTGGGTTTCTTTCTCTTGTGGAGAAGAGCTTCTTTGAAAACATGTTGGGCTAGTTTGTGAAAGATAGCGAATGATCCAAGATCGAAAGCAACTGCAAAGGATCTAAGGTAAAAAATAATTTCATTCAGAAGCCCCAAATCGCCGAATCAATTTTGCTTAAAAACCTAAATCTTGAGGAAGTTCTAAAACCCCTATTTTTTTTGCTTTCATGTATGCCATTCATGTTTTTTTGTTTTTTTTCTCAGCCCGCTCTATCTCTCTCACTCGGATTCTCTTTCTAAACTGCCAATCTTTTGGGATCGCCCTCTCTCAGCTCCCTCTCTTGCTCACTTTCTACTCTTGGACCTATCCGTCTCTCTCTCTTTTCATTTTAGGGTTGGGATCAAGCTGAATTATCATTTTAGGTAATGGTGTAATGTTTTTTGGTGCTTGTTTGGTATGGGCTTTGACTTTGGATGGGCAAAAGGTTAAGTCTTTTTTGTGATATTTTGAAATTCATATTTGAATTGTGCAATTTTTAATGTTCTCATGCATGTTTCTCATGTCTGTGGTTGACTTTTATACAATTCATCTAGAACGATGAAAAAGAGAATGTAGCTTTTCTATTAAATGTAGCTTTTATATTTTTTTTAAAAATTAATTATTAGTTTAGGTTCGTTTTTTTTTTCATGGAAATTTCCATATTTACCTTTCTCTACCAAAACTTGTTCAATTTCTGAGTAGGATTGTTTTATGGAAATTTTAATTTTTTCCATTCTTTACTAAAACTTTCAACTTAAAGTTGAAGTGTGATGATTTTCATCTGGCTTATGTTATCTCTCCAAAATGTAGAGGTTATGTAGTGTGAGAGGAAAGTATATATTATCTACTAGGTTAATATGGAAGGTACATATTGTAATCAGCGTATATGGGAAGAGTCGATACAATATCTTGTATTTATGGCAAATTTGGGTATATTTTAGGTGTTATATTGTAATTTGTCTATAAAAGACAAGTCTGTATGTTCATATGATTAATGGACACTGAGTCTCTTCAGAGAAAGCTAAGACTTTTCATATGGTATCAGGGCCAGATTCATCTTCGTTGTGCACATTCTTGTGATTGAGTATGTCAACATGTTAGTACTCCTGATTCAACTCATCTGAAAATCCGCCCCTTCGTCTGTTTTTGCCTTTGGATCTTGATCTCAGGGTCCAGATTCGTTTGAAATCTCACCCTGCCACTCTGATCCGATATTGTCATTGACCATCCGAAAACTTTTTGAAAAACCAGCCCCTCCCCCCCATTGCTTTCTGTGCTTGTTTATCAAGCAATCTGAGCATAACAACCATTGCTTCTACTGGTCACTCTATGCACTTGATGATTCAACTTCTCGTTTATGCAATTAGGGTTCAAACTCTAACTACTCTCTCTCATAGCATCTTGAGTTTGAGGGGGAGTGTGAAAAGAAAATATATATTGTCTACTAGATTAATATGGAAGGTGCATATTGTAATCAATGTATGTGGGAAGGGTAGATATAATATCTTGTATTTATGGTAAGTTTGGGTATAGTTTAGGTGTTATGGTTGATTTATATATTTTCTCATCTGTAATTTGTCTGTAAAAGATAAGCCTATCTAGTCATATGATTCATGGACATTGAGTCTCTTCAGAGAAACCTGAGACTTTTCACATGCGGCGTGGGCATTGATGCAAGAAGAAATAAAATTAGAACAATAAAAATAAAAAAAGAAAAGAGTTGAAAAAATATATCATCTTTCAAGGTTTGCAAAGGAATCTATCCAAATAACGATCTTTTTACAAGACTAAATTTACTCAATTCTCATTCCCTGATTACAATGAAGGGACATCTCCCTTTAAATAGACTATAGTAAAAATATAAATAATTAACTAAAAAGACCCACAAAAAAGAAAAGTACTCTCCTTCTCTCTCTCTCTCTATCTAATTTCACGTGCTAAAAGATTTACTTTCAAAATATAACCCACCTCTATCCTTATCTTCTCTCTCACTTTACCTCACGTGCCAAAAAGATTTGCTTCTATTTGCTTCTAAAAGATAGTCCACATTTTACCTAGTAAAAGTTTGTCATGCCCCAAGTTTTTAACACTACAATTCTTAAGATGTGACAGTTTATTATTAAAAAACACAACAAATTCTAAATTTTTACTATATATTATATTTCGGCAAAACAATTTTTCCATTCACAAACTTTTAGACTTGTACAAAGTCTATTTCATAGTTTATAATAACATGAGGATATATATATATATATATATATATATATATATATATATATATATATATA